>OX359270.1:24816055-25416055 GCA_947179155.2 Hedera helix
CATTCACGCACAGAATCAAGTAAACACATAAGCACATTTAGAACATCTATGCACATAATCAAGTAAGCACATAATCACATTTAGAACATCTATGCACATAATCAAGTAAGCACATAATCACATTTACACATACGCACACTTTCAGAAACACATTGACAATCAGCCATATAAGCACATTTACCACAATCCTTTTTGCACAACAATTATCATCATCAAATCAAAACATCAATCAACAATAACTTTAACGGAAAAAAAAAAAAATTATCACCCGTCATCTTAGTTGACAGGTGGAGTGTTTAGTTTGTTTTTTTTTTTTTTTAATATAACTTTGTTGAACATTGAATGATTAAATTTGATGATTAGAAATAATGTACAAGGGCTGTATTAGATAAGATCAAAGCTGTTAGGTTGATCTATTATTAATTGTATAAAAGTCTTGTGTGTTGTACTAAGACTTAGATAGATCAAAACTGTTAGGTTGATCTGTTGATGCAATAAAGTCATAGAAAGAACTCTACGATTTGTGTCAAGGAAACTCTACGATTCGAACAGACTCTACGATTAAGGCAACCAATCGTAGAATGGACTCTACGACTGTGCTTCCGAAGACTCTACGATCAAGACAACCAATCGTAGAATGGACTCTACGATTGTGGTCCAGAAGACTCTACGACCAACCAGACTGTTCTTTCCGAGAAACCTTAAATTGGACTCTACGATCAACATTCTAACAGTTGAGTAAACTCTACGATGATCAGTAAGAGATGATCCTTTACAGATCAATCACGTAAGTAAGGGTATTCGTAGAGTTGATCATATAAGATCGTTGAGCAAAAAGGCAAGAGACGTCACGTTTTTCAGATCAGGAGCCATTCTATTCAAGTATTTTAATCTTCATCAAAGTAACCAAAAAGGAAGCCTCTGCAAATCGATCAAGTCAAAAAAGTCAGGAGTCTGACCCAAGCGCACTATGGAAACAGAAAGAAGACTTTCTAGGCAGAAGAGTCAGAGGACTGTGTCCTATCAGACCTATAGTTTGGGAAGACCAAACGACTCTATAAAAGTTAGTGGGAACCTACGTCTGACATTTCTGTCACAGAGGAAAAAGGAAAACAACCTTGCATGGACCAACAGGTCAGATCAAATAAATGTCTCATCAGAGATTTAATGAGCTTTATTAATACAATATTCAGCAGCTCTCCTCTGTGAGGTAACGGGAAGAAATACACGATGATCCAACGGGAAGAAATCTGAAGCCCTTACCTCTTAAATACGAAGATCAGCAAAAGAAAAGAGAGAACTGCACAAAGAAAGAAAAACGCAAGAAGTGAAAAAGATTAAACTGATAAGAAAGCCTGCATTGCTACTAAGCCCTTCAAACATTCAAGCTGATAAGCAACTTAGTAGCACATCCAAATATACATCAATCCAGAAGAGTTCTCTGTGAACTGATATAAGCAAGTCTGTTAGACTTTGAGAGTTCTTTGTGAACTAGTGTAAGCAAGTCTGTTAGACTTGTGAAGTTCTTTGTGAACTAAAATTCCAAGAATGCGGGTCTTGAAGGAATCTTAGTGATTCAGCTATTGTAAAAGTATCCTTAGTGGATTTGCTGCTGAGAGAGCAGAACAGTGGAGTAGGAGTATTGTGTGCTCTGAACCACTTAAAACCCAGAGTCTCTCTCTTTGTGTCTTTCATTTGCTATATCTGTCATATAATTGTTTGTTGATTTATTAATTTAACATTTCAAGAAAAGATTAACTAAATCATATTCCGTTGTGTTAAACTTCTGGTTAAGAATTAATCAAGTAAGATAATTTCAAATAGAAGAAATTTTAAAAGAATCTATTCAACCCCCCCCCCCCCCCTTCTAGATTACTATCGTGTCATTGGGAACTAACAATTGGTATCAGAGCAGGTTCTCACATCTAAAGCCTTACAAGCTTGAGTAGATCAAATGGCACTCAACAAGAATGGATCGGAACTCGGTGGAGGTAACCGACCACCTATGTGTAATAAAGAAAAATTTGCTAACTGGAAAGTTCGTATGCAGGCTTACATGGATGCTATAGATGATGAACTGTTCGAGACAGTGATGAATGGGTCATTCATACCAATGAAGCTTGCACTATCAACTGAAGATCCAAGCAAGCTAGTAGCAAAGAAAAGAGACGAATGGACAGACAATGAGAAGAAGGATGTTCAAAGAGGCAAAAGGGCTAAGAACATCTTGTTTCAATCTCTGGATGATGATCTATTTGAGAACGTTGTCAACTGCAAGACAGCTCAAGAAGTATGGCAAACTCTGTTGATCATGCATGAAGGAACAGAAGAAGTCAGAGAAAATAAGCAATCACTGCTTGTTCAACAGTATGAGATGTTCACTCACATCTCTGGTGAAAACATTACAACCACCTACGAGAGATTTAATTTGCTACTAAACTCTCTCAGATCTTATGGTAAAATCTATCCAAACAGAGATCTTATAATTAAATTCATGAGATCTCTGCCAAGCAAATGGGATGCCAAAACCACAGCCATCCGAGAGTCAAAGAACTTGCACGAGATGACTGTACAACAGTTATATGGAAATCTTCTCACCTATGAGCTGGAGCTAAATCAAAGAGCAGAAAATCTATTTGGTGAAAGAAAGAAGGAGAAAAACATTGCTCTTAAAGCCTCAACCTCAACTCACAGAAGCAATCACAAGGATATCTCTGACTCTGACAAAGATGAATCAAATGATGATGAAGGAGCTGCCATGTTAGTCAGACATTTTAAAAGATTCATCAACAGAAATAGATCTCAGAAGTTCAGAAACAACAGCAGCAAAGAACAAGCAAATGATCTTTGCTACACTTGCAAGAAGTCAGGTCATTTCATTGCTAAATGTCCAAAACCATTGAGATAAGAGGTGAAGAGGGACAAATCAAAAGCAAATCCAAAAAGAGAATTCAAAAGCTTCCACAAACAAAAGAAGAAGGACAAAAGCTTCATAGCTGAAGGCTCCTGGAGTGACTCAGAAGAAGAACTAAGCTCTGAGTCAAGTGATGATGAAGAGCCACAGAAGGCCAATCTGTGCTTAATGGCAAATGAAGAAGGAAGCAGCAAAAAGGAATTCATCATAGATGAGGTATTTGATTTCTATTCTCCTGATTTAAGCATTGATGATCTTAGAGAAGGCTTGCATGACTTAATGACAGAATTGCACAAATATATAAAATTGTTTAGAAGGTTATCTAAAGATTACTCTCATCTAAAAGAGGATAAAGAAAAAATAAGCATGGAATTAGAAGCTTCAGTTCAAACTGCAAAACTTTACTCTAATCTTGAAACTAAGAATAAAAGACTAAAAGAGATAAATGAGTTGAGCACACATAAAGAATCCTCACTAGTCTCCAAGATTCAGGAACTAGAAAATACTATTTCTATGTGGAACAAGTCTAGTTTGTCTATGGACACCCTGATCTCAAGTCAAAGAGATGTGACTGATAGATCAGGATTGGGATTTGAGAATTTATTCTCAGAACCCAATATGGAGAAGTCAAAGGAAATAAATGAAGGCAAATCCTTTAATAAAGGAATTGTGTTCATCAAATCCTCAGATTCTACCACCCATCCACATTCTGCTAAACCTACAATCAGTTTTAACAAAACTCACACAGGTCTTGGATTCAGAAAATTGAAAAATAAATCAAGCAAAACTCACTCTACGAATCATGAGAATCGTAGAGTTGTATGGAAGCAGAATGTAGATCAGCAAAAGACTATGAGAAGTCATAATCCATACAAGTCCTGGACGAACAAAAAGTCACAAATACACACATATTATTATCAATATCATATTAATCATAGGCACCCTCATAAAAATGATAAATATTTGTTAAGATATCATAGAAGGCAAGGATCTAAAATCAAACAGATTTGGGTCCCAAAAGGTACTAACAAAGCAGGACCCAAACAGATATGGGTACCAAAATGAAGATTGATTTGTTATGCAGGTAAAGAGATCCATCTGGTATCTTGACAGTGGATGCTCACGACACATGACAGGAGATAAGGCTCTTCTATCAGAGTTTAAAGAAAAAGATGGACCTACTGTTATTTTTGGAGACAACAACTCAGGGAAAACCAGGGGTTATGGCTCAACTGGGAATGGTGCAATATCTTTCAGTAAAGTAGCATATGTTGAGGGACTAAAGCACAACTTGCTAAGTATAAGTCAACTCTGTGACAAAGGACATCAAGTCACCTTCCTCAACAACCAATGTCAAGTTAGAGACTTGAAAACTAATTCTCTAAAGCAAAATGGAGTAGCAGAAAGGAAGAATAGAACTCTTATTGAAGCAGGAAGAACCCTCTTAGCAGCAGCTTCTCTCCCTGAATATTTCTGGGCTGAAGCCATCAGTACTGCATGTTATACTCAAAACAGGTCACTCATACACTCAACATTGAAGAAAACTCCGTACGAATTATGGAAAGGAAGAAAGCCAAATATAAGTTATTTTCATGCCTTTGGTTGCCTGTGTTACATACTCAACAATGGCAAGAAGCATCTAACCAAATTCCAGCCAAAATCAGATGAAGGAATCTTTCTTGGTTATGCAACAGATAGCAGAGCATTTAGAGTGTTCAACAAGGAATCACTAACTGTTGAAATCTCCATCCACGTCACATTCGATGAATCAGATCCTGAAAAGAAAAGATCACCTTTCAACGAGTCGGCAGACACAAGCTCAACGATCGAAGAACTCAAAATCGTAGAGTCCGACTCTACGGCCATGGAACCAGCGACAGAAATCGTTGAGCTAGGAGAGGAAATCGTAGAGCACACCACATCAGACACTGGAACTCTACGATCAGAACCAGAAGCTGATTTAGAGGAACTCGGACAAGAGGGCACCAGAACAGACGTTCCTAGCAGAATAAAATGGACCAAAGATCACACTTAAGATCTTATTATTGGAGATCCAAACACCGGAATCAAGACTAGAGCTGCAACCTCTAATGAATGCTTTTACCTAAGCTTTCTCTCTCAAGAGGAACCCAAGAAGATTGAAGAGGCCTTAGAAGATTCAAGTTGGATAGAGGCCATGCAAGAGGAGTTAAATCAATTTGAAAGAAGCAAGGTCTGGAGATTAGTGGCCAGGCCTCAGCATAAACCTGTCATTGGCACCAAATGGGTTTTCAGAAACAAGATGGATGAAAATGGTGTGATAACAAGGAACAAAGCAAGACTAGTGGCCAAAGGTTATTCTCAAGAAGAAGGAATTGACTACGATGAAACATATGCTCCAGTTGCCAGATTGGAAGCCATAAGGATTTTCCTTGCCCATGCTGCTCACATGAAGTTCAAAGTCTTCCAAATGGATGTCAAGAGTGCTTTTCTGAATGGGGAACTCCAAGAAGAAGTTTACGTGGAACAACCTCCAGGTTTCATCAATCCAACTTTTTCAAATTATGTCTATAAATTAGATAAAGCACTATATGGTCTAAAACAAGCACCTAGAGCATGGTATGAAACCTTGACTAACTTTCTCATTGAAAAGGGATTTACTAGAGGAAGAATTGATACTATCTTATTTTTGAAGAAACATAAGGATAAGACACTGCTAGTTCAAATTTATGTAGATGATATCATATTTGGTTCCTCTGATGAAAAATTATGTGAAAGATTTGCCAAGCTTATGCAAAGCAAATTTGAAATGAGCTTAATGGGAGAACTCAACTTCTTCCTTGGACTACAAGTGAAGCAGACAGATGAAGGCATATTCATTAATCAAGCCAAATATATCAAAGACTTATTAAAGAAATATGGCATGGAATCTGCATCTATCATGAAGACTCCTATGCCACCTGCCACCAAGCTTGACAAAGATGAAAATGGTAAATCCACTGAAATCACTCAGTACAGAGGTATGATAGGTTCACTATTATATCTTACTGCGAGTCGACCAGATATAATGTTTGCTACATGTATATGTGCTAGATTTCAGGCTAACCCCAAAGAGTCACATCTATTAGCTGTGAAAAGAATTTTCAAGTATCTTAAAGGAACTCCAAATTTAGGATTATGGTATCCCAAGGAGTCCTCCTTTGATCTTGTAGGATACTCAGATGCTGACTATGCAGGATGCAAAATAGACAGAAAAAGCACAAGTGGAACTTGTCAGATGCTTGGCAACAGACTTGTTTCTTGGTTTAGTAAAAAGCAGAACTCAGTATCGACATCTACTGCAGAAGCTGAATATATAGCTGCAGGCAGTTGCTGTGCACAAATCCTATGGATGAAGACTCAGCTTGCAGACTATGGGTTTGAGCTAAAATCTATCCGTATATACTGTGATAATACTAGTGCAATTGCTATAACACATAATCCTGTTATGCACTCTAGAACTAAGCACATAGATATTAGATATCATTTCATCAGGGATCATGTACAAAATGGAAATATATCACTTCACTACATCCTAACTGAAGATCAACTAGCAGATGTCTTTACAAAGCCTTTAGATGAATCAAGATTTAATAAACTAATAAGTGAGTTAGGAATGCTAAATCTAGACCCTTAATGTATGTTTTAGATACTAACTCTGCAGGAACAAAAGTGTGCAAGAAAAGTAATGGACATGCTCAACTTAAGTCAACAATTGTCAAGAATCGTAGAGTATGCTCAAAATCGTAGAGCTCACTCGACGATCATCAAGCCAAGAATCGTAGAGCTTACTCAACGACTTTCAATCCAAGGATCGCAGAGTATTCCTTAATCGTAGAGACAACCCTACGAAAACCAAAAGAATCGTTGTGTGACTAAGGATCGTAAAGCTTTGAGGAACTAAGGGCAAAATGGTCATCAACCAACTGAAATGAGCCTATCAGAACGTGTCACGTATCTCAGCAAACATAGAGGGAAGTTTTAAATACTTTAAAAACTGCACGTCGTTCATTTCTTCAAAGTTCAAAAATCTATATCTCTCTCTCTCTTTTCTCTCTCAATCCCAAACCCTAAGTTATCATTTCTCAGAAAAACCGCTCTTCTCGTTTCAGAAAAACTATCAAATGGCACCTGCTCAAGTTATTTCTGGAAATGAGCTCAACTTTGAAGCCTTCGATACAGCATATAAGCAGTTCAAAAGAATAATCCAGTTGCTAGATAAAGCTGGACTGCGAGAAGCGTTAGGAACAAATACAAGGATTCTATCAAAGCTTGTTCGAGAGTTCTACGTAAATGGATCCTATGCTAACGGAACTCTAACCACCACTGTAAAAGGGGTTCAGCTCAACCTCACCGCTGAAGAATTCAACCTAGCCCTAGGTTTCAAGCAAGGGGGCCTAACATCTCTAAGTATGGTGAGCTCCGAAGAAGGGCTGAGAAGAATGCACCATCAAAAGAATCCAGCACTGAAAGGGTTGAAGAAGAAAGAATTTCCTCAGAAATACGAGTTTTTAGCCGATGTTGTAGGAAAATGTCTCCTCTGTAAAGATTCAGCCCATGACTCAGTCAGTGAGATACAGCTGAAAATAATGACAGCCATAGTCAAAAAGACAAACATCAACTATGGCTCCTTGCTGCTGGAATGGATAGGAAATTGGGTCCTAAATACAGAAAAGGCTAAGGGGACTAGAAAAATGTTCTATGGAAGATTCATCAGCATTCTCCTTAGATCATCATTGGGGGATTTAATTGAGCATGATGAAGGAGAAGCCCTCAATACCAACAAAAGGATTACCCAGAAACTCTTTGACAACTGGAGGAGGAACCCAGTTGAAAATAGGAAACTATCTCGGTCAGGGGATAGTGAAGGTACACAGAGTGGTGCAGGGCCATCACTTCTGAAGAACACTCCTACTGAAGAAGAATCTCAGGAGGTCAGCATGCATTCTCCGGGTCTTGTCAGAAGAAGGAAAGGAAAAAGAGCTTTTGAGCTTGAAGAACCTCAAGGATCTTTAAATGAGGCTTCTGTTACTGCTCCTGAAGAAAAGGCTGCTTCAGGGGATGAGAGTTCAGATCTGCGAAGAGAGACTCGCAGCAAATATGAAGCTGAAGAGGTCATTCCAAAGGAGCCAAGGAAAAAGAGAAGAAGGCTAGTAAAGTTAGCCGACAAAAGCTCAGTAGCTAAGGGGGAGCTACTTGAAAGACCTGACCTTACTCCAGGTGAAAAGGAGTCATCTGAAGCAGTTGAGCTTATGGATGCTCAAGCTGAGGGGGAGCTTCCAATTATTCCTGAGCCAGCAGATGCTCTGGCTGAGGGGGAGACTCAAGATGACATTTCAATCCCTACAGCCACAATGAATGATGATGAAGAGGATGACATTGAAATAGTGGCCGTTGGAAGAAATGAGCAAAGGCACCTTAACTTCAACTGCCTGATAAAATTCTTGCCACTAATGCCATTCCACCGAGCTCTGGTGCACAATGCATGGGATCAACTCTTCTGGACCTTCAAAGCATATCCCAATGTGATGATTATTGCTCAAGGCTACCCTCAGAATCTGTTCTTTGCCCAGAAGCTCATCTCTAGCAGCCCCTTTTCACAAACTTTAGGGCAAAAGGTACATTTTATTCCTCAAACCCTCATTCAAAATCATACACCTTCACATTTGTTCAATAAATTTGAGGAGTCCACAAGTACTCATCCTGCATCAAGCTCTATGACCCACACTTCCCCGATCGTAGAGTCCCCACCATCTACGATTGGTGGTCAAGAAAGCATACATGATCAAAACGTAGAGTGCCCTCCAGACTCTCCTGAAATTCTGCTTACGCAGCAAACAATTCCTCCGGCTCCATCTTCAAGACTCATGTTAACACACGAGGATATACCCTCCACCTCTGGTCACGAGTACTTTCATATTCCAAGCTCTATGGCTGACCAGGGACAATCATCTCAACTTCTCCAGGAAATTTTAGACAAGGTATCTCGGCTTCCTACATCTGAGGGCTTAACTGACTTGACAAGCCATATCCATACAGAGATACAAAACGACCTGGCTTCGAAATCCCACAACCTTCAACGTAGAATGGACGACATCATTGATGCTGCCAATGGTCTCTCTACCAGTCTGAACAACCAATTTTCCACAAGACTGAAGCAGCTAACGGCAGCAGTCTCTGAAAATCTCAAGGAAAGGGATAGAATTATTCTGCAAGCCTTAAACTCACATCAGCAGGCCATTGTTATTCTTCAAGAAACAAATGATAAATCTATCACCCTCCTCAGTAATGAAATCATTGCCTTGAAGGACTCTCTCAGAGAACAAAAACATCGATCGAATGACACTTTGTCATTGGTGGAGCAAAAACAAATCATGGCTAACGAAAGACTCCAAGCTCACCAAGATGATGTAGCTGCCACTAAGACCCAACTTCAAGAAATTATTCAGGGCATCCAGCAGATTTCAGAACAGGTAGCAACACTTAATGATGCCAACAAGGGGAAGAAGACTAGCTCAGATCACAGCAGAAGAGGAAGAGCACCTCAAGGGATGAGGATGGTTCAAACTTCAATATATCCTCCTAGATTCGAAGCAGTACCATCTCGTCCCAGACAGGAGGTGACAGCAAGACCTTCTTCCTCAACTATGAGGACTTCTGGCTCACAACAGGAGGTGGTGACAGCAAGACCTTCGGCCTCATCAATAAGACCTTCTAGCTCACAGGAATGGTTTCAAATTAAAGAAGAAGAAGTTGTGTTGAGGGAAGAAGAACTAAGAAAAGCTGAAGAAGAAAGGAGAGCATTCTTCAGGCATAGGGAAGAAGAAGGCAGGAGACCTCCTAGCAGAAGGAAATAAGTTAATTTTTTTTTCTTTTTCTGTTGTTTTCTCAATTGTATCATCTGACAAAAACATCAATAAAATTCATATTTTTCTCTAGAAAATACAGCTGCTCACTGTATGATTAGGCATTCAATTACTCTTGCATTTTGCCTATATTAATATGCTCAAAATCACTATCTGTTAATAATGTTGTCATCATCAAATTGGGGGAGATTGTTGAACATTGAATGATTAAATTTGATGATTAGAAATAATGTACAAGGGCTGTATTAGATAAGATCAAAGCTGTTAGGTTGATCTATTATTAATTGTATAAAAGTCTTGTGTGTTGTACTAAGACTTAGATAGATCAAAACTGTTAGGTTGATCTATTGATGTAATAAAGTCGTAGAAAGAACTCTACGATTTGTGTCAAGGAAACTCTACGATTCGAACAGACTCTACGATTAAGGCAACCAATCGTAGAATGGACTCTACGACTGTGCTTCCGAAGACTCTACGATCAAGACAACCAATCGTAGAATGGACTCTACGATTGTGGTCCAGAAGACTCTACGACCAACCAGACTGTTCTTTCCGAGAAACCTTAAATTGGACTCTACGATCAACATTCTAACAGTTGAGTAAACTCTACGATGATCAGTAAGAGATGATCCTTTACAGATCAATCACGTAAGTAAGGGTATTCGTAGAGTTGATCATATAAGATCGTTGAGCAAAAAGGCAAGAGACGTCACGTTTTTCAGATCAGGAGCCATTCTATTCAAGTATTTTAATCTTCATCAAAGTAACCAAAAAGGAAGCCTCTGCAAATCGATCAAGTCAAAAAAGTCAGGAGTCTGACCCAAGCGCACTATGGAAACAGAAAGAAGACTTTCTAGGCAGAAGAGTCAGAGGACTGTGTCCTATCAGACCTATAGTTTGGGAAGACCAAACGACTCTATAAAAGTTAGTGGGAACCTACGTCTGACATTTCTGTCACAGAAGAAAAAGGAAAACAACCTTGCATGGACCAACAGGTCAGATCAAATAAATGTCTCATCAGAGATTTAATGAGCTTTATTAATACAATATTCAGCAGCTCTCCTCTGTGAGGTAACGGGAAGAAATACACGATGATCCAACGGGAAGAAATCTGAAGCCCTTACCTCTTAAATACGAAGATCAGCAGAAGAAAAGAGAGAACTGCACAAAGAAAGAAAAACGCAAGAAGTGAAAAAGATTAAACTGATAAGAAAGCCTGCATTGCTACTAAGCCCTTCAAACATTCAAGCTGATAAGCAACTTAGTAGCACATCCAAATATACATCAATCCAGAAGAGTTCTCTGTGAACTGATATAAGCAAGTCTGTTAGACTTTGAGAGTTCTTTGTGAACTAGTGTAAGCAAGTCTGTTAGACTTGTGAAGTTCTTTGTGAACTAAAATTCCAAGACTGCGGGTCTTGAAGGAATCTTAGTGATTCAGCTATTGTAAAAGTATCCTTAGTGGATTTGCTGCTGAGAGAGCAGAACAGTGGAGTAGGAGTATTGTGTGCTCTGAACCACTTAAAACCTAGAGTCTCTCTCTTTGTGTCTTTCATTTGCTATATCTGTCATATAATTGTTTATTGATTTATTAATTTAACATTTCAAGAAAAGATTAACTAAATCATATTCCGTTATGTTAAACTTCTGGTTAAGAATTAATCAAGTAAGATAATTTCAAATAGAAAAAATTTTAAAAGAATCTATTCAACCCCTCCCCCCCCCCCCCCCCCCCTTCTAGATTACTATCGTGTCATTGGGAACTAACAAACTTTAACAAAAAAAAAAAAAAATTCCACCCGTCATCTTAGTTGACGGGTGGAGTGTTTAGTTTTTTTTTTTTTTTTAATATAAGTTTAACAAAAAAAAAATTAAAAAAATAATAATTCTCACCCGTCATCTTAGTTGACAGGTGGAGTGTTTAGTATTTTTTTATTTTTTTTTTGATATAAGTTTAACAAAAAAAATAAAAAATCTCACCCGTCATCTTAGTTGACGGGTAGAGTGTTTAGTTTTTTTTTTTTTTTTTTAATATAAGTTTAACAAACAAAAAAATCTCACCCGTCATCTTAGTTGATGGGTGGAGTGTTTAGTTTTTTTTTGTTTTTTTTTATTTTAATATAAGTTTAACAAAAATAAAAAAAAAATTTAAACACTCCACCCGTCAACTAAGAGGACGGGTGGGAATTATTTTTTTTTTAAACTTAGATTAAAAAAACAAAAAACAAAACTCCAACCGTCAACTAAGATGACGGGTAAACTGAGAATTTTTTTTTTTTCCTAGCCATTATCTTAGATAGCGGATGGGACTCCATCTTATCCATTAAAATCATTATTTCAACGGTTGAAAATGCATTTGTTGAAATAGTGTTCGTAGCAAACGCTTGTTATGGATTATTCCCCATATATATATATATATAGAGAGAGAGAGAGAGAGGGTATTTGCAATAATTTTTTTAAAATATTTTAATAAATTTAGAACATCTAAGAAAATAAATATTTTAATTTATAATAAAAATACTAAATTATACTATATAAAAATAATAATAACAACACATGATGATCAACATTTAAATAAAATAAATAAATAATACTTATAAAATATTTCACACTAGCCAATCTTACACGGGTTATCAAATTTAAATTAGATATTTGTGAATCAATTAAATTATATTTATAATATATAATAATATAAATATATATCAAATATGTATAATATTGTAATATTCATACATTACATATGTCTATATATATATATATATATATATATATATATATATATATATATATATATATATATATATATATATATAGATAGATAGATAGATAGAGAGAGAGAGAGAGAGAGAGAGTATTTGCAATAATTTTTTAAAAAACATTTTAATAAAATAGAACATCTAAGAAAATAAATATTTTAATTTATAATAAAAATATTAAGTTGTACCATATAAAAATAATAACAACACGTGATAATTAATATTTAAATAAAATAAATAAATAATATTTATAAAATAAATTTAAAGATTTTTTTAAAAATATTTTATATTAATTTATGTCTTACACGAACTATTTAACTTGTGTATAGTAAAAAGCCAGAAAGGTGGTAGTCCGTTAAAAATCGGAGGAGGATCAAGTTTACACGATCTCCAATTTTAAGATAGTACCTGAACCAACTACGTACAAACTCATAGGCGGCAAAGCGATTAATTTGTTTCATAAGATAACAATAACAAAGGTTAACACTTGGTGCAGGAAATAAGACCCATATACGGGGAATTGATATTTTTATAAAATAATTTAATATTTTTATAAAATTAAATATGATTCACTTATAAAATTATCAAATTAATTTGTGAAAATATCAATTTTTATATAAATTAATATTTTTATAAAATTAAATAAAACTTGCTTGTAAAAATATCAAATTAACTTGTAAAAATATTAATTTTTATATATATATTACACATTATTTTTATCAAAAATAACTCCTGGGGTTAAAATAAGGAATCAAAATTATGACATTATTTATTTACTTATATTGATTTCTATATAATTATAAAAATTAAAAAATACAAACTTTATAAAAATATATATATACTTTGCATGAGTTACTGATATAAGTATAAAATGGACCCCACTCTCCCTCACGTGAGAAATCAATTCCCCCCAATAATCAGCTTCATCAACTTCAGTATCTCCCATGAGTCTCCTAGTAGCTTTACCGTTTTAAGGACCGTTCCTCTCTCTATATATATATCCATACACACACGACTGTATCTGTCTATATATATATCTATATATATATACCCTTCTCTCTCTAAGAGTTATTCTTTGTATACAGCTGCAATTCAGTAGCTAAACCAAACCATCACAAAAAACTCTGTATTTCTCTCTCACACACTAAAACACACAAAAAATGAAAGCCATTTCCACATACTTCTCACCACCAACACTCATCAAATTCACGGCTTTCTTTCTCCTCACTCTCTCTCTCTTCTTCGCCGTCAAACACTTCTCCGACACCTCCTCCCCCCAACCCCTCCCCTTCTTCCCCTCCAATTCCGCCATTTCCACCGCCAATTCCACTGCCAATCCTCCACCGGATCCGTCGCCTCCTCCTCCGGATCCGTCGCCTCCTCCTCCGCCGGTGGAGGCGGTGGAGAGGACGGGGATTGTGGATGAAAAGGGAGCAATGACGGAGGATTTCGTGGTCGGGGAATTTGATCCCGGAGTAATTGAGACTGTGGTGAATGTGAGTTTGGAGAAGGGGAGGGAAATTGATGATGATAGCAAGAGGGGGAATTCGAATTTTTCTAGGGCTGGGATTGGGAAGTTTAGGATTTGTGATGAGAATTTGAGGGAGTATATACCGTGTTTGGACAATGTTCATGTAATTTCGAGGTTGAATTCGACGGATAAAGGGGAGAATTATGAGCGGCATTGCCCTGAAAATGGGAGAGGATTGGATTGTTTGGTGCCTTGGCCTAAGGGGTATAAGCTTCACATACCATGGCCAAAAAGTAGAGATGAGGTATATTTTCATTAATATTTCTAAAGCTTGTGTCTTTTTACTGTGCTTAAATTTGAGTTTAAAGAGTAATTTTACTGGTTTTGTTTGTTTGTTTGTTTGTTTGTTATGTTGGATATTTCTTATGAAGTTTATTTTGGTAAATTATAAAATTTAATCTTGGTTATCTATTGTCTGTTGACTTATAGTTCGTATTAGTTGGGATCTGGGTAAAAACTAGAGTGGGTGTTTACTTTTTGTTCTGATCCATATTTCGTATTATAGTTATTTATTTCAACAATAATTGGTGGGTAAATTAGCTACATTTATACAGGGGAATAATTAGACCTAGTATTTGCCTATGATTTTGGAAGTTCCTGTTTATAATGATATGGTGCTTGGCTGTATGAGTTGTAGTTGTCATATGACAAGGAATTATGGAATGAGAATAGATTTTCCATAAGGTATTTTAGAGGTTATATCCCCTCGAAGTGATCATCTTCTTCTTATCTCTACTTTTAATTTTCTTTCGTCAGATTTATATCAATTGATAGGACTGATCTTATCAGTAATGTTTCAGGACAGGTTGACAAATTCAGCCAAAAGAACAATGTTCTTTACTTTTGCATTCCTGTACTTTTAGCAGTGTGCTTACCAGAACTTAGGGAACAGGTAAGACAAGTTCAGAAGGAGCAAGCTATTTGAGGACAATCTCTAATTGGATTCTCTAACTATGAAGTATTAAGAGATTTTGATCAAGTTAATTTTTACCGAGGTAGAGCATATGCTAATATTTAAGTCATTATTTAACTTGTCAAAAAGTAAAAGAGAGGTATGCAGGAAAATAAAATTTTGAACCCCAACTTATCAGCTCTTTTGCGAGATATTTGTCTACACAAATGTGATCACTAGAACAGATCATATGAGAGGATTTTGATCATGGCTTATGGTGTCGCAGGCAACCAAAAATTAGAGTGATCAAACAATTACGGATTTGATATCTAATTCAACAGTAGATCACAACGAATAATAAACTAGTATTCATTCTAGCAATTAAACGAACCAATCATAAAAATTAAGCACAGAAGAATATCTAGTACTTAAAATATAAATTGAATAATTAAAATCAATTAAATCTCATAGCGTAAAAATTATGATGGCTTCTGTTCACTTAAACCAAGAACAAGAATTTAGCCGCACACGGCCATGAAATCACCAAAAAATAATAGAAGAAAAAGTTTGTACACAAGAGATACTCCTAATTGTGTCTAATAGCATGTATTTATAGGCCGCATTACAAATCCTAAGCATAATTGGAAAACCTATTCCAATTTGGACTCAAAATCTTCAAAATCCATGCTTTTTCTTGGCTGGCCCAACCTGTTTCATCGGGGCACAACTTTTCTTTGCTTTTCATGCACCGGAAATCTTGGCATTCTGCCTCTTTCGCCAGGACGCAGCTTGGCTGTGTATTCTGATGCTCCGGGGCGCAACTCTGCTCCTGCGTATTTACAGTCTTGCCATTATGTCCAAGAATTGTCCAATTTTGCCCTTCCAATGTAATTGTTCTGCACTTAATCCTTTATTTGCACCTTAAATAAAAATACAAGCATAATGAATACATTTAGGCATAAAATAAATATAAAAGACTAAGCATTAAGGGAGAAAAACATAACATATTTTATTCTCATCAGCTTATCATAGATGGATGCCTCAAATTAATCATTGCAGTAACATTACTCCCACTGTTTACTTCAAATAAGTATTTTTTTTTATTATATGTTCTGTAATTATGGGAACTATGCTACTTGAAATATCAACAACTGTAAGTCTGAGGTGTATGATGTACAACCAAATATTAAGGAATATTTAATCTACCCAGATAGTATTTATAGGAAGCATATGGACATAATTCATTACTAGCTGATTTGTCTGTACTCTGCAAACTGTATGTGAAAGGTTAACAGTTATGCTACAGTATGTTTGGGGACTCATGCCTTGCACAACTGATGTGACATGTATTCAAGATGTTGCTCTGATAATTTCAGTTAAAAAATTCTGGCATTGCTTGCTTTTTTTAGTCCTCTTCTTTCCAGATAATAATGCTATTAATCTGCTTTTATTTATTTTGCCAAAAGATATTGCTTAATGAATGGAGTCAAGGATTATGCAAAAGTTAACAAGAATTTTATAGTATTTGTTTATATATTATGGAAAACGTGGTAGAGGACACATGGTCCATTAGCTACATAAACCATGACTCTTAGGACTCTTGGTCAGCGTTCGCTATTTTAGAACTCATGCCAGAATGTGCAATTTATGCCCTGTTTTTCCTCAGGCAATTGCTTTTATAATTATGCCTAACAATGTGCGGTTTAACGAACTATATATCATTTGACTTGCAGATTTACATTATCTTCATTTCAGAAGAAAATGTTAATTAATTTCTAATTCATTATGACAAAAGCAAATATACCTAGTTAAATAAAGACAAGGATTGTGCAACTCTTAATAATTATGTTGCAGTATGTTTTCATTCTACTCATTTACATGTTACGGAAATCAACAACCATGACTTTTTTGCAAGCTAAACAATATCTTTTGGAAATCTTTAACTACTCGTAATTTTTAGAACTCAAGCAAGAGTAGACTGTAAAGTGTTCAGATTAGTTTAGTCTTAGTTTGTGTACTTTGGGTTGCCAATTTACGATGCTCAAGTCTTGTTATGGTGAAGTTTCAACATTTTCTTTGATAAAGGAGCAACAGTATATTTAGCAAAGTTTAGCCTCAGTCAAATTCCGTGTATTCGAACTCAATGAAGCCCTTCTCCAACTACTTGGGTTTGGCTACAATATTATTATACTCTGTAAAAGGCAGTGTATTTTATTAACAAGTTTATATATCCTTATTTTCTGTCTTCATCCAAGTAAATCTGGTCTTCATCTTCTCTAAGAATTACCATCCAATATGATAATATCACTCCCATTCATTGGCACACTTGTTGCTTACATTTATTTGTCCAACATTTTAAATGATGTTTACTGCTACCATTTCAAGAACACATTAATTTCATGTTCTATCTTTGATTATTTTTACCACACATCAAGCTTAACCTCTGCATCTTGGCAAGAAACCTATTTCTTCCTGGTACTTGTCTCAACTACAAAACCTTCATTCCAGCAAATTATAAAAAATAATAAAAAATAAATACCCCACAGAAAAAGAAGTTTTGCTTGTTCTAATCATACTTGTCAAATTGTGAATCGCATCGTGTATCGAAAACCCCCATATAGTGTTTCATGTATCGTATCATGAATTATATTGTATGATACGAAAACAAAATGAAAAATATAATAATATATATTTAAACATATAAAACACAACACACAAGCTATTGAACAATCAAGCATATAAGCTTGACTATATATAAAAAATAAATATTATCGTAACCTAAATACAAATTTATAAGTTAAATAATAGCCAAAATACTCTAAATTGAATTATTAGATATTATTTTGGTATTGTTTATAGAGTACCAAGAGAAAACGAAAATTCAAATTCAACTTTGAACTATAAAACCAAAGAGAATAAATCAAATTAAAAGGTGAAGATTTATGTTTTTGCTTATGAAAAGTGGCATGAGAAAAATAAAGTGACATTCTATAAAAGAACATACGAAACTTTACAAAGCGTCTAAAGGCTCATCAAGTAATATAGAATATGTTAACGCTAAAAAAATCTCTTCATTTGAATTGGTAGCTGGCTTAAAAGTTTATCTTCTTCTCTTTTGAATCTACATAAAAACTTTTTCAACTAGAAAGTATTTTGCATTTTATCGTTTCGTAAGATATGTATCGTATCGTAATTGAATCGAATAATACGGTGTCATTTTCGATTTACCCTGCAATGCGTATCAAATTGTCTCTATATCATATCGTATCGTACGATATGTATCGCTTGTTGTATGATTCTGACAACTATGGTTAGTTTGATCATTTCATTTCCTTTTATTATATGATTTAGGATAATAGTTATGCACCGAAGTTTTTGGTTTGGTGTAACAATTGCTAGTGACTTGATCCTACCAATTCAAGTTTCTGAGAGTTTCTTTGATGTAATTCGCTTCAAATGATTATATGATTTTTGAAGATGGGCTTTGTCAATCTTTTCCTAAGACATGGTTTTTTTTATTGGACGTGTCCTGATCTTTTTTGTATAATTTCATCTATTAGCAACCAATATATTGCTACTTATTAATTATGACAAGTGTTCTTTAAGAAGCTAAAAAGATTCAGATCTTTGGTGACTTCCCTTTAGTGTTGAATCAGTACAAAGGAAGATCAGTTGGACTAAAGTTGTGATATAATTGCAGGTGTGGTTTGATAATGTGCCTCATACACGCTTGGTTGAAGATAAAGGAGGACAGAATTGGATTTCAAGAAAAGAGGATAAATTTATATTTCCGGGAGGTGGAACACAGTTTATCCATGGGGCAAATAAATACCTGGACCAGATTTCTGAGGTTAGCTGACCTTACTTTTCCCGGTAGATTATATCTCATATGTTTTTGATGTTTATATGTATTTTGATTTCGCATACAGATGATTCCTGAAATTTCATTTGGCCAACATGTCCGAGTTGCCTTGGATGTTGGTTGTGGAGTAGCAAGTTTTGGTGCCTTCTTGCTAGACCACAATGTGACCACTTTGTCAATTGCACCAAAAGACGTTCACGAGAACCAGATTCAATTTGCTCTCGAGCGTGGTGTGCCTGCCATGGTAGCAGTATTTGCAACACATCGTTTGATGTATCCAAGCCAGGCATTTGACTTGATACATTGTTCGAGATGTAGAATCAACTGGACTCGTGATGGTACAACTCTTATATATCATGAAGTTTTTTCAACTTATTTTCTTTTTACTCTGCATGTCCTTCTGAAAATGTAAGTTTGAAAGTGAGTAGGGAAAAAAATTCTTGGCACTTAGATGAATTTGTCTGCTAGTCAACTTGAAAATTCTTATTTAATTGAGCCGCTAACATAATGCTTCTTATTGTGCAATTGATGGCCTAACATTCTACCAGAGCTTTTGTGGTAAGGTTTTAGTTCAAGTTTTTTTTGTTTATCTTTGTTCACCCATCAAGTTGGCAAGTTTTTGCTATATTCTGGTTGTGATTGTATGTGCCTATCTCTCAACATGTGAGAGTGGGTCAAGTATAATGGAGGGTGTTGAGATCTGGTTATACTTGGTGGGAAGATGGAGCCTCTACAAGAAAGGTCTTAAATGTCATGTTGAGCCCGATAGAGTTGTTAAACTGACCTTTTGAGCTGGATGGTTTAAACCTTATTTCCAATAAGGTGGCTTAAGAGTAACTAGGCACCCAAATAATTACTCATCATATAAACATTTAGCATATGCAGAACCTAAATTTATATATTTGCTATACGTATCCAGTTTGTATTATAATTTATATCACATCAACTCGACTGTATAGTACATTAATAATCTCTATCTTGTTGTAGCTGTCCCTTTTTTTACCTTTATTTGGTTAGTGGTCACCCAAATGATTATTTATCATATGAACATTTAGCATATGCAATATCAACCTGAATTTATATGTTTGCTATACGTATTACGTATCCAGTTTTGTATGTACACCACATCAAGTCGACTGTAAAGTTCATTAATAGTCTTTCTTTTTGTAGTTGTACCCTTTTTTGGGTCTGTGGAGCATGGATTCTAAGACATACTTATATATTATGAATTTTTAATATTGTCAAAATATGACGTGAATATATTGAGAGTGTAGAACATATCATAAATATACCATGTAATTTTTTTTTGTAACGTCTTGAAATGTTGGTCACACAGGCTCAAAGCCTCGTACTTTATAAGTGACCTCTCAATGGTGTTTATTGAATGTTTTAAGCTTTAATATTTTCCTCTTTAGAATTAGTATCAGAAGTTTTTTTTTCTTAAGTTTTACTCTTTTCCTCATGTTATTTGTCATTTGATGACACTAGTTCTTGGTATCAATTGTGTCATCTCGTCCTTTGGTTTTTGGTGAAGATGGAATTTTGCTTCTGGAGGTGAACAGGATGCTAAGAGCAGGAGGATACTTTGTTTGGGCAGCACAACCTGTTTACAAACATGAAGAAAACCTACAAGAACAATGGAAAGGTAATTCAGTGCGCCAATCTTATTTCAACTCATCGGTCAGTTCTAGATTTGGATTTTAGGGGCATCCAGCAATAGGGGTCAAGCTATACTCAAACACAACTCAACTGTTACTTCAAAATATTACGGAGTAACACTCTAATGTGGTCATATGAATTATCTAACACTTTCGTTAAGCATCTTCTGCTTATATGTTTTTTTTTCTATACTAGGTGAAGCTTGTAACCCAAAATAGCAAAAGAAGCAAAAAGCTCTAAAAAAAAATATTCAAAATAGTTTCAACAAACTGTGCCTGTCTCTCTTAATCGTTAATGTTTTTTTTTTCTTTTTTCTCGTTAATGTGCAATTATATTGTGTTTCATCTTAACCTTATGCACAGAAATGGAGGATCTTACTGCTCGCATATGCTGGAAACTAGTAAAAAAGGAAGGATACATAGCTATATGGCGGAAGCCTCTAAACAACAGCTGCTATCTAAGTCGCGATACTAGTATACAACCTCCACTATGTGATATTGATGATGATCCAGATAAAGTCTGGTACTTCCACCTCTACCACTTTAAGTTTTAATCTTTAAGCAGAAACCTCTTTGACATTATGATCCTTCACTCCGAACCAACCTTTTAGGTGTTTTAAACTACATGCTTCCGATGGATATATTTACATGGATTGTCTAATATTTTTGTCATTCTTGACTAAAATAGGCGTGATAAATAATTGGATACTGGTTAAAGATGATATGGGCTTGGTCGAGCGCCATTTATTTTTAATGGGGTGGGCGGGTGGAATGGGATCCATTCCAACGGAATGGATGGATGTGACAATTATGTCCTATTATAACATCAATTGTACCCTCCAACCATCTGCCACCACCGCCACCATCACCATTGCTGCCACCACCACCACAACTACCACTACCGCAACCACTAACTCCACCATCCACCACCACCACCAAACATTTTTTTGTTAAAGTGTTGTCTGGGTATATTTCTTTTAGTGAGGGGCATTTGGGTCTTTTAATTTTTCTATCCTTTTTTAGTTTCATTCCTGAATCCAACCAAATATGCACTCGGAATGTTAAAAATCCATTCCATTCCTACATTGATTCCATTCATGTCTCATTTTATTCCTTTAAACCAAATGCAGCATCATGCTCACAACTCACTCTCTAATAAGTAGTGCTGGCACTGCTTGTTTCATTGAGTCAACTCTGAAACTTAATTCCCTCTTAAGTTTCAATTTCCTTCCTCAATGACTATAGATCTATTTGGAGGCGTGGCTGGATCCTCTATAACTGGCCACTACAATCTTCTGCAGCTAGAGTTCATAAGCTATAGGAAATTTAACAATGATAAGCTGTGCAAATGACAGATGAAAAAAATGGATTTAATCATGGATGTGACTGAGTTATTGAAACAAAGGAGCCCGGAAAGAGAACCAGAATTTTGTGAACCCTTTTGTGGCTAGAAATAATGCCAAAAGGACTGTGCACAATATGACTGCAAGAGGGACCTATAGGAGCCCTGATCATGCAGAAAAAGAACTAGGTTAAAGGGAAGCTAAGTCCGATGAATAAGCTGTATGGCTTCTATTTGACAAAATGTCAATCTTATCTTGATTGATCACCCATGAAACTATTAGATCTACTCACATCCTAGTTTCAACTCAACAAAGATACGTTATTGTCCTGATTAATCGCCCAAGATACTATTAGAGTTGATGTATAGGTCCTCGAGAAATTTTGCATATCCTAGTTTGTGTTTTCCAGCCTTTGCCAAGTATAGAAGTTTTGGCAGAATAAACAAAGAATTATGTTCATATGTAGGGGTGTAACCTCTGAAAAACAGTGGAAAGTAGCTATATTCAGTACTTAACTCTCATATACTCCCACCGTACCAAAACTAGAGATACATTTGTAAAAAGACTACTTATAGTGAAAACTTTCTATTTCCAAACTTATCCCCAACTTTGAATAGAAATGTAGTAGTGGTGGCATGATGGTACTCAATCAACTAAGAATAAAAGTAGTGGCATGTTAGGAACTTCATGTCATTTTATATTAAAAAAATAGAAATTATATGTAATTTTGGAACGTACAAAAATGGAAAATGTATCTCTAATTTTGGAACGGAGGAATTATCTCACAGAGTTGTTATTCTCGTTTCTTTGGCTCTTAAAGTCTTTGCTTGCTTATTGAATCAGAAGAGAAGTTTTCGATGAGATTATTTTGCAGAGTTCTGATCGTCATTTCTTTGCTTTTCTAGTATTTGCTTATAAATAAAATTGGCCAAGAAAATTCAGATGGGCATAGTTAAGTGGGTTAGGATGCCTATCAAAAAAGGAAATCATTAAGTGGGTAACCATCCTTTTCTTTTCGCTTCTAGTTTTTTTTTTGACCCGGGCTCGGTAAGGCCTACTGAGTACTAACCTTAATGAAAAGACTAGTTCTACGCAAAATTATTAAAAGCATGACTATAGTCGTATTTTATATCAGGTATGTCGGACTCAAAGCATGCATCACTTGGTTACCCGAGAATGGTTATGGAGCTAATGTTACTACATGGCCTACACGCCTTCATTATCCACCAGACAGGCTCTTTAGTATAAAAATGGATGCCTACATATCTAGGAAGGATATCTACAGAGCAGAGTCAAAGTATTGGAATGACATTGTTAATGGCTTTGTTGGTGTTTTTCATTTAAAGGGACTAAATGTGCGAAATGTATTGGACATGAGGGCTGGATATGGAGGGTATCTTCTTTATATCCCTTTTGCATCTTTTCCAATCCATTTTTATTTTTGAGACACATGAAGGATTGAAGTTTCTTTTTATCACAAAATGCTCTTTAAATTTGATAGCAATCTAATATCTTATGTTGCTGGTGATTTTGCTTACGGCAGATTTGCAGCAGCCTTACATGATTTCGGTGTTGATTGTTGGGTTATGAATGTTGTTCCTGTTAGTGGCGCCAACACCTTGCCTGTAATATATGATCGTGGACTTGTAGGAATTGTGCACGACTGGTATGGACTAAGTACCTTTCCTCTTGTGGTTTTTAAATTTGCTTCTCCTAATCTGATCTGCTTAGATTGCCAGGACCATATTAGATACTGCAAGGTCCACTTAACTGATAGTTGTATTACTTTTCGAACTAGTTTATTGTCATCATCAATTTGTTATAGACTCGATGTACTTTCACGTGGAATCTGTGTCTGACTAGACTTGTTTTAGTCCATTAAATCGCAAGATCCATAGCATGTTTTAATCTTACCTGGCCTTGTGCCTCTGCACACTGTCAATAATGAGTGTGTCTAGCACTGTATACTTTTCTATACTTCTCTAAAAGTTATATAGGAATGAAAATCAGATAGATAGCATTACAATTCTCTTAAATAGGAAAGTCTTACAAATGCATAATCAAAACACAAATTCAGAGGTAAAAATGTTAAACATCAGCTATTAGTCCAAAAATGAATAAATGATGCATTTATTGATCTCTTCCCCTAGATCGTGTCGAGTGTGGAAGCTGTCATGTGATAGGGAATTAATTTTTGGACCAGCTGAACTTTAGTATGTAGAATCTACATAATATTTTTGAAAGCATTAGAATATTAGAAGGTTTAATTTGTTCAGTCAAACTGAATACACTTGATTTTGCTAGAAATACAGTATTGGCGGAAGAAAAAAAACCAGAAGGAACCATAAGAATGGATCCTGAATTACCAACCACACCTTTGGTGGCATTGGCTTACTCTGCTGTAACTAGTAATTTACTAATCATTTCATTTAAAATCCTTATAGCTGTAACCAAAAGAAAAACGAATCTTTTCTCAAATGAAAAAGAGTAATGCTAAGAGTACCAAATGTAGTATCAGATATGTGAAAATTCAATGTTCTAAAAGGCGCTAGGTGGCGGCCGGGGGGGTCTAGGCGGGATTTTTTATTTTAAGCTAATTTTAATATTTTATCTTATATTTATCCAAACAAAATAATAATATAAAGCAAAACAATCTATAATAAAGATAATAAAGACAATGCTTAAAGTTCAAACACATATCTATATTGCAAATGTCAAAGTTCAAACACAAATAAGCAATTGTTCAAAGTTCAAACACAAACAAATAATAAAAAATATAAACTAATAGTCATCATCTTCATATCCCTCTATATCTCTAACTATTTTTCTTCATATATCTCCAAGATAATGTCTTCATCGTACTCACACTCATACTCTTCATCTCTCTTTTCCTCCGTATCATCATCAGACAAAAAATATTCTTCATGAAGTTCTCTGACTCCAACATTTTTACTACTTCTCCTAGGCTCTAACACGCCATCTGCTCCGGATGTTTCACCAACCGTCTCCCAATTAAGGCCCAAACAGCCCTCAACTTTATCATCCACTCCCACAACGTCGTTTTTGTAGCTTAGTTATTAAAATAAAATAAAAACAATTATAACCCTAATTTTTCCGTCTTGCTCGCCTAGGCCCATCTAATTTCCTGGAGGGATTTTTTTTCTGCCTTGAACTTAAGCGAGACGCCGAGGAGGGCCTAGAACCTACACGTGGCGGCAGGGGGCCTAGCGTCTAGGCAGGGATTTTTAGAACACTGTCAATATTACATTGGTTGTTTAGTAATTCACGTTTATTACATAATCAATCACCAATATGTGATTAACCAATGTAAGGATGACAATTCAATTTGGTATCTCTAGATTATTCAATGATAAACAGCTGATTCTGCTTGTTTATCTTCATCATAGCTAAAAAAAAGTCTAATCTATTAAAAAATGGTCTCGAAAAGAAATTAAAATGATATTGAATAAAAC
Source organism: Hedera helix (assembly GCA_947179155.2). Taxonomy (NCBI): domain Eukaryota; kingdom Viridiplantae; phylum Streptophyta; class Magnoliopsida; order Apiales; family Araliaceae; genus Hedera; species Hedera helix. The sequence goes on from OX359270.1 coordinate 24,841,369, forward strand.
TTACCCAAAAAAAAAGATATTGGATAAAATAAATGGTTTATCTTTTCCAAGAAAAAGATTCCTTGTACCCACTTTACCTAGATTAACAGGTAAACTAGTCTGTAAACACTAAACAGATCTAAAAAAAATATGTGAGTACATGATGTGATAAAAAATAGTAACTGCAAGTGTACAACATCAAATTGAAGAATGGGCAAGTACAGGTCGAACCACAGAGACTAAATTAATTTTAATGTTCCGTTAATTTATATTCCAAACAAATTAATGGGCAAGTACAGGTCGAACCACAGAGACTAAATTAATTTTAATGTTCCCTTAATTTATATTCCAAACAAATTAGAAATAAAAAATGGTGGAGATGATTAATTAACTAAATAATGCAAATTAAAAATTAATAACGAAAACTAGTAATGAGAAAAACTACCTAGGAATCCGAATCCATTAAATACTAACATAATAATCAAATTCTTCCTTTCCTTAATTAATTTCTAATTATTTTTCCTTCCCTTAAAAATAGTGATTCATATAATTAATATGGACAAGCATAGATTATGAAAATTTAAGGATTAACTATAACTCATCAAAACTTCATTGAGCAAGCATGAATTATGAAAAACTCATATCTTAACAATAACCTATCAAAATCTCACAATTAATTTAGAACCAAAACGAATTATACGCAAAGGTAAAATTGAAGAAATTAACAATTAGACATTAATATCAGAACGAAAAGAATATAATATCATGCAATACTTAATTTCATCTTCATCCTAGATATTAGAAATTTAGCTATCCATAGAATTAAAAATCAAACACATAATAACGATTGCATGAAATAAATTAAAACTAATGGAGCAATAATTATGAAATAAATTAAAACTAATGGAACAATAATTAAAAACAAACTTTTAATATTAAACTAATGAAGAATGCTATCAAAGTTAACAAAAACACTTCCTGACTCATAATCCGTGCGGCATAAAGAATAATAAAAGAAAACAACACCCTGACAAACTCCTACCAAAAGATGCGTAAATGATAGATAGAAAATAAAATAAACAACTTCCTACTCTTTCCTCCTTTATCGAAACTGAAGCAACGAAAATAAATAAAAGAACTCCAACACTGCTCCTTTTACCAAGAGAAAAAGAGAAAAAGAAAATAAAATATGGCACACTCTTTTCCCTAAAATAAGACTCTTATTTATAAAGAAAATAAATTGAACCCTAATCTCATTTGGAAAAGCTTGGACTCTTCTTTCCTTCTTGATTTCAACTTCTACATGGTAATATTGGAGTCCAAATAGAAATCAACTTGAAAGCTTTTAGAATCCTTTTCCAACTCAACTTCAATTATTTATTTATTTTCTGCAAAACAGGATAAAATATATTAATTAAATAAAATAAACATATAAAATAATAAATATGGGAATATTAAAATGCATAATTACGTGTCTATCAGTACACCTAGCGGCAAGCATAATGAGTTTGAATCATTTCTATCTAATAGTATATTTTTGGAAAAGCTTCTCATAATATTCAAATGTTTGAAGTTTCTGAATTTATAATAGTTTTGTGTTACTAATTTGTTGATGCTTGAAATCGTGTTCCAGGTGTGAACCATTTGACACTTACCCAAGAACTTATGACCTACTGAATGCAGCAGGTCTCTTCTCTGTGGAGCAAAAAAGGTACAGTTTCTGCTCTCTTTTCTCTGTCCTCTTGTCTGTCTGTCATGTCTTATCAATAGTAATTTATGTTCAAGCAGATGTAATATCACAACTATCATGCTTGAGATGGATCGAATTCTGAGACCAGGTGGGCATGTTTATGTTCGTGACTCTGTATCTGTTATCCATGAGCTTCGCGAAATTGCAAATGCCATGGGATGGGTGACATTTTTATTTGACACTGGTGAGGGTCCCCATTCAAGCTGGAAGCTTTTGAACTGTGAGAAACGTTTATGACATGCTTGAACTGTTTGCCTTGCTTGTTGAAATTCTTGTTTTTACTTTTCAGTTAAGAACAGAAAACTTATTTCCTTTCTTGTCCTTTTACCTTTCTAGCCTCGCATTCCCTCTCTCAGTCCCCAAGTAATGCTAGAAAAAAAATGTAATTTATGTCTGTACATTAGCCCAAATCAGTCATGAACTCGTAGTTAACACAGTAGCCATGTTTATGTATAACACTGGGAATGAAATATGGATTTATTGTGACTATCTACCTCAACCATGTACGCTTTATATTTCACATATAAATGATTTTGAGAGGTTTCAGAATCAAGCAATTTCCTTCTGTTCATTGAAGAAAAATGAAAATTTAGTCCATTCATTATTACATCCCATTTTTATAATACCTTGAGGGAATGTTGGTCTTGCATTAAGCGGCAAGCTAGAGGGTTTTTTCCCATTTCGGTGGTGAAGTAGGGGTTCTCTGTTCCCATTTGCATTTGCCCCCATCAGGGACAGATGAAATAAATTTTAAAACCTTGTTTCAAGTAATAGGCGTTCCCATAATTTCGTAGAGCTTTGAAGTCCAAAATGTTATCTTTTTCATGTTTTTATCATCTATAATGTTGGGTTTAGAAAAAATGTAGATTTTTATTTTTTTTGTATTGTTTTCGGAGTGCTTTGAGAAAAATATTGTGGTTGCCACATTACCAAATTAAAATCTCCAGAATGTGGCTTCGCAGAAAAGGGACTTCCCCATATGCATTTGAGAACATTGGGCAGAAAGATCAAATCACCTCTCCAAAATGCACAAAACACTTTCCAGTTTCTTGGAAAGAGGTACATTTATTGACATACCATGTTTTCCCTATTCATAACAAATATAACACATAGATTGCTTGGCATCTACAATCAAAAACAAAAATAAAATGCACCTTTAAATCTCAAATGGCTCGAAACCCATGATGGAGAAATATCAGATGTGAAAATCAACTTACGAACAAAAGAAAGTTGTATCTGCTAAGGCTTTGTAGAGCAATCTTTAAGCGCGGCAGTATTAACTTGTTTGGAGAGGTAAGCTTCATAGATTTCAACAACAAGCCGAGGATCCTTCTCGACAAGCTCCTTGTACTCCTCACTCTTACTAAGCTTGTCCATGTTGTCCATAATCAATGACTGAGATGCCTCAAGCAAGCTTTTGGCGTTGTGCTGGTGCGAAAAGGCAAAGTTCAAGAGTGAGTTTTCCCAGTTCAGTTTTGAAATCATGAACTTCTCGCAATAGGTCTTAAGATGCTTCACTTGGTATTTTTCAGCCAAGACTAAAAGGTCGCAAGCCATTTGCTCGTCCAGGCATGCTTCAGCAGTGTACAAATAATTGACAAAGGAGCGAAGCGCATCGTATGATACATCAATGATCTTGATGGTACCACTAAGGCTCTCCTCCATCTCATTTTCAAGCATGGCCCTGAACACTGGAGAACGGCTGGCCTGTTGAGGAAAAATTACATCTGTAAGGAGATAACTGAAATACAAAGGGACTCCTATTTCCAGTGAAAAACATATCCAGAGATAAAAAATCTAATTAAAGGTGGAGTGCAAACCACCTAACCACCTTGGTGCAAGCATGAGTGAAAGTTTCAAGAAAAAGGAAATTTTCTTGTTAATTTCCAAAACCATTGTTTTCTGCAAAATGGGGCATGCAAACCCACAATCCAGTATAAATGACTAGCCATCTATGAACTACAGAACATGGAGATATTTAACATATAACACATTGTTTAGGCGCCGTGCACCAATTCAAAATGTAATTTCCCCCTCACAGAGAGTCTCGGACTGAATGGAAACAGGGAATAGAAAAGAGCTAAACCTTTGATGCCTAGGAAGGAGTTAAGGACATAAAACAAGAGGCCTGACACCTACATATGTAATGAAGTACCAGTGAATTAGCTCGAGTCCTTGATACTATGTACAGTTGTGAACACTTCAAACTAAAGTAGGACCAGCCAGAACTAAAACAAATGAAATAACAGTAGTACTTTTAGGCAACTATATAACATATCAGACTTATTAGTTCACAAAATTGCATAATGCTTGCTTTGATAAAAATAAAAAAAGTAGTGAAATATGGCAGCAGACAAACAATGAGAGATTATGTGAAAGAAGTGTATATTAATGCCTTCATAAATGAGTTACAATAATGGTGATATTCCAGTATTTAAGTCGATATAATACCCATAAATCATATTGATGTAACTCATCTATCCTTATTGTAGCATAGCAGAGTTGCCACCATATAGAATTCCTATCTTTTGTTCAGCATCACCTATTCTAATCTGTACTGCTGAATGAGATACTATCGGGAAAAATATGCAAAAAAGGGGGTATCTACCAAAGAATCAATACAAGGAGAAGAGTTCTACAATGTTTAAGTAAATTTAATTGCACCGTTCTTAAGTTCTTAATTGGTTCATAAACTAACTATCTATGAGGCACTTGCATGGATTTCTTCATTTGCTTAATTACTTAATAACCAGCAATTATTCCTCTCTTAATTGTATGCTAGAATCGTTCTTAAAATAGGTCAAACTACTCATAATGTAAAACCAATATCTAAAAGGAATGTTTGCAAATATCTAATCTACAAAAACGATTTATACATTTTCTCAGCTCCAAAGCAGTGACAAAGTGGAGATGCAAACACGCAGATTTAGAAAAGTGAGCACCATCATACATTCCATGCTCATGAAGTCAGCTCTTAAGCTTGCCCCTGATGATTTCATCCTTTGGGCTTTAGACGGAACATTTATCAATGTAATCCTGTAGTGACTTCACTCTAGGACCACTAGCCATCAATCTCTCTCTATATGAATATATAGCATGCCTATAGGTAGGCCTGGCAATTTTGTCCAAACCCGACAATACAATTGATTCCAACCTTAATGGGACCTGAATTTTAAACCCTATACAGTTAGGGTCGGGTATGGGATATACCCTCCTGCCCCCGCCCCGATTATATATATAATTATTTTCAAAATTAACCTTTTGTATTTATATAATTATGCATCTATTAGGTTATTTTATAAAAATTCATAACATCTCTAATACAAGGTATTGCTACTAATAGAAAATGTTGCATGATGTTTGATTTTTGAATTAAAAATAGTTGTACAAAAGTCATATAATTTTTTTTTGAGGAATTTAATTTGAGAAAAAGGGAAAGAATTTGGGGGAGTGGGGCGAGGTGGGTATAGAGTATTTACTTTCGGGGGTGGGGCGGATATGGGGGAAGGTGCACATTGGTGGGTGGGTATGCGGATACCCACCCCATTGTCAAACCTACACATAGCACATAACTGTATACATGTATATATAATCTTTTGCGCAAGTACAAGTATAAAAGTACAAGTCATTGAACTATTGGTTTGAATTTTGCAGTTCATGGTCTAATTTTTTTTGAGTTTTTAACTTAAATGTAAAAGATGTTACTAGGTTTTATAATATTGGTTGTAGATCAGTGAGCTTTTCTATTTTGTGCTCAACACCAATTTGAGACTATGATGCTTGCATATGACATAGTACATCAGTGGTAGCTTGTCATTGTCAGTTCATCCCAGTTTTGTAGTATAAATGTTTCACCAAGCATACTTCTGGGCTGGTGCAAGCTCAACTATTAATTTATTTTCTTAAATCAGTGTATCGAGGGCATATTCATTGAGTTTTTATATTATTTTTTTTGCAAAACTTGGCATAAAGTTGAACTCACTATAGAACACAAATTCTCTCAACCTGCTTCTACTGGCCTGGAGTTATCTGGATTTAAAGCTGACCAACAACTACAAATGTGCACCTTCTTCCTTGTCATGAAATATGATTTAACAAAACTATGTGACCTTTTCAGACACAATTTGAACCGCCTTTTATACATGCTTAATATGGAAATTTTGAAGACGAGCATATATCCAGATAAAAAACCAAAGGATGACTAGTTTCATATACTTGTAAACAGAACACTGCAAGAAAAACACGAACAACTGGCATTTTGTACTAGCTATGTAGACAGAACTCAAAAACCTGAACACTTCAAACATAGGTGATATCAGTTCATGAGACTGAGATGCCTCAAACACTCCAAGCGCCCCAAGCCCAAGAGGATACAATCAGTGAGTTCAACATCCTAAATGTCTTACTTGAGTCAAGTGTCAAAGCCAACTCATGTACTAATATGTTACAATAATATATTTGTATAAAGCAAGACCCGTTTAAACAAGGCAGTAAATAAGTCTTGGAGTAGGAGACACCCTCCAAACATAAAAGGAAATAAAAACAGTTTTTAAATTCAAGACTTCCCTCTATGCAAATCAGATATTAAAAACCCCATTTGCACCAATGGCTGAAGCCCACAAAGAGGCAAGAAAAATAACCCTATTGCGCAACAAGTGAAAAGGCAAAGGACAACCACTAAGAATTACAATATTTTTCTTCTCTAAAAAAATATAGTGGGGGATGGCACGAAAACTCTCTCTCTCTGTAATATTTTCATCTACCCTTCCGGTTGCCAAACATACAGTGTGCTGCATCAGCAATGCATTTGTCTTCCCTCTCATTCTTTCGGTTACTAAAGTCCCTACTCCCAACAAGTTTAAGCAAATTAATTTCTTCTTGCAAACTGACTAGTACTATAATTTCGTTAATTAGTCAATAGTTAAATTTACAAGAGATAAAATCAAATGAAAAATAACTCCTAATCCCTATCTTATAAACAAAAAATTAATCATCTCCTTATTCTCTCGGTCGGCACTAAATTGCTCATATATATTTATATATATGAAAAGATAAAACCTGCATCCATAACAAATCCTAAGAGATCTCAGAAAGCTAGGCATTGAATCTTCATTTCACAGTAATGGTTTTGAATTAAAAAACCAGAGCATCAAAAATCAATCATTAGACACTTAGATTAGAGTATAACAGAGTTGACCACTTTAGACTTTCACCTTCCTTATAGATTTTCAGAGCTACAGTTGCTCTTATGTACATATGGGAAATTTGGTGAAATTGCTTAGTCACTTGAACCACATTAATTAATTCATCACTGTGATAGATACAAATATATTACCAAACCACAATACAATTCTGCTATTCAACAAAAACCTAAAATATATTAAACAATTTGGTGAAAAGGGTATTCAACAAAACCAGATCAATTGATTATCCATCTATATAACTTTTCAATTATTTTTTTGCTATAAAAGATAACCGACAATATCCACTAATACATATTTAGCAAACAATGCAATTCACTTTAATGAAATGGGTACTAACCAAAACGGCCTTGTGGGCCAGGAAGGGAACTGGGTTGACGTCCGGCTTCCTGTTCTCATTGCGGAAGCCACCAAAACGACGTCGGAAAAGGAAGGATTGGCCGATCGTTGAAGCAGCAAGGGGTGATCAAGTGGGGTCCAGAATCAGAGTAAATTAACCTTGACTTTTGAGTTCTTCGATCTCGCGCTTCAGCTCTTCCTCTGTCTCACTTGCTTCCTTGTAGCACTCCTGGCACGTGCCGGCATCACATGAGCCGTACTCCTTGCAAGACATGCACTTCATTGTCGTTTCGTCTTCTATGTCAGAATATTCTTCCGATTCCTTTGCCATGGGCAAGTGCCGTTGATGCCACATTTCTTGTTTGCTGGTTAATTTCACTTTTTCGACTTTTATTTGTTTTTGCCTTTTGGTAGTTTTTTTTATCTCTGTCATCAGCTTCACTCATTACTTGTTAATCTAATGGATTTTAAGGTTCCTCACGGGTTAGGTAATTTCTTTTTAAAATTGTATTTTGAGCCTTTGGTTGAACCTCCTGTCTTTACACTATATTTTTTGAGTTTCGGATGAAAAAGAAAAAAAAAAGTAGATATCATAAAGGGTATCTGACAGGCATCACTTCCGAACAAACACAGACTCATGGGAGAATGGGAGAATGGGGCTTGTTAGGGACTAAGGACTCTGTTATGTGTTTGTTGCTGCATGAACCGAACTTCTGATTGCCCGACCCGTGAATAAGTTCCGAAGTACGCTACCACTCGTATTGAATATCTACTCCCGAATTGCATTAAAAATATGCTTCAGGAGTTGACACAATCCTGATCAGGACTACATCAAACGAGGTTGATTCAATTGACCCAATTGAGATTCCAGTTCGACTAGTTTCACGAGTTAGAGCTAAAGGGGTCGAAGGAGACTTTAATGGACTGATTCAAAGTAATTGGGCTGAAATTATTTCAAGGAGGATCAATAAAGGAGTTGAACTTAAGATAAATAACATGATCCAAGCCTCTTAATGGACCAAGGGAGCTCAATATGCAGCCCAAGGGAGTTAAATCTCGCAGCTCAAAATATAGCTAATCTAGACAGCTTAAACAAACTCGATTCAAGCCCAATTCAAGCTAAACAAGGGAAGTCCAATAATAGTCAAGCGCGGCAGCAACAAAGGCAACAAACCAGCCCAATAGCTAGCAATTTGTGGGGCTAAACAAGCAGCCAATTCAAGGACCAAACAAGTTAGCTTCGGCAACCCAAAAGGGGGGAATAAAAACTCGGCATTCAAGTTCCTAGAATCTGTAGGATTTCAGCAGATTTTAGAACCCAACAAGTAATTCAATTGCAACAAGAAACAATGGCCTGTTTCAAGTAGTCCTTAAAACATGGCAGCAACAAGGAATCCAAATTGGGCCAGAAAAATGGGCCTTATGGCACTAGGAACTTCAGCCACTGTTCTAAAAATCCCCGCCTAGGTCCGATTAATCCCCGCCTAAGCGCTAGGCCCTCCCCTGCCGCCACGCCTAGGCCGCCTAGCGCCTAGCCTATATCCAAGGAGAAAAAAAAATCCCTCCAGAGAATTATAGGGGACTGGGCGGACAAGACAGAGAAATTAGGCGAGGCATAAGCAAAAAATTTAGGGTTGCAATTTTATTTTTTATTTTTTTTAATAACTAAGCTACAAAACGACGTCATAAGAATAAATGAAGAAGTTGAAGGCTGTTCGGGCCTTACTTGGGAAGCGATTGGTGAAGCATCCGAAGCGGATAGCGTGCTAGAGCCTAAGAGAAATAGAAATGTTAGAGTAAGAAAACTCCATGATTTTTTTTTTTGTCTGAAAATGATACGGAAGAGGGAAATGAGGAGTACGAGTGTGAGCCTGATGGGGACATTATCTTGGAAGAATATAGAAAAAAAAGAGTTATAGAGAGATATAGAGGTATATGGAGATGAGGACTATTAGTTTGTATTTTTATTATTTGCTTGTGTTTGAACTTTAAACAATTGCGTGTTTTTGTTTGAACTTTGACATTAGCAACATGGATATGTGTTTGAACTTTAAACAAATGCCTTTATTATCTTTATTATAGATTGTTTTCCTTTATATTATTATTTTGTTAGAATAAATGTAAGATAAAATATTAAAATTTGCATAAAATAAAAAATTCCGCCTAGGCCCCGCCCAGGCCCCGCCTAGGCCCCCTAGGCGCTAGGCCTCCCCCGGCCGCCCGCCTCCCGCCTAGCGCCTTTTAGAACCTTGACTTCAGCACATAAGGGTCCAAGAGCAAAGAGGAACAAGGTCCAAAACAAGGAAGGTTTTCAAGCTTCTAGAAGACCCAATGTGCAGCCAACTAAAAACCAAGACACAGCAGGATTCTATTCCTTTAATTAACGGCAAATCAACCTTCTAGAAGAGGGGGAAACACGGCAAAAGCAAGGAAGGAAAGTAGGGATAGTTTTCTATTGTAATTAGGATTCTATTATTTATGTAATTAGTTTTCCTTTTGAATTTTGGAATTTAATTAGGGTTTCTTGTAAATTAGGATTATTCTATTAACTAGTATAAATAGCCTACATAGCGGGTGTAATTATACAATTCAATCAATATGCATGATTTTTTTTGGTTTTTTAAGAATTTCTTGAACTTATCAGAGTTATTCTGTTGCGTTCATCCTGGTTTATCAATCATCAATTCATAATCGATTGTGGCGTCTTCTACTTTATACCAAGGCTCTTACTTCGTTATAAGTAAATGGTCGTGGTTCCACCTACAACTTGCCAGAAAACGATCCGAGTGGCGTTCACCTCACGTATACTTGTTGTGGCGTCTATCAAGAGTGGAGCTTGTTAGGGAATGGAGTCTAAACCCATATGTGGTTACCAAACTCGTCATAAAGCTCGAATCTATGAGAACAACCGAGGCCTGGTAGATAGGGCATCAAAGTCCACGACTCAACAAACATTTGGAAATTAGCTTTGACACGATTGAACTCTCATCTGAATATATTCAGCTATGTTTGGGCTTATCACAAATAGACCGTATCTGAAAATGATGAAACATGTGACCTAAATATTTGATTATAAATATATGGGGACCTCTGGTACATCATACACACACACTCTCAAATTCTGAAAAACTTTCATATTGCTATTAACTAACTTTATCATTGGAGGTTGCTACAGAGACCACCTGTATGTTCATCCGTTCTCTAAACATTGTCCCAACAGTTTCGATTGAAAAACCCTTATGGAACTTTTGGGTTCTGCCCATTAACGAGTAGAATGAAACAATCCCATTTTCGTATGACATAGTAATGCATATCAACCTTTTTCTCGAGACAAGAAGTCCAGACTCACGAAGTGGTGCTTCATCCCTAGAATGTTGGGTTGAATGAACCTTTTACTTCATTTGATTTCCTCAACAACTAAACCATATTCTTTCTCTTTTTCTTTGATAAACTTCACGCCCACAGGACTTACAGAATTTGGGTTTCCAAGTCAATCACAGCCATTTGAAACACTGTCATTGCCCCTAAAGTCCATGTACCGATTTTCTTTAAAGAATATAATTTTTGGTTTGGTCGTAAAACACTACGCTTTCTATTGCGTCTTCCTTGTCACTTTCCATGATTGAAAAAAAAAAGTATAATGGGTTTTGAAAAAAAAAATTGAACGATATTTGAAAATTTTGTTTGGGGTGCTTTGAGCATGGTTATCATAATACAATAATATGGTAGCAAATTGTATTTTGGGACAAACGTTTCAAAACATTGGACACTTTTGTTTAGAAATATCAACTGTAGTGATCCAAAACTTTTTCTACGCTTGAACTTCTATTGCACAAGCATGATTACAACTTTGTTTTATGATTTGCAAATGAGGAACAATCTCTTATCTAGCCCTTGGGCCATGCAACCAATGACTAAGATCAAATCTAATAGAAGGCTAAGATCCACTATCTAGAATCACTCTCTAAAATATCTCGGAGATTTACAAAGTATAGTAATTATACGAGTACATCTTGAACACCCTATTAGAAACCATAATATGTAAAACAAGATTCTAAGTAATGCCACCTAATGGAGTCAATTGAACGCTTTCTGCGTTTCAAGTAAGCGGTAACATGGTGTACTCTCATTGAAAATGCGTTTATGTAATACTACGCTTAAAAACAACTCAACCAATTTTAATTATATCCCAACTAATTTTAACTATCTCTTTAGAAAGTTATTCATTCTGGATAAACGTATTTCGTACGTACTAAGCGATTCAAAGAAACATACCTCTATCGTACTCCATACCATGGAAAGTTACAATTTCCATTCCCAATTTCGTTTTACGATCCACCAAACCATGATGTAGGTAACATTAGTCTTGAGGGCATATTCATTAAGCTTTTTTGCAAAACAGGCATACAATTAAGCTCAAAATGTAACACAAATTCTCTCAACCTATTTCTACTGGCCAGAGTTACCTGGATTTAATGTTTACCAACAATTACAGATGTGCACCTTCTACCTTGTCATGAATTATGACATTACAAAATTTTATATTACCTTTTCAGCCACAATTTGGACCGTCTACTGTATAAATGGCTAATATGGAAATTTTGCAGATGAGCACATCCATATAACGTGGCAAATGACTAGTTTCACATGCTTATTTAGAAACAGAACATGATGCATGAACAACTTGCAATTTGTATTAGCTATTGAGACAAACCCTAAAACCTCAACTCAGAAACATAGTTGAGATCAAGTCATCAGGCTGAGATGCCTCCTCCAATCACCACAAGCCCAAGAGGATACAATGAGTGAGAGTTCAATGTGCTAAATTTTCTTACTCGACAGTCAAACTTAACTCATGTAATACGGATTACAATAGTTTTTGGGTAAAGAAAGACCTGTTTATTAGAAAGAAGACACTAAATAAGTGAAGGAGGAGACATCCTCCAAAGAAAAAAAGGAAGGAAAGTAGGAAGTTCAAGACTTCCCTCTATCCCTATGCAAATCAGATATAAAAACCCCATTGACCACCAATGGCCGAAGCCCACAAAGAGGCAAGAAAACTAACCCTATCCTACAACAAGTAAAAAGGTAATGGACCACTAATAATTAAAATATTTTCTTCTCTAAAACAATATGGTGGGGGATGGCACTAAAACCCTCTCTTAGTAATATTTTTGTATACCCTTCCAGTTGACAAACATACTGAATGCTGCATCAACAATGCTTATCTCTTCTCTCTCATTCTTTGGATTACTCAAGTCCCAACAAGTTTAAGCATATTATTTTTTTCTTTCAAACTGACTAGAACTATTACTTTTTGTTTCTTAGTCAATAGTAAAATTAATGAGAGAAAATCAAACAACAAATAACTCCCAAGTCCTATTTTATAAATAAACTATCAATCATCGCCTTAGTCTTTCAGCGGACACTAAATATCTACTATGTAGATTAACCTGCATCATAAGCAAATTATAAGAGATGTTGGAGAGTTAGGCACTGAATCTACATTTCACGCTAATGGTTTGGAACTTAAAAGCCAGACCATCATGGAAAACCAATAAAGGTTCAATCATTAGACACTTGGGCTATGTTAGTTTGTAAAATGATCGGTCAGATAAGACTATTTTGTAGTAATTTATCAACATTCCGGACTATTTTATCCTTCTTGAGCACTTTAGAATTTGACCATCATTGTAGATTTTTAAAACTACAGTTGCACTTACCTACATAGGGGAAATTTAGTAAATTTGATATATTACCAAAATAAAATATGATTCAACTATTCAACAAAACCCACAATACATAATTTTTAACACAATTATACAATTTGGTGAGAATGGTATTCAACAAAACCAAATCAATTGAATATCTATCCGTATAACTCTTCTTTCTACAATTACTTTGCTATAAAAGAGATCCAACAAAATCAGCTTATACATATTTAACAAACAATGCAATGCATTTTGATGAGATGGGCACTAACCAAAACGGCCTTATGGGCCGGGACAGGAACTGGGTTGACAGCCGGCTTCCCGTTCTCATCGCCGGACGCCACCAAAACGACGTCGGTGAAGCAAGGAGTTGCCGATCGCTGAAGCGGGTGATCAAGTGGGGTCCAGAATCGGAGGAAATTAACCTTGGCTTTGAGTTCTTCGATCTCGCGCTTCAGCTCTTCCTCTGTCTCGCTTGCTTCCTCGTAGCACTCCCTGCACGTGCCGGCGTCACATGAGCCGTACTCCTCCTTGCAAGACACGCACTTCATCGTCGTTTCGTGTTCTATGTCGGAATCTTCTTCAGATATCTCCGCCGTGGGCTGCCGCCGGTGACGTCGCATTTTTTGTACGCCGGTTAATTTCACTTTTTGGATTTTTATTTGTTTTCGCCTTTTTGTAGTTTTGGGGCTTTATTGGAGCAGATATTTTTATATGCCTATGCGTCACTAATTAGGATCTAGGAAAAAACGGGTAAAATCAAATAATCGAACATAATTAAATTTTTTTAATTGAATATTTTTGGTATTTGATCATTTTGTTTAATTAAGTAATAACTGTTTTAATAGTTTGATATTCGAGTATAAAAACGGTTATTGAAATATTGGTATTTGATTAACCAAATAATAGAATAGATTAAAAAAAAATTAAGACTTATTCTTTTAATTAGACTTTGTTAAGTCATAATTTGAATTATGTATTATTAATTTTAAACCATTAAAATTTGTTAAGGTTATGAATTATTATAGTTGTTAATTATTGATTAAAAACTCTGATATTACCAATTTGAAATGAATTTTTTTGTTTGATAAAATGGAGATTAATTTCAGTTATTAATCGAATTAACCGAATTATATATTCGGTAATTCGGTTAGTTATTCGAGTAATGAAATTTAGAATATTTTGGTATTCGATTATATCCAAATAAACTATTCAGTTCGAATATAACCGAATTGCCCATCCCTATCACTAACCGCAGTGCTAGATTTTTGGCTTAGTCTTTTTTATCTATCACCAGCTTCAATCATTATTTTGTTAATCCTAATGGATTTTAAGGTGGGATTTTAATGTGGGTAAGCTTATGTACACGATATTCAATTATAAAATACATATTTAATTACAAAATCAATTATTGTATTAATTTTAATCATTAAAAAGTAATTTCTAATATAAACATAATAATAAATTAAGTATATTTAATTTATATTATAGTGATAGAATAAATTAAATAGCTTAATATTTATGTTTTAGTATTTTAAAAATATTAATTATAAATTAATAAGAGGAGTCTTATTATTATTATTATTAGTAGTAGTAGTAGTAGTAGTAGTAGTATTATTATTATTATTATTATTATTATTATTATTATTATTATTATTATTATTATTATTATTATTATTATTATTATTATTATTGTTTAATTCCTAAATGATTTAGAAATTAATTAATAAGAGTACTCATATTAGTTCCTAATTATATTACGAGTTTAATTAAAAATCCTACTCCTAAAGAATTTAGAAGGGTTGTCTATATCTATAAATAAGATGAGTCTTATTATAAATTAGAGTTACATACACTTCCATAAGATTTGAAAGACTACTCGCATATTCTCTACATCTAAGAAATTAGAAGAGAGATGAAACTAGGATTTGACACCCCCTATTTCTTAAATTCATATTTTTCTTGGTGGATCACTTTTAAATGCTACACACTTGGGTAGCTAACGTTGATATAAGGAATCTAATCGATGAATTGGAATTGGAATTGGAATTGAACTCGTACCTATGAAAACTTAGGTTCTACAAGGGTATAATTTTCTAACCCTTTTTTGTTTAATTAACAATTACGCATAAAGGTTGATCATGGATTATAGTTTGTAAAATTTTAAAACATGATTTTATCATGTTTCTGCTGTTGTCGACGCCGGGATTTTCTCGTCGTTTCGTTTTTTAATAATTAAAAGCTCTTTCCAATTTTAGCCTTTAGATTAAGATGTGCTTTTTGAAAAGGGTCGGCTTAGTATCGACGGGGTTTTGAAATGTCGATTTTTTATGAGCCAATTGACCAGAGCCGCCAGTTGGTATATTTGAAATGGATGTACCAACTCATCCGAATTTTGTTTTCGTAATCGCTGGCTCATATGTGACTTCGAATTAATTGGTCTGTGAACCGAGATTCATAGAGTTCGGGGGCTTGCTTAAGCGAGGGGAAGGTGTTACGCACCCCCCGACTTCCGTGAAACACGGTTACCGCAATCTCAATGTTTCCCTATCCTCTTTAAATCCTAAAATGTGGGTGTGCGCGCGTGTGTGTGTGTGTGCGTGTGTGCCTAAATGAATGTTTGTGGTGAATTTTTGCATAAAAGTTGCTTTGATTTTATATGGCAAATGTGTTTTGTCGGGAAAGCGTTTAGACGTCTTTTGACCCAAATGACAAGGCTTCATTTTCTTTATAATAAGGATTGTTTTTAATTTCGAAAACGATGAGGGTTTTTTATTAGATGTCATTTTTAGAAAACGATAGTTTTTAAACTTTTGTCAAATAGGAATCGAGACTATACATTGCCTTCTAACAGTAAATTTAAATAAAATGAAGGCAACTTCTAGAACTCTTTAACCCTATGCACAAAGTTTAATGAAAACGTTTATCTATTTTTTACGAAAACATCTTTTATGACATTTCAAAACCAAATTGAGCCTTTTCGTCAAACAAGGATCAAAGCTCGCCAAAACTCTTAATTTTTAAACCTCGTGAATCTAATATCCTAATTTGATCATTTTTAGAAAATCTTCATCGTTTGCCTTATTTTGGAAAACCGTTTTTTGTGTTGTAAATCAAAACAAGCATTCAAAACGTGTCGGGGCTATCCATGGGCATGTGAGCCGTCTAAATAACCCCAAACACCCACAATCACACATTTCACTATCACGGGGGCCTTAAACCCGACTTTCGACTTGATGTCGTTTTAAGGCCCAAAAAATTCACATATTTACATACAGGCGCATTGCAATTGCTACATACGTAAAAGCTAAAAACAAACTAAAAGGATATCATCGGGAGGTTAGGAGGACATTCCATCCGCAATAAATCCTCCCTAACCGTCCCTAATCCACAGATCTACAACATATATTGACTACATTGGATCTAGCTTTAAAATACACAAAATTAAACTATTTAAATAGCAATGCACCAAATATTTTCGGATCTACAGTAAATCCACCCAACAAATACAATAAGAACGAAATGAAAATAGATCTAACTATATAAAACCTCAAATGCTATAAACATGGATTTTTTCACATTCCAAACGATGCAATAGACGCTTTAACACTTAGAAAACAACTAGGATACAATATATGATGTTAAGATCTAACCAAAGATGGAAGAATCTCACATTTCTCTCTCTTTTTCTCTCTTTTTTTCTCTTCCCGACGCCTTTCTCTCTCCCCTTTTTCCGTTTCCGTCCGCGTCTGCTGAAGAAATGAACTGGAAGTGGCAATTTAGATCTTCAGATCTTGGCCGCAGGTGCAACTGCGGTTGTCCTCGGTGCTTCCTCGATTTTCGCATCTGATGTCGGTCTTTCGTTTTTTCGCTGGAAGGCTCGTATTTTGCAATCCGAAAATCCCTGGGAAACATGTCATATTGTTCTGGGAGGCTAGTTTGGAGGGCCGCGACTTGATATAGAATTTGCTAATTGTGCTTGGCTTCCAGGTGCTTGACTTGAGCGAGACCCCCGAACATCGTAAGCGTAGTGACCATTAGTCGTCTTTTGTGATCAAATCAGGTTACTCTGGATCAACTGTTTGTCTTGCCTCAAGTAACCTGATGCTCGTTGTTCGTTATGGCGGCTTTGACCGTAAGTCGTTGGGGTGACTTCGTGTTGGGGTCCACATTCCTTTTCGCATGTCGGGTCAAGTGACGACTTTGCCCTCCTGCCAGGGTTAGTAGAGAAGTGCAAAATTTGGGTGTCTACAACTGTTATTATGTAATTTGATTGTATGTTCGTGGATTTTAACAAACCAACAGTGGCATCAAGAACCAAACTTTACGCGAATGATTAGTTGTTTAAATTATATATATATATGGGTATATGTTTAGAACAATTTATTAGGCATATATTGTTGTATAAAACCATTGATTTTGTAAATAAAAAGCAAAAATCGTGTTTTTGATATTAAAAAATATCAAAAATCGCGATTGCAAAAAAACTACAAAATTAGATTTTGACAAACTGCGCGCAGTCTCATAATGTTAAAACTGCGCTAGGTCACTGGAACGTTGACTCTGTCTGTTGATCGGACTGCTTAGGGGCGTAGTGTTTGTTCGTTGGAACTGCGTCGGGGAGTTGTGCTGCTTTGAACAGTACTTGTCGCCGAACTGGGCCGAGACGCAGTGTTTGTTCGTTGGAACTAAGCCGGGGCGCAGTCTGGTAGAATGCAGTTTTTTGATTTTTTTAAAACAATAAATAAAATGTTTATTTTGAATGATTTTATAATTAAAATAAAAAATTTATTTTAAACATGAAATTAGATTTTATGTAACTTAAATTGCCCATTAAATGATATTGATATATATATATTGAATGATTTTAATTCATGAGATAAATTTGTTTTATTTATGCATATGGTGATATGTATAATAATATAAGGGATTGATTATAGACTATTGACCAATGATATTGGATTTATTTTATGTGGATGCATGAATGAATAGGTTTTTATAAATTATTTCTACGTGTATCATCTTATCTAATTTTTTATGAATGATTTCAATGTTTTTATTTTATGAAAATAGCTTGTAAGAGGATTTAGATAGAATAATTTGAAGAATTGAAACCAAAGAGGAATGAGCGCTAGAAGACCAGTTTGTAATGAAGCTCAAATTATAAATGTAATAGTTACATTTGTATGTATTTATTCTTGCACCCTAGGTTTAATCTTTTGGTTCACTTTGTGGCCATAGTGAACCAAACTAGAATAAAAATACATAATCAATCTAAATAAAATATAGTATTCTATATGCGAATGCTAATTATGTATATATTATATATTATTAAACATGTTTCCGCATGTTAAATAATATAACGCGTATTTTATATATATATATGTGTATGTGCACTAAACAAGATAAAACAATTAATAGCAAACCCCTAAAGGTAAATATATTAAGTTATAACGTTTAAAAATAGTTGGAATATCGAACGTGATCTTCTAGCATGATAAAATAATAGAGTATTAAATAATCAATATACGTTTATTGTGTCACACAAGACTTATATTAATTATTTGAGATGTTGTTTTATTACATAGTAGATGTTTATAAAGGAATTGAACAATACTGTTTTGTTATGTCACACAGGATGATACTTTTCTCTTCACTTATATGAAAATGTTAGATTTGACTTAACTTGGATAATTTTGATTCGGATGTGTTACACATGATCATAATAATCTAAGAGGCAAAATACAAGGAGTTACGTGATGATGTAATTGACAAGAGTTGTCTACCTATTTATTTATATATAGTTTTTTGTATCACACAAGGCTATATACATTTGAAATATGATCATTATTTTCACTAACAAATTTTTAATTAGATTTGTCAATCTATATATTGAGGGTAATATAGTTAGATGAAAATAGTGGGAGACGCCATTTAAAATAAAAACTAAATTAAATTGGTGATTAATAAAATGAATGCATGTTAATGTTGTTAAAATTCACTTAAAGAAGTTTGCCGTGTTTAATTCACTAACACCGCATAGCATATTGGATGCTAATAAATTAACCGAACATAATTGTTCAAATTGATTAAACAAATTTGAGAATAGTTCACAATGTTAAAAAGTTAGCAAATGTCTTTAATTTGTCAGTCCCTGCAAATGTTGTATACAATATTTATGAGAAAAATCTTGTTACTTTTATAAGTGACAATGTGATGTAATTGTGGCTCAATGCATCATAATCGCATCTATGAGTACTAAGTTACAGCATCAACATGGAAAAAATAGAGGTGCCTACTATATTGCTAAACCTTTATGAGTTGTATGGTGAATAAAGTAGGTCAATTAGATATAAGATATCTATGAAGCTCTTTCGGTCTATTATGACCAATGACACTACAGTACAGACTTATGTTCTTAAATGATCAATTGGATTGATCAATTGGGATAACTGGGTTTTATTAAGGATTGAGAGTTGAGTCAAGATTTGATCTTGTAGTCGCTCATTGACTCTTATTCACAATTTGTTGTGAACTTCAACATTAATAAGCTAAACGTCAGTTTAACTGATTTGCTTAACAAGTTGAAGACTGTTGAAAGTCACTTTCCTTCAAAGAAAGACCAAGTCTTACTGGTAAATGAATATTTTACGGAAGTGGAAGAGGGGCAAAGATGTTTTTAAGGGGTCAGAAAAGATAGAAGACAAAAGAAAGGAACTAAACAAATGATATAAATAAAAATAATTCCGAATGCAAATGAGTTTACTTTTATTGCAATAAGCTGGGACACTGGAAGAAGAGCTGCAAGGAGTATCTTGCAGTAGGTAAGCAGAAGAAGTTTAGTGAAGCATCTACTACAGATATTGAATTGTTTATAATAAAATAGAACTTTTTACAAGTCAAGTTCTACTTGGGTATTAGATATTGACTGGTGGTCTCATATATTAATTATGTTGTTATTACGTCATAACTCATTTTGCACAAGCTAAAACTCAAACGCAATCTTTTATTACTATATAAATTCATCCTTCTTGAAGAATTTCATATTTTATAATACAATACTATCTTGATAAAATATGAAGTACAAATTTTTAGAAATATTGTATTAAAAGTATATTAAAGTAAAATTTTCATTTTCTCTCAAATAGCTCAACAAGTTTAGGCTCCATATTTGTCTTGGAAAATTTGAAGAAGCTACTTGGGCAAATGCTATATAATTTGAACTTTGTCACCCTAATTTTACCTTAGGGACATGGTGATTCTTAAAAAGAAAGGTAATAATGCATGTAATATTACAAAGAATATTATAATGGCAATTCAAAACAAGGAAATGAGAAAAAATGATGTAGGGAAGAAGCACGATGCAAATGTGAGCAAGACCAAGTGATGATCAATGGGAAGGTAACATAGTAGAACAATATTTAAACCGCTAAATATAAGATGCAATTAAAGACTTGGGAGAGAATGTAGGAGACTAAGAAGGAAAAAGAAAAAAAATTATATTTGTGTACGTAAAGAATGAAGTATAAAAAAGGAAGAAAGAAAGTTGCGTGGGAAAAAGAGTTAGTTATTATTAGTTACC
Source organism: Hedera helix (assembly GCA_947179155.2). Taxonomy (NCBI): domain Eukaryota; kingdom Viridiplantae; phylum Streptophyta; class Magnoliopsida; order Apiales; family Araliaceae; genus Hedera; species Hedera helix. The sequence goes on from OX359270.1 coordinate 24,861,931, forward strand.
TGAGTTGTCAAAGTTGTTAATGAGTTGTAAATTATCTAAGACCATGATTAATTGTCATAATTAGTTACCATTAAACGTTGTCACAAAGCATGCATTTTTTATATTTTTATATTGTAACTATTTTAAATTTCATCATAATCAAAATTCGTTTTTCTTATTATGTCTGTGTTTTGACTCTCTTTCTCTTATCAAAACTTAAATGTAAACAAAATAACTCATAACCAGCATTATATATCATTGAATCATAATTCTCTTCTCTCATTATCTTTTTGTTTCTACTTATACTAACGGTTAACTATGAACTATTTCTCATTTTACTTATATACAGTCGTACACCTTAATTAATCTCAAAGAAAAATTAAATTAATGCTCCGTTAAATTTTGACCACCCTTATATATAACACATGATTTGATCATCTTGATGAAATTTCCCAACCATGAATTTGATTAGATTTTATAATAATCTTTTCACCATTTAAAATTTAAAAACTAAGAAAATAAAGTTAAACTAAATACAAGAAAATATCAAAATATTGTACTGGTTACTCACTAGTACTCCTACAATATAAAAGGATGAAGAAGGCCTGAACACACGGGTTGACTGTTGGGTTTCTCAGACTCAACACAGTTGCCGAAGTTTCGGACCGATCCATACCCGTAACCGATTAAAGTACAGTAACTAAATACCCTCTCTGTTTTCAAATCAAAATTTTAAAATTTCTCGGATAAAATATTTAGCACTTTCGATTTGCAGAGTCTTGAGGTTTCTTCCAAATCTTTGTAGGGCTCAAAACCTCCGAAGCTCAAGTAATTTCTTCTCTCTACTCTCTGAACACTGTTATGTGTGTAAATTGCAGTTTATTTTATGGAGTTTATTGTATGTATTGAGTATAATTGGGTTATCTTATCTCCGTATGTAAAAAGTACAGATTTTTTATTTACTAATTGGTTAATGTGTTTAGATTATGCTTGAATTGTTCATTTTTAATGGTTTTTTTTGTATTACAGAGATTGATTTTTTTTTTGTTGAGATTTTTTGTGTGTGTACCAGGTGGGGTTTGTGGTGCACCCTAGTGAGATTTTTGGTGAGTTAGGGTTTAATTTGTTTCAACTGAAACAATGGTTGAGGAAGAAAGAGAAAGAGATACTGATTGTGTGGTGGGTATTGGGTTGAAGAGTGAGGCAGTGAATAATGGGTGTGTAATGGAAATGGAGAATGAGGGCGGTGTTGAGGGGAATTCTGCAGGCTCGTCTGGTGTTCAAACCTACAGGAGGCGGAAGCGTGCGAAGATGAGTAGTAGTTCAGAGGACAAACTGTTCAAGGATTGGAAGATTTCTACAAATTCAGCCAGCCACCTCACGGATAAGGTTTGTTTAACTTACTCTTTTGTTGTTTTCTTCAATTTTTTTGGCATATTCTTTTTGTTCCCCCCCAGAAAATTTGGTTGTGTGAAACATTAAGTTTATCAATCTTGTAACAAGCTCACATTTACAAGAAACTGATGCTGAAGCATACCGATGGTTTCGTGATTATGCGAGGAATACAAAATAGGATTTCAGGCCATTCTTCACTTTTCTGTTGGCTTCTTCGATATTTTGACTTATCGTTTTAGTGATTTTGGTTGACTGTGAACCTTACTATTAATAATTGTTTACAAATTTTTACATTGACATGAAACTTTTAAGGAATCATGTTGGTTTATTTGTTGGATATGAAACTTGTTACTTAACACGGAAAATGAAATGAAATCATGGACTCGAGTAGTCTTTAACTATGGGAAGAATACAGATGACAGTTTGGATTTGCTTGGTTACTTATTTTGCAAAAGAATTTTTATAGTATGTATTTGTTTATATACATTATATTATTTCTTTTGAATATGAGATGTAATTTATAGAAAGATTTTTAAATTTCCATTCTTGAACTAGACTACAATATTTTTATTCAGGGAGTATGGTGGATAATACGCCAAGGGAAAACAGAGAAAAGGGGCGAGGGTGTTTTTTTATAAATATTATGCATACAGTGATGGGTTATTTGAAATCCTAAATAAGTTTTCTCACTGATCTCACTATTTTCCTAAGTTGTGTGAAAGTCAAATATGGTCAACAAAAGGTGGAAAGAGAGTATTAGTAACTTGCAAACAGATATGATATTGAATTGTCTAGTTGGCCATCCTTTTTACTGAATACTACTTATCTCACCAGGCTACCACCATGCCTCTGACATGTAGAGGGCTTGATGTTCAAACAATCTTGAAGTATGTTATATCAGTCATAAGGAAATAGAGAAATTGAAAAAGTATTGTTTCCCCCTTTGTCCTTTCCATGGTAAGTCTTTGTGAAAGAACTTTGATGAGAAGAAAAAAATAGCTCTGATGGCCTATGTCTTAGACATTGATCATGTTGACCTTATAATTAAGTATAAGGGTCCAGTTAAAGGCATTGTCAATTTAGAGTGATTAGTTGCCTGGCTATACTAATTCTCATAATTTTTAAATAGACAGAAACTTTATTAATTAAAGGATACAATATTTTCCTCAACGATTTTTTGGTGGATTATTACTGATTATGTGAACAGTTAAATGCCATTGCCTTTTTGTTTTTGCTGTCAGCTCTTGAGTGTTCTGTTTTTGATGGTTTATCTGCTGCTTACTCCCTCTTTAGCTATTCATATTTTAGGTTTAGTTCTTTTGTATCAGCAGCTATCGATTTTTAATTTTTATTTTATTACTTTTATTATTATTTTTTTCGGCAGACCGTAACAGAACCACTGGATTTGCATTTTCGCAATAGTTTGTGCAACCAAGCTAGTCTTGTTAGGATGGATTCACATGTGTCTAAAAATGGTTCTGATAATTCCTCCATCAAAGGCTGGAGAAAGATCGTTCTGGAACAGATGTATCAGTCACTTGATGAGACTGAAGGTGGTTTACAGGAATGTATAAGAGATGCTCTTGTATTTCATCCACAAGGCGGTTGCACAAGCACAATTAAGGTACATGTTTCTCTGTAACTGCATGGTTCTTCATGACCAGACATCATTTGTTCTTTTACTTTAATTTACTCAAGTTAATGAATAATCTGCAGGAATCTGTTCATTTTAGTGAAGAAATGCAAAATGGAACTCATAATGCGTCCAAGGATCATGTGGGTGTAACGTCAAATAGATCAACAGATCAATCATCTGTCTGTACAAATGCTGTTCTGTGTAAACGTGCTCTTTTCGATGTCTTAATATCAACTAAGTTTGCAGAACTATGTGACCTACTTTTTGAGAACTTTCAAGGAATGAAGATTAACTGCCTTTTTGACTTTAGTCTGATAAGTTCAAGGATTAAAGAGGGAGCTTATGAAAGTTCGCCAATACTATTTCATTCCGATATTCAACAGGTATCGTTTCAGTTGTATAGTTTAAGTTCATCTATTTTACTTATTAAACTTTGCGCTTCTAATTATGTGAGATATTATGGGGGAATTTATACTTTGCCTACCTGTGCAACTTGGATATAGTTGGTTATATTTGTTCATATGATCAAGCTTCTCTCTCTCTCTCTCTCTCTCTCCCTATTGCAAAAAATTAACTCTTGTAGGAGGTCGCTTTATCAATCAGATTTTGTACATCTTCTAACTCACTTCTGTGATGGATTCAGTTATTCATATACTTCTTCTATTCCGAATTATAAGATTATTATTGACTATTGAAAGTCAATTTGAGAGATTTTTCAAACTCAAACTTTGCTTATTTGCAGCCAGATTTTACCATGGTTAATGTCCGTCCCTCATTATGAACACCTTGCTTTCCCTCCACCCTCTAATAAGTACTAAATCCATTCTTGGGGATTAAATTGTTTCTTTCATACCACTTGTTTGCTTGTTAAATACTAACCTGGCCTTGCTTATCACATCATCTCGTAGATATCAACTTCTTATTGGGTTGAAAATTATTTTTTGAGTATGATGTTTTTCTCCCCGCTTATGGGTTTAGCTTATTTGTATATTTTTCCATTCACCAAGATGGAGATTTGGAATCCAAGTTCTGGCTGTTTATTTGTGTGCATTACTTGTAAAAAGTGGTGTTTGTTTTCATTATGTAGTTGACATAAGTGTTATTGATTGTCTTGATTAGCATTGGTCATTTTTTCAAGCTCTAGATTTTACACGTGCTCCAGTACTTGCATTGTTGTGTGCTACGTAAGCAATATTCTATTTAGCATGGTACATTCTGCTACCATGATGATGGGGAACTTTTATCTTCATGTGATTTGTATCTTCAATTATGACTTTTTTTTATGTAAATATTCTTTATGCAGGTGTGGACAAAGTTTCAAAAGATTGGCACTGAAATGGTTGCTCTTGCTAAGAGCCTCTTGGATAAATCAGTGGCTTCTTGTCATGATAAGGTAACAGATGAATTGATTTATAATTTGTTTTTTTCCGCCCTCTCTGGGTTTCTTAGTTGGGTGTGTGGGCGTTCTTTAGGAGGGAGGGAGGGAGGGAGGGAGGGAGGGGGAAATAAATAAACTTGTTGATGCACTCTTTCTTAAATAACTGGTAGGGCTGTAAATGGTAATTGGAAAATTTGTATTCATTCGTATCCGTATTCGAAAAAAAATGGATATTATTCGCATTCGAAAAAAAACGGATATATCCGTATTCGATGTAGAGGTATCCGCAAATAAATAAATATGAATATAGGCGTATTCGTATTTGTTTAACATCTGATTGTAAATATATTCGGTGGATAGCCGAATTCGGATCCGAATAACTTATATATATAAAATAAAATAAGCAAAATAATTTTTTTAAAGTGGTCTTCCTTATATAATAATTAGTTTTTACTATTATACGAAAATTATTTTTCAAATATGTCATTTCACTTCTAAAAAGTAGGAAATAATACTTTTTATTATAATATTAATAAACTGAAATAAATTAATTTAAGTATTGTTAATGGATTTTTACTATTATAAAGTTAAAATATTTAAAATGTATCATTTAACAAGTGTTATAAATATCATTTAACAGGTGTTAATATAACTTTTGGATCATTTAACAAGTGTTATAAATGTTATAAATATTATTTAAATGTTATAATTATAGATTATAAATATTCATATACATTACAGTATTACTCCAAATACATAAAATGGACATTTACTTATTAATGAACATCTAAACATTAATAAGTAGAGCATTTATTTTAATTTAGGATTTCAAAAATAATGAAAACTTATTTTAGTTGTAATTTAGACTATTGATTATTGTATTTGTAATATCCCGGATATTTAAATGAATTAGAAATAAAATATTTAATATTTAATAAAGGTTGGAGTTTGATAACCTAGTAGTGATAGATAAATAGAGGTCCAAATTAAATTTAACGGACTAACTTAGATATGGTGATATCAAAATTTTTGATACGTTAGCAAGCAAAGTGATAATTCAATAAACTTGACTAACAACAAGTCTAATTAAATTAAGAGAATTAATCAGTAGAGTTATGTAATTATGCGACGTGGTTGCGTGTAAATTAAATATGTATTTATATGAATATATATATGCGTGCATATTTAGTAACATAATTTAATGGTTAATTAAATTGTGATAAATAGATAGATTAATATTAAATTAATCCGAATTGAATTAAAAGGTTTATTGTGGAATTAATTATATTCATTAATCAACAATTATGCAAATTGTTGATAAATTATTTGTGAGGAATAATTATGTAATTTATATAATTATAAATTATATAAAGTAGTTGAATTAATGAAGGGAAATTAGTAATTGTATATATGTACAATATTTAAGTTCATATATATGTACATATATATAAAGGGATTAAATTAATTGTGTAATTTTAAGTAGTAATTGAATATGTTAAATGAATATATTCTATAATTAAATAAATCATTATAAATGATTTATGAGAGTGAGAAATTGAATTATACAATTATTTGTGTAATATTAATTAAATAATTTAATAAATTATTTAAATAAGAAATTGAGTAAATATATTATTATTTCAATGTATTTTCGGGTAAATGGAATTATTTCCATAATTGATGATAAATGAATTATTTAATGTAAATGTATTAAATAATTTAATTTGTGGCCTAAATAATATATATTAAATTATATATTGTATTTATTTTAATTTCATAATTTATTGTGAAATTATTTTCGAGATAAGGTAATGTGTATAAATAATATATATAGATTATATATATTATTCATAGCAAACACACTCTAAAGTTTTAATATCAAAATAATTGACAAGTTGTCATTAATTAAATATTCAATTAAATTGAATATAATGAGTGAATTAAATTTTATAAATTAATTAATATGATAATTAATTAATGTAAATAATGTAAAATATTATTAATAATATTATTAGTCCATTTAGTAATTTAATACTTATGGGTTAGAATATTTAATTATTTATTCAATCTAATTATTTATTTAATCATGGATTGAATAATTAATGTGTAAATTATTAAATTATCCCAACATGGGTCAATTAGTAGCCCAAGTGGAGAATAATATAATTTGACAATTTAGTAGCCCAAACAATTTAATAGAAGCCCAATTGGTATTTTAAATTAAAGCCCAATGATTGGCCCACTTGATTAATACTTAATTAAACTATTATTTATTAAAAAAAGTGAGAAAGTGACAAACATTGTGGGACAAATAGAATGCTATCAGCCGACCATGATGTGGGAGAAGAGAGAGGAAGTTGATATTTTATTTTATTTATTTTTATTTAATTAAAAGGATTGCTTGTTTTATTTTCAAAGGACGTGAGCACCATTCTTCTTTTCACCCACTTTGTCCTTAGCTAAAATTCTTGCACAAGTCTCCAACCACTCTCATGATGGTAAATTTTAATAGATATAGATTCTATATCTATCTAAATTGTAAGTATACTTACAATTTAGGAGTTTTGTTATTCATTTTCTATCTTTCATCTTCTAAGTCTTGAGAGCAAAATATTGAGAGGATAAATATTTGAGAGCAAGGATATGGAAGGAGAAGGAATTCTTGGTTCATGCCATCCTCCTTCACAACCCATTTTGAAAGAAAAATGAAGATAACCATTAAAATGAGGTAATTGTTATTTTAAATGAAGTTTATTTATTTATTAAATAAATTATCATGTTTGTATAAACATGTTATTATAGTTAATAATGTGTAGTGGTAATATTTATGCCATGCTTGAGTTTAATATGCTTGGTTTGTATTTTGGTATATTTTATATGCTAAAATATGTATTTAATAGTGTGTAAATAAGTTTTGGAATTTATGTCCAAAAAAATATTTTTATAAAACTTAGATTTAATGTTATAATATTATAGAACATTAAATCATGAGAAAAACAAAGTTTGAATCACTCAAAATGGAGTTATACACAAAAAGTTATGATTTGTGGTAGTTTATGTGATGTAAAAATTTTTATAAAATTTTTATAATATTAAATCATGAAAAATTAAATTTTCATGTTATAAATTGTTGTTGAGTTATTGGTATTTTTTCTGGATTTTTATTGAGAGATTAAGAGTTTACTTGAAGGTATAAATTTTATTAAGTTGTGTATAAAAAACACTGTTCACGTTCTGTGAGAGAGAAAAGAAAAAGGACTGGCCGCGCAATGCGCGCCAGCAAAATGAATCTGCCGACAGCCGTACAAAACGACGCCGTTTGGCGCATAAAGAATTAACCCGCGCGCAATGCGCGGAGATCGGTTTCCGGTTTTCGAAACGGCGCCGTTTTGGTCCTGCATTCAGTATAACGCGCGCAATGCGCGGAACCAGTTTTCGGCGGAAATTACCATAATGCCCCTCCGTTCGGTTTTCTGATTAATTACGAAATTGCCATCGGTCCGGTTTTTCAGTTTATTTACGATTTTGCCATTCTGGATAATTTAAATTAATTTAAATGTTTAAAAATTAATTTAAAATTATAACAAAAATATTAATAATACAAAAATGATATTTAGGTATTGAATATTATATTTTCCAAATATAATAAGTATTTAGGATTAATATTTAAATGTTGTAAATATTAATCTAGTTAGTTTAATATTATATTTTCCAAATATAATAAGTATTTAGGATTAATATTTAAATGTTGTAAATATTAATCTAGTTAGTTTAATATTATATTTTTTTAAATATAATAAGTATTTAGGATTAATATTTAAATGTTGTAAATATTAATCTAGTTAGTTTAATATTATATTTTTTTTAAATATAATAAGTATTTAGGATTAATATTTAAATGTTGTAAATATTAATCTAGTTAATATTATATCTTCTGAATTTATGATTAAATTGATTATTATTTAATTAATATTAAATAATAAACAAGGATGATAAATTAATTAATTATTATTTAATTACTATTAAATAATAATTAAAGACAACTAAGATTGATTATTTAATTATTTATTATTTGATTAACTTTAAATAATAAATAAATTCAGTTAGTTATTATTTATTATTAAATAATAACTAATGATATTTGAGTATTTACTATATAATTTTATTATTTATTATTTAATTAACTTTAAATAATAAATGGATCTAGTTAATTAGTTATTATTTATTATTAAATAATAACTAAAGATATTTGATTATTTTTAATATAATATAATTATTTATTATTTGATTAATTTTAAATAATAAATAAATCTAGTAAGTTATTATTTATTATTAAATAATAACTAAAGGTAGTTAATTACTTACTATTTAATTAATGATAAATAGTAATTAAATGAAATTAGATTTAATGGAATAAAGGAAATGTCTTTTAACTCTTTTGTTTAAACAATTATAATAAATTGTTTAATAGTTTAATAAGTGTTTAACACTTGAGAAAATTATTTTCTAAATTATTAAATTATTAACCTAATTTGATTGAGGGTTTATAAGGTTAATAATATCGTTTTGACTGATGTAAATTATGTGTTAATACTTATGTGTGGTAGATAAGTTCCTTAGTGAGCGTATAGTTGTACAAATACGCCGTACTAATTATTAGACCAACTTTATTAATGTTAGGTCTTTCAGAGCCAGTTAGTTAAAGCTAGACATTTATTGTAGCTGAGCAGACAGGCAAGTTTCCTAAACCCTACTCAATTTATATTCGAGCAGGATATATTATTTTATTGTTCAAGTCCCTAACTCAAATTCAAGTTATTACGTTTCAAGCATGCTATGGTTTAATTCTGTATAATTATTCCACATCTTTAAATTGTTGATTCGCACATAGTGCTTGTTGCATGTGTTCATCAGGTAGGAAAGGCTGATCACCTTCATTACCATAAGGTTCAGTTAAAATTGTTCATGGTCATTATTGACACTCAACATTACTTGATTCAGCCATTCAATTATTGAAATTATGATTCGTACTCTTTCACAATTATTATATTGTTGAAAATCCGAAAGCTTGTTCTTTCTTTCAATCATGATATATCGTTATTGTATTTAAACTTGCTGAGCAAAGTCGTTGCTCACTCTTGCTATATCATGATAACAAATTTCAGAATAATACGAATGTCCGAGGAGAGACGGAGACAGACGCAAAAGACAAGATTATAGTGTTATTCATTATAACTAAATTGTTATATGATGTAAGTAATTTTGTAAACCTTTTTATGAATCTAAAGATATATATGTAAGTTAAGGTTAGAAACCTTGGGAAATGTTGTAGAATAAACAATTTATGTTTATATATTCCGCATTAGTTATAGAACATGTGTGAAGATGATGTATCGTGACGTACCAAGTCTAGGGTTTAAGGAACCCGGATTTGGGGGCGTCACAGTATTTATTAAAAATAAATAAATTAATATTCATTCATTAATGGACTATATTTTAAAACTCATTATTTCCCCCCCTTATTCTAGTTATATGTAGTATTACAATATATCTAAAATGTATCATTTAACAAGTGTTATAAATATCATTTAAATGTTATAATTATAGATTATAAATATTCATACACACTACAGTATTACTCCAAATTAACATATAAAATGAACATCTACTTATTAATGGACATCTAAACATTAATAAGTAGAACATTCATTTTGAATTTAGGATTTCAAAAATAATGAAAACTTATTTGAATTGTAATTTAGAGCATTGATTATTGTATTTATTATAAATAAATAAATTAACATTCATTTATTAATATGTGTGATTTAAACTTTAAATTGTGATTGGTTATGAGTAATTATTCAACTATTTTCTTTATATTTATAAATAATTTGAATGAATTTTATGTTAGGTGATTGATAAATGAATTCGGATACTCGAATATTTGAATAATATGTTTATTCGAATAAAATAAACGGAAACGAATATTATCCGTATTTGGATATTATTTCATATATCGGATACAGATAACATTTTTAAAATCCGTCGAATATCGGATACGAATACAGATAGCGAATTAATTTTTCGGATACGGATACTACTGTATTCGGATTCGTTTATATCCGTTTACACTCCTAATAACTGGTATGACTTGAGTCTGATAAGGTATGGTCTATGACTTTATGGTTCACTAAATCATAGTTGTCAGAATCTTATGATACGCGATACGTATTGTAAAACTTGGCGATGCTTTCTTTCTTAAATAACTGGTATGACTCGAGTCTGGTAGAGTATGCTCTATGACTTTATGGTTCACAAGTTAATTTGAACTATAGTTGTCAGAATCTTACGATACGGGATACGTATCGTGCGATACGATACGGAAACAATTCGATACGTATCGCAGGGTGAATTGAAAATGATACCGTATTGTACGATTTAATTACGATTCGATACAATTCTTATGATACGATACAACGCTCTATTCTTTTTAAAAGCTACCAACTTGAAAAAGTTTCATGTAGATCCAAAAGAGTATAAACAAAACTTTTAAGCTTTTCAATTGAAGAGGTTTTTTAGTACAAACATATTCTATATCGCTTCATTAGTCTTTAATAACTTTTTAGAGTATTATATTTTATTGAAAATGTCGCTCTATTTTTCTCATGTCACTTTCTATTAAGCAGATATATAAATTTTCACTTGTTAATTTGAATTATTCTTTTTTGTTTTATAGATTAAAGGTGAATTTGAATTTTCGTGTCTCGTATTACTTTATAAAAATTATTGAGATAATATCTAATAAATCGATTTAGAATATTTTGACTACTGTTTATCTTTAGAAACTATTTTTAGTTTATAATAATATTTACTTGACTACTTTTATGTATAAGTCAAGCTTTAGTTTTATATGTTTAAATATATATTATTACACTTTTTATTTTGTTTCTGTATCATACGCGATTTACGATATGATACATGAAACTTCATATTGGGGTTTTTGATACACGATACGATTCACGATTTAACAATTATGATCTGAACTATGTCACTTTTGCAATGGCATTTTGATTCAATTTTTTCCCTCGTCCTGTAGATTAGAGGATCGGTATAGTCTGAGGATGATAAAGATCAGAGATTTATCATCCTTAGATTGCATTAGTACAATGGGGAAGTAGATTCCCTGGAACATAACTTGAAAAACTGATATTTCTCACAGACCACTATTTTACTGCTATAACTATGGAAATGATGTATAAGAGTATAAGTAACTTGTAAGACTTGCAGCAACTGCTTTTTCTTGAAAACTTTATTCTGCAGATTGGAGTTGTATTTTCCATTACTCTTGATAATAAAGGATAATAAATTTGACTAAAGCAAAGAGTTCATATTCTGTTCTAAACGTGAGGCTTGTTCAGTGTTTCTGTTATATTTCAGCTTTTATCCTTGATGATGGGCATGCTGCCTTGTAAGTTAAATTTGAGGTGAACTGAAGGCCCTGGTTCTTGTTTCCTAATATCCATTTTTACTCATTTCTTGTAACAAGTCATTCATCAGTAATTTTGCTGTTTAACCCTAAACTTGGAGTAAAATATTAACACAGCAGTTACAAGAAGGATGTCATGAACATTATATTTTATATTTCGTCCTAAACCATGTTACATGGACTCGGAATCCTAAAAGTACCCTCAGAAGTGCCCGACACTGAACTCTCCTATTTTAAGAATATTTTTTACTATTTTGGAGTGTCCCACACCCACACCCGTTTAACACAGCTCCTAAACCTGCTTAATTCTTGTAGACTTTTAAGTAGGTCTTCACACTAGGTTGCGCATTAACCTGTTCTTGGACCAATTTATTTTCTAAGAGTTCAACGAAGGCAGTAGTACCCTTATTCAGTTATGCAGTGGGTATGTAGTTTGTCGTTGTATTGAATACAGCTGCATGACAAATATTTTGCTCTTCTAGACATTTTATGTTGATTCACAGTGAAATGATTTGTTGAGTTTTGTCAATGCAGCAGTTTCCTATGCAAGAATTTCATGGGCCTGCCAAAGTGGAGCAAACAGAAGGATCTTGTCAGTACAGGGCCTGTACTTGCAGTCGTTGTGAAGAGAAAGCAGAGGGTAGCGACTGTCTAGTATGCGATTTTTGTGAGGAGATTTACCATGTTTCATGCATTGAGCCTTCTGTTCAGGAAATTCCTCTGAAAAGTTGGTACTGTGCCAGCTGCAGGGCAAAGGGAATTGGATCATCCCATGAGAATTGTGTACTGTGTGAGAGTATAAAAGCCCCAAGATCTTCAATTACTGGAATTGATGGACTTGTTACAAACGAGGAAGAACTAGAACTGGAGGAGAGCTCAGATGATTTAGAGGAAGGTGGGCTAAGAAAAGAAGAGGAAAGTTTGCCTAACTGCAAAATTTGTACTGACAACATAGGAAATGAGAAGTTTAGGCTATGTGGTCATCCCTTCTGCCCTAGCAAGTATTACCACTTGAGGTGCCTAACAGTTAAGCAGCTAAATTCATATGCTTCTTGTTGGTATTGCCCTTCTTGTCTATGCAGAGTTTGTCTAACTGATCGAGATGATGATAAGATTGTATTATGTGATGGTTGCGATCAAGCTTTTCACATTTATTGCATGCAACCACCATGTGCTTCAATCCCCAAGGGAAATTGGTTTTGTGCAAAATGCGATGAAGGAATCCAGAGCATATGCAAGGCAAGAAGGGAATATACATTGAGAAAGAGTGCCGAAAAGGGAAAAGGAGCGTATGAGAATTTAAAAAATGTACAGAAAGAGATTGGTGAAGATTTACTTGATAAATCCGGTGGAGTTGACATGCTTCTAACTGCAGCTAAAACTCTGAATTGTGAAGAGAGTTTGGCTGCATTAGGAAATAAGTCTTGAAAGAAACAAGCACGAGGGAGCCAGCCCTCAGTATTCTGTGGCAGAGTTTTTCTTTTTGATGCTGTATGTGAACAATCCAAATGTAGAAAGATACATGATTCTGTTGAATACTTCAGGGGACTGATAAAATGGTAGGTTGTGAACTCTTAAAACTCAGTTGACTTTTGGATAAAGAACTTGGTGCAAGACATAATTCTGCATAATGAAAATTGTTTCGACTTTGAGACTGAAACTATGATGTGCACTTTGTTCCCTCTTGAAATGTTTTTGGGGGGCCGAGAATATGTTTTTAGCTTAGTGTACAATGTAATTGCATTCTTTCCGGGTTACTTGAAACCTGTGCTTCAGCTTCTATTGTAAAATGAAGTGACCATTACAGTGTAACATTTGATAAATCATCATGGAAGGATATTTTTGCCCTTGGATTAAATCTTTCCATTCCCGGGTTCATCTTTTGTGTGCGCGTGTGGTTATTTTATGCAGTTGCTGTTCAATTCATGGGAGATATTGCCTCTTACTCAAATGGCAGATCTTGGCTCATACTCGTATGGAGAGATTACCATTGATAGGTCTCTCTCCTATAAATGGTGGACATTGATATAGATAGGAAAGGTAGTAGACAAGTGAATTCTGGTTTCTCTTTTTAAGGAAGTACTTGTATAGCTTTAGGGAATATTTATTTTTAATTATGTTGTATAGGTTATTTATATTAGATTAATACCTTAAACAATTTCACAACTTTCTCCCTCTCTGCTCATTTCCTTTTCTCGACTCATTTCTCTCTCTAGCCATAAAACTTTTCTGGTCCTCGAAAACTTTTGATTTAGATATGGAGATGTTTTGAGGTTGGTTCTTTTTATAATAATTCATTTTCATTCTTCTAGAATTCTCTTTTTTTTTTCCTCCTTCTGAAAGATTGGTTTACCCTCTCCGTTTGTGACAGTTGATTTAGAACCGAATGCAGAATGCGGGGATCTTTGACGGTTGTTTATCCCAGAACCATCAAAATGAATAATATGAGACGAAAATACAAAAAATTCTTCAATAAAATAAAAAGATAAATAAATGTCAGAAACCATCTTTATCGACTTTTCAATCAAAAAACCATTCTTGTTTCAAAGTGAATCCAATGCTTTTCAACTTATTTAATTCTCCATAGTCATAACGAATTTCATTTTTCAATAGAAAATGTAATCTACCTTCTCAACTTTTTTATTTATAGATTTCAGATCGTTATTATTTTTATTCAAGGTCTATAAAACGAAATTACTATCATAATTGTGTGGGGTGCCAAAAGGCCAAGTGGTATGGAGAGCAAAGCATTACTAAATGTCGATCATTCCTTAAAAAAAATGTATCATCAACACTGATTCACATTCCGGGCACCTCACAATCGAATCCAGCAGACATCGATAGCAGCTACTTGATAATTGAAGGTAAAAAAACGCTAACATGATACAGAAACGCTACATGCCAACCCAGAACAGAATTGAAGATTAATTACAAAGCTACTGAACACTTTTAGCTATGTCACAACAAAATATGAATGTGGTAGTTGTAGCAACTCCCTACAAGCCAACCAAGTTGATCCTACGACGAACACGAGTAAACTGTTCATTTCCTCTTGGGCGCTGCTGGGGCATGTACGAAAATGTAAGACTAAACATTAGTATTTTTGCACTTCACGAGTATTCAGTCTTTTCCCCAACTACATATTGGTTTTTGTTATCACTTAAGCCTGATGACTGAAGCCGCATTCGTTTCTTCACGAGATGTAATGCAGTTTGCCTGTCATCCTGTGCCTCCACAGAATCCGGCTGCATGCAGCAGTAAACTTGTTAAGCTTTATTGCAAATATAAAGAACACACAAGCCTAACAAAGGGCAGGGTGAAGCTTGAGTAGCATACTCATGAGCTTGGTATGCAAGATCTATTAGTTCCACAAAATATACATGCAGAAGAAACTTGGAATAATTATATATCACAAGATTAGATAATATCCTAATTTAAAATCTGGAAATTCTATAAAAAATAAACGTTCAACTGTGAATTGAGTCTTCCCCCTTTTCTTCTAAAGATTTATTTTCCAAATATTAAGAATTTCATACGATTTGAGGATATTTTTTTAGCAATTTTTTAATTTCTAATATATATTCTACCAAGTTTATTATTGATTTTTTAAGGTAAATCTAAATAAGCATTTCCTATGCAAACCGTATTGAAAAAAAGCGTCAACAAAAGAATAGGACTCATTTCCGGACGGAGGGAGTATGCTAGAACTAACAATCTCTAATGTTCACGATTCACAAGACAAATTCATCTTTCCAAACTGTACCTTGATAGCTAATGCACTGTCAAAGCTTTCAATAGCATTGTCAGGTTCTCCAAAGTTCAACTGTGCTCTTCCAAGAGTGATCCAGGCCTAAAAGAATAAATTCATAAACAAAACCAGAAATCATTCCACTATAAGCAGAATGAACAAGCCTCCAAAAAAATAAAAATCATATATTGCTAAGCAAATAGTTACCAAGTAAACTAGTTGATAGGTAATTTATAATGATATATAATTGGATACACAATTTGGTGAGAATCTCATTGTCCTAGGTGCGGCTAATATGTCATTCAAAGTGATTTTTAAGTTCTTCAGATATTTACATATGCGATGATAAGAGGTTAAGTTTAACTAAAAGAGTGCACTATCTTTGACATGAAAACTCGATATTGTAAGCATGTATCATAAGATAAGATAAGAGTGCAGCAGTTTCCTTCAAGAAAAGTTTTACTGAATGGACAATGGTCTTGAGGCTAGGCATGCCACCAACATCAAGTTGAAGCATTGGTAATTCCAATGATCAGATTTAGTCAATGATGAAATTTAACAATTTACAGGCCAACAGATTCTAAATTTCAACTTTCATTAATATACCGAATCTAATGTCTGAGGTTAACATTATGTTCACTAGGTCAATATGTAAATTTACTGCTAGTCTAAGGAAAGTTAGATATGAAAGAACATAAAAATAGCCCATCAACCTTAGCGAATAATATACATAGGATAAGAAATGAACGAAACAGACCTTTCAAACAATAAAAGAAATTAACAAGTTTTGCTCAGTTGTGCCAGTAATACACTACCAATGAACTTAAAAGTGGTAACAGAAAAATACAACACTAAAGAAACTTTCTGCAAGCATGATAATCCTGAACATAATTGTGAAAAAGCATATGGAACATATATGCAAATGGAATATGGCCATTATTATTTCTTAGAATTGGGCCTAAAAGACCTCTAAAGAGTATACTACTACGATGATGGGAAACAAAAGAAGTAGCATGTCAATGATAATCCAAATAATAAGTATGATTGAGAAGTTAACAGTTTACTAGAAAGTAAAGTATTTAAGGGATGAAAAATAAAAGCACACACGAGTTGCTGCTTTCAATGCATTCCATGCTTCTCCAATTTCGAGTAGAACTTGAGCCTTTTGTTCATGCAAAGCTGCTCTGTCAGGCATCAAAGTAAGAGCAGCTTCCCATCTCCCAAGTGCTTCACGGTATTTCCCATCCTTCAAAATATGAAAAGAAAAAGAAAGAGAAAAAGAAAAGCTACATTAGAATGAAAACCAGCAAACTGAGATTGGGAATATATAAAATCTATAACTATAAATACAACAATGTTGTGTAATTGATCACTCTGCAAAACATACTAACACACACATTTGCAATTTTCTCCTTTGAAATCTTCAAGCATACAATAATGCATTTTAGTATTTTACCTGGAACTACTAAAGTAATAATTACAGCAGCAGAAAGTTAATAATCTAAGTCAAATATTGCAAATATGAACACTATTAAGCCAAGCCCAAATGTGAAAACCATGTATGCATAGTTAACAAACTTAATATAGTGTAAACAGGGATGAAGGAAAGTGTTGGGGACTGGGGTCATGATGCATGTCTATTTTGGATGAAGAATTAACGAAAAATAAACTAGAATTTAAACTCTGCGTTTAAATCACCAGGGTCTCTAAGTGTATCAACTCTACGAATCTACACTAAGATGGATAAAATACCTCTACGGTATGAATAAAATAATCAATATAGTCTATAGTCTAAAAAATTTGTAGGGATTACATCACTATTTAAAGAGACTCAAAACCCTAATATTACTTGGGGAATAATAAAAGTACTAAACAACTAAAATACCCTTATTAATAATTCCTAATCACTAATTAATATCATAAATCCTCACTAACAAATAAATTACATCAATTACTATTACATTAAACATAATAAAAACTCTTAATAACAAATATAAAAATACTTTACTTTGCTCTTAACTTGTGATCCCATCAGGTAAGCTAGCCCCAATAAATATTTTTTAGTGTATATTAATTTTGGTAAATTTTGGGTGTAATATGATAAATGAACCTGCTGAAGTTTTGTAAATTTCTAACATATGGTGTCAAATCGAAATCTGCAACTTTCTCTCTCAAGTCTTAATTCCCAAACTATTCCTAATTGCTTTATATATGCATCATCCTCTAATCCTTTTTTTGAAACAGTTAAAAACAAAGTATTTATGAATAAATTTGTTATTAGATTAGAAATGCTTACTTGGTGTGAATTTGGATGTAATATATAATGTTACTATTAATTATTATCATGATAATCAATTATATGTTCTGTATATTCAACTAGAAAGTAAAATTCTGTTCACAATATTTTGGCCGCAGATGCTGCCCCCGGAGCACGCCAACTTATCCTTGGCCTTACAACACTTATTAACCTAATAGAAGCGGATTCTGGCTCCCTCATCCAGCGTAAGTGTAGAAGTGTCACTTTTTGACATGGCATGTTTAAGTGAAAAATGGTAACCAAAAGAAGCCTAACCCACAGAAATATAGCTCGAATCTCACGAAATTCCGGTCAGAGCATGAGAAAGGACAATTGAAGAGCTCTTGAACAAAAGAGTTAATAAGTATCTCATACGTAAAAATAAACAAGGAACTAAAAGTTTTAAGTAGATGGCCATTGAAGGGATACTGAACATCTTCAGTGAAACCTGATGACATAAAAACAGGCATTTCCAATCAAGAACAAAAGAAGGGAGATGCAAATAGGAATGAAAACTCGAAGTTCATCTTATTTACTAGTCTCAACTATTTAACTTTCTTAGAATGTTAAAATTATACCATAGCTACTTAACATTCAGATCTATACTCTACTAATTAAGTTGGGGTATGGCCGACAGTGGACCTGTATTAACCCGTTACTAACCCATTCTTTTATGGAACACAAAAATTTATATGCTTTTCTAAATCCCAAAAGAATGAATTTCTTCTAACATATAGATGCATACTGCTCATTTTTTTTTCTTATTCTTTAAAAAAAATAATTATTAAGATAGATTTTGACTCTTTAGATCTCAAGAGCTTTTTGAAGCTCACACCAAGTTTGTTTTCGAATTGAGGTGCCAGATGTCATATGAAGGGCAACAAACTCAGCTTAGATTATTAACCGTATATGCCTTTTAAAGGTAACACTTGAACAATGAACCCGAATAGCGTAACTTAATTACTTCTCATATATATTGATTAACTCTTTATTTATTCCTTATATTTTCTTATAATTTTCAGGGTTTAGCACAATCCAAGTTCTTTTAATAACTAATAGAATTTAAAACAAAAGACACGACATATGCCTTGGGGTATTTTTATGTGTCTATACACACATGGAAACTATAACTTAGAAAAAACTAAATAGACTAATTTTTTTTTGTTTTCTCAATTTCCTTCATAACCCAAATAATCCAAACAGAAACAGGAGCTCAATCAATCAAAGATTCTAGAGATTAAAAAAGACAAAAAAGCTTTGTTGTTAAACAGCCAATTCTGCGTTTTCTCACTTACACGTGTTCACATACAAATTCAAAAACGAATTTGCAGTATAAAATAGTAATAATTTTTGAATTTGCTGCAATTGCTGAAGAATTAGAACATATATATAAAACCCATGAGGGGAAAAATGTGAAATCACCTCAGCAAGCTTGTTCCCTTGCTCTCGAAAGGATTCGGGTAGTTGGGTGGTCTCTCGATCAGAAGAAGAAGCATCCTGGGTACTTTGGCAAACGTCGCCGTTTAGACCCGGCTCTGTGCCGTCAGCTTTGCTCTGTTCACTTCTGGGATCATCGTCTTGTTGAAAAGGAAGGTTTGGGAAGTGAGATATGGAGGAGAGAGGACGCTTGTTGTTCTTGATCTGCTTGAGACCACGTCAAATTCATGTTCGAATTCGAGCTCTCTGGTTCTTGTACTTGACACTTTTTTTGGGACATTAATTGTATCTGTGAGTTATAACAAGGGGAGAAGACAAAGGAATTGAAACTCTTTGTGAGTTTTGAAAATGGTGGAAATTGAAAAAGGAAGAATTTAGGAGAATTTTAATTTTTTCTTCATGTTTATGAATTTTATTTTTTAATGGAAAGAAAGTGAGGGAAATGGGTGGAAAATAACTTTCAACTTCTTTTTTGAAACTTTCCGTCTAAAAATGGGAAGATTTGAGTGGAAAATAATTTTGATTATTTAAAATTTATCATTAATTTAATAATACTTTTAAAATAAAAAAGTCTCAAAATTTTAATGACCACATTCTCGGTTTAATTTATAAACACAAAATTTGAGTTGTGTAAAATTACTAGTTTACAGATAATTTAGAATCTGAATTACATTATTACCCTTAAATATATGTGGGATTTGCCCATTTTATTCTCATTAAAAGGCACATGTGCACATGACTAAAATTGGATAAATTAGAACTTTGGAAGAAACAAAGGTGTTAATTAAAAATATGAAGGGACAATTCCATACTTAAGCCTTATTTATTTATTTTTTTAACACAATTTACTTGATACGTTTTATTCTTCTTCTTCTTCTTCTTCTTCTTCTTCATAAAGCTATTTTCTCTAACCTATTTTCTTTTTGCACAACAAGTTTTTCAAATTTTATTTCTTTGCATTAGCTAGAATTTTTGATATTTAGTTTCTTACATCAATTTTTTTATTTGATTACTTTACATATATAAAAATTCAAAATTTAATTTCTTTACATTAAATTCAAAATTTTTGAGTAGAAAAGTAAAATGAGTTGATATAAAAGTTGTATCTACAAAAGTATTTTTTTTAAATATTTTTAAAGTCAAAATATCAACACACGACAAAAAAAATAAAAATGACAATTAAAATAAAGTAAAAGGACAATTATAAAAAAAACATGGACTAAATTAAAACTAAACGTACAAGGACAAATGGTCTGTATAGCCAATAAAATGACCAACATGAACATTTATCTACGCATTAATCTTTTCCTTTGTCGCCATTATCATTCAAATATTTTTCAATCCAGTGTAGTAATTATCTACCAATAATTAAATAAGAGTGAGAAAAATAAACCTTAAGAGGCTTAATTTTATGTGGACGTGTTAAAACTTCAATAACATAAGAATTAAACAGAGAATTTTAAATTTATTTTTCTTTTTTTTGGGTCCATTTTAAAAGTCAATAACACAGTGTTAATCCCAATCTTTATTTGTACTTATACATCTAGATTATAGAATATATATGTAATTTACCCAGCTGCTAGGTTCTGCAGTCAATTAGAGTATTAAGGGTGTGTACATGTTGTATTATGTTTTTTTGGCCCTCTTCACGGTAAATTATGTGGAGCTTTCCCCTGATTTTTTTTCGTGGTTGATAACACGTGAAATCTATTTATTTCTTGCTTATTGTGCTGGGTGGTTTCGCAACAAATTCAATGCAAAAAGGTTCAAAAATTAAGTATCAAGTGAAATGGGTATTTGACACGAGCTCTATTCCAGTGAATTTTTGTCGAAAATTGAATTTGGGATCGACATCGTAATAAATTTGGAACTAAAAAATGGCTCAAAAAAGAGATACTAAATGATGTGTATAGTTATTATTGGTTATAACTATTGGACCCACACCTATATACGATGAATCATTTACGAATTAAATTTTGACACATTATTTTATAAACTAGTTTTTGTAAGTGTAACAATACTCTTTTGGAATTTTATGTATCGTTTTATTAGCCCAAATTCTTTAAAAACCGAATCATGAATTTAGCGATATTTTCATGTAACGAAAGTGTATTCAGGCCTTAGGTTTGAATACAAGGATTGAAAGAAGGAAAATACGAAAAAATTGCAATGGCAAATACAATGAGGAATTACTACCCATTTTCATAACCAGGAGCAGAGCTACACTATAGGTTGAGGGTGCCATGACACCCCCTGAGTTTTGAAGATGACACTGTGCAGGTTGACTGATTAGTTTTTTTTTATTTTTTTTGGGTTTGATTTTTGGGTCTTTTTTCACACTTTGAGCAGCCAACCAAAATAAAAATAAATTATTCTGTTTTCCCTTATCTGCTTTTTCTTGACCCGTTTTGCTTCTCTTTCTCTATTCTTCTCAACAATCCATTTGCCTTGCCATAGCACCCCCTTGGAAGAAAATTCTGGCTCTGCCATTGTTCATAACTTTGTTTTGTAAACCGCGTAGCCAAAATAAGCCCCCTTCCCCCACACGTTCACAAAGTGAGTTCAATAAGCACCAAAAGACATGACCTTAATTTGAACTAATTAACTCAAATAAAATTAAACAAGCGCACACATACACCCACATATATAAAACACGCGGAAACAGGAAACACTTCGAATTGATATGCATTATATAAAACTACAAAAAAAATGGAAATAAAGAGGGAGTTTTCCCTATAAATAGCTCCTCAAGTTCCATTAATTTCATCCATACAAAACACAACACAATTGTGAAAAAGAATTATTTATATATAGAGACAGATTAAGAAATGTCGGGCAGAGCAAATGAACGCGACGGTGGCGAAGGCGAGAGCGGGGCAGGGTACAAATCCAAGAATAGTGAGAGCTTGATTCCTGCAAAGAAGAAGCTCGTAAAGACGATGATGGCCAAGAAAATAGCCGAGTCTTTTTCCTGCAGCTCCAGCAACAAAAATAAGAACAAAGACAAGAAAATTAAAGATTAGTCCAGCTTGGTGATGATTTTGGCTCTGCATAGCATGCCAATATGTTGTAATATTATCCGAATTAAAATTATTTATATTGTTAATAAGTTGGTGTTGTAATAAAAGAATGTTTATATAAGTAGGAGAGACAGGAAGATGATTGTGTTTTTTGTAGCCCGTACTATTGCATGATAAATGAAATTGTTACTTAATTTTAATTCATGCAAGTACCTCCCGGTTCTCAAGTATATATATTTCATATATATATATATATATATACTCGTGGTTTGTTCCTATGGTCTCATCAATATGACCAAATTAAAAGGATTTTGATTCCATGACGTTGTCTCTAATTTATTCCCTGTCAATCATATTGAAATGAGATGAATTTGGTATAGGAAAAGGGTTGTAATTGTATAACAAAGGCTATAAAAAGTCCGCGGATAAAACTCTCTAGTTATATAGAAGGTAACTCAATCTCTATGGGTAATGGAAGGGAGATGAAATTTTTGGTTTCAAAATATATTTTAAAAGATGTGTCATCATTATATTTGTTAGTTACATCTCTCGTGATTGTGATTGGTTATATCAATATTATTAAAATACTCTTTGTCACATCTTTGAGATAAGAATTTTAGATTTGTAGTATTATCATAAAGACACTTTGTTGATTATTGACAAGAGATTGAAAAATGTGAACTTTCCGGTTAGTGGACTCGATGAACTAAAAGCTCAATGAGATATGAATGCTTGGTGAGTGGTGAACTCTTATCGCGTAGGATCAAACAAGCAACATTGAAGAGAATAGTTGATCTCATCTAGGAGAGACGTGATGAGCTAAATAGAGAAAAAGTATGATTGAAAATTCAAGCACTTTAGAGGCCATAATTAAACAGATTCGAATTTAGTAATATTGCCCCTGAACTTATCAAATGTCAATAGAGTAATACTATGGTGACAAAATATGGTTCTATAAAAGTGAATACAAAATGATGCGTCATAACATAATTAGTTAATGATTTACTATGTGCATAATTTTATTTCTACTTTTAATATAAAAAAAATTCAGTCTACAAAAGACTTGCTGTCAATTTATATGAGTTATTTCATAACGACTTGCATTTTTTTGTCAAGATGATAAGTTAATTGAATTAAGCAACTTGAAAATAAAATAGAATTGGAAGAAGGAAATTACGAAAAAAGTTCATATCAATTACATACTTTGGTTTTGTAAACTACACAGTTAGTTCTGTAAACTACAAACACACAGACACCCACATAAATACTTTGGTTTTGTAAACTGCATAGTTAGTTCTGTAAATTGCATAGTTTTGTAAACTGCATAGTTAACAAGTCTACATACGCAATCTCTCTCCCACACCAAAGGACAAGGCCTTAATTTGAACTAATTGGCTAAATAAAATTAAACGGGCGCGCACATACACCCTCACAAACAACACACGGAAACAGAAAATACCCCGAATTGATATGCAATATTTAGTCATGCTTTTGATACGAGTTATTTCAGAAGAAATACTTGCACGTGTATATCAAGATGATGTAATTGGCGGACAACTTGAAAGTATAATAGGATTGAAATATTAAGGAAATTACATAAAACATTTGTGGCAATTACATAACTTTGCTTAGTAAACCGCGTAGCTAGTTCTGTAAAATACAACCCCCCCCCCCCCCCCCCCCCCCCCCCCCCCCCCCCCACACAGAGACGCCTACATAAGCTGAGTTCAACAAGTCCCCACACCAAAACCATAAGACGTGCATGACCTTAATTTGAACTAATATATATGCTCAAATATAATTAAACACGCGTGCGCGCATATAAACTCTCATATAAACAACACGCGGAAATAAATCGAGAAAACACCACGAACTGATAGTCATTATATGAAACCCAAATAAATAAATTAAAAAATTGGAGCTACAGTGAAGGTTTTCTCTATAAATATCCTCTTCAAGTTTCTTTGATCCATACGAAACACAGCACAATTGTGAAAACGAGATATATAGAGAGAGAAATTAAGAAGTGGCGGACAGAGCAAATGAGCGCGAGGCTGGCGAAGGCGAGAACTGGGCAGGGTACAAATCCAAGGGTAAGGCGAGTTTGATACCTGCAAAGAAGAAGAAGGTAACAACAATGATGGCCGAGAAAATAGGTCATTCTGTTTCCTCCTCCATCAAAAATTGCAAGGACAAGAGAAAGATTCGTCCAGGTGATGATGATGCTAGTTCTGCATAGCAAGGCCAATTACAGTAATATGTCTTCCTCCATGTTATGTATGTTGTTGGGCAAGTTACGTAGTGTACATGTTTGTGTGGTAATAGATAACACAGTTTATGTCAGTTGGAGAGATAGGTAATATGGGAGTTTGTGCTTGGATTTGTGTTTTATAGTTGTGTTTGTAAACTTATTAGATAGGTAAATGTTTGTAGCTATTTTTGTATCCTTCTCTATTGTTTACATGGTTGAAGTATTTACTCTGTTGTTTGAAAGTGCAAACGCGTTATAAATATATTTAAATTTTTTGTTCGTTTAGAGACAGTTTGAGATCCATTTGTAACTATTTTACTTAAAAGACAGTGTTTAAAATAATTTAAATACAGAGCAATAAAACATTTGGAGTTGGAGGTATAAAAGTGCTCAACAGCAACACTACAAATCAGTAACCGAGTAACCGAACAAAAGCATATCTTTTGTTCCCCCAAAAGATATCTGTAGTAAAAAAAAAATAGTCTCCTAAAATTTCAAGTACACAATTCATACCCATAAAACCAAATTCACTCATATCTCAAGCAAAATAAAATCAACCCAAAGTAGTTATTTTACCTTTAAAAGTACTTTAACTGTTTTAAATTGACATTTTTAAACTCTAAATTGACATTAAATACTTTAATTTATATAATAATAAATATTATAAAATACTTAAAATATATTACTTATTATAAGATTTAATGTTTTATATTTTTTAATAAATAATTTCTATTTTAATTTTGAAAATGTGTCGAATTAAGTTTCAAAATCAGTAATTAATGATCGATTATATAATTTGAAATAAGAAACATTTATATTAAGATATAATTTATCACTTGATAGTTCTCCATAATTTCTCCCCATTTGAGTAAATTTCCACGGTATCTCTTGTTGATCAATTGTGTTTGTGTGGAGATTTCTCCTTTCTTTTTTCTCTAGCAATAAATTCTAACCTCGAACATTCCAGATTTAAATTTTTAGGGAGGGTTTCTTTTTCTTTTGAAGAGACGCTCCCCTAAATCCTTTTATTATCATCAATCTATTATTTGGGTTGTTTGTTTTTCCTTTTGTGGAGTTTGTTTTCCCATATTGTGAGATTTTATTTTCTCCTAGTTAAGGGTTAGATCTTTAATTCGTTCTTTCTCCACTCTTGTGGTTTGTGGGAGCTAGTTTGACCCAGCGAATTACTATGGTTAGTTTAGCCTATTAACATAAAGGTAGATAAATTCTTGTCCAAAAGGAAAAATAACAAATCCTCCTAGAGAAAACACAATAATATTGATAGTAATTGTAAAAAGAGTATTTTCAAAACTGTAAAACACTTTTCAACCTTAATTATAAGAGATAATAACGAAAAATTTAAATTTAAAAATAATTTAAAATTTGACCAAACTTACCAAATTTTGACAACTGATTAGGTTGCTTTAAACTCGTTTTCTAGCTTAAACACTTATTCATTAACATCCAAGATGTTGAATTGTGTAGAGCACGTCTATACATTCGATTTGATATATTATAGGCCTAATAACTTTTTCTCAATGAAAATTTACGTTTGTTTAAAGTTTACTTGACGAAAACTCTGATTCGATCGCGAATTACTCTGCTTTTGACTCTGTTTGTGTATCACAGTTTTCTCATTTAGAGAGATTGATTTTTCTCTATAAAAAGAGTTATTTTTGTTTATGGTGATAGTGATTGTAGATATGCAAATTGGATGAGTGATGCAACATTTCTCTGACAATTGTTTTTCAATTATTTTATTTTTCAGCTGATATTTTAAAATTTTGTATTTCAAATATCATTTTTGAATTGGGTAAGTATCTCCGCAATCCTATCATGCATGTAATTCGTATATGGAATGAGTTGATCTACTTTAATATTGTTTCACGGTTTGCAAAAAAAAAATAAAAAAAATCATCCATGAGAATAGAGTTTAATTTCAGGAGTTAAAAAAAAAATTGTTTAAGATTTCACAGCAAATTCAATGCAAAAGCAACCAAAAAGCCGTCCAAAAACATACAAATGTCAGGACTTAATTTGACACCATATATATATATATATACATATGTGTGTGTACATCAAGAAAATTCAAGTGTGAAAAGATTAGGATAATGAAATTACGAAAAAATTGCAACGGAAATAACAATGAGGCCTTACTACCCATTTTCATAATTTTTTTTTTTTTTTTGTAATTAAACCGTGTAGCTAGTTTTGTAAAACACACACACACAGAGGCACCCACGTTTATACATTCATAAAGTGAGTTCAATAAGTCTACAATCTCTCTCCCACACCACATACACACATGCCCCAGATGTATAAACCCTAATTCTCACTCTGAGTGGCAGCTACAGATGGAAGGTCACGTGGTCGGGACCCTCTCAGACACGAGATTTCCGCGTGACTGAAAATAAAATTGAATTGGAAGAAGGAAATTACGAAAAAAGTTCATATCAATTACATACTTTTGTTTTGTAAACTGCATAGTTAGTTCTGGAAAATACAAATACACGGACACCCCCATAAAACCGAGTTCAATACGTCTACATACGCAATCTCTCTCCCACACCAATGGACAAGGCCTTAATCTGAACTAAGTAGCTAAATAAAATCAAACAACACGCAAAACAGAAAATACCCCGAATTGATATGCAATATTTAGTCATGCTGTTGATCCGAGTTATTTCAGAAGAAATACTTGCATGTGTATATCAAGATGATGTAATTGGCGGACAACTTGAAAGTATAATAGGATTGGAATATTAAGGAAATTACATAAAACATTTGTGCCAATTACATAACTTTGCTTAGTAAACCGCGTCCCCCCCGAGTTCAACAAGTCCCCACACCAAAACCATAAGACGTGCATGGCCTTAATTTGAACTAATATATATGCTCAAATATAATTAAATACTCGCGCGCACATACACTCTCATATAAACAACACGCGGAAACAAATCGAGAAAACACCACGAACTGATAGTCATTATATGAAACCCAAATAAATAAATAAATAAATTGGAGCTACAGTGAAGGTTTTCGCTATAAATATCCTCTTCAAGTTTCTTTGATCCATACGAAACACAGCACAATTGTGTAAACGAGATATATATAGAGAGAGAAATTAAGAAATGGCAGACAGAGCAAATGAGCGCGAGGCTGGCGAAGGCGAGAACTGGGCAGGGTACAAATCCACGGGTAAGGCGAGTTTGATACCTGCAAAGAAGAAGAAGGTAACAACGATGATGGCGGAGAAAATAGTTCATTCTGTTTCCTCCTCCATCAAAAATAACAAGGACAAGAGAAAGATTCGTCCAGGTGATGATGATGCTAGTTCTGCATAGCAAGGCCAATTCCAGTAATATGTCTTCCTCCATGTTATGTATGTAGTTGGGCAAGTTACGTAGTGTACATGTTTGTGTGGTAATAATAACACAGTTTATGTCAGTTGGAGAGATAGGTGAGATGGGAGTTGTGTTGGGATTTGTGTTTTATAGTTGTGTTTGTAAACTTATTAGATAGGTAAATGTTTGTAGCTATTTTTGTATTCTTTTTTATTGTTTACATGCTTGAAGTATTTACTCTGTTGGAAGTACAAACGCATTATAGATGTATTTAAAATTTTTGTTCGTTTGGAGACTGTTTGAGATCCATTTATAGCTATTTTACTTACCAAGTTTTGACCACTGATGAGGTTGCTTTAAACTTGTTTTTCTAGCTTAAACACTTGATGATTAACATCCAAGATGTTGAATTGTGTAGTGCATATCTATACATTTGATTTGATATATTATAGGTCTAATAACTTTTTCTCAATGAAAATTTACGTTTGTTTAAAGTTTACTCGACGAAAATGCTGATTCGGTTGCAAATTACTCTGATTTTGACTCTGTTTACGCATCACAGTTTTCTCATTTTAATTTGAGAGATTGATTTTTCTCTATATAAAGAGTTATTTTCGTTTATGGTGATAGTGATCGTAGGTATGCTAATTGGATGACTGATGCAATATGTCTCTCACAATTGTTTTCAAATTATCTTATTTTTTAGCAGATATTTTGAAAATTTGTATTTCAAATATTATTGTTGAATTGGGTAAATATCTCCGCAATCCTATCATGCATGTAATTCGTATATGGAATGAGTTAATCTACTTCAATATTGTTTCATGGTTTGCAAAAAGAAATAAAAAATCCATGAGAATAGAGTTTAATTTCAGGAGTCAAAAAAAAATTTGTTTAAGATTTCACAACAAATTCAATGCAAAAGCAACCAAAAAGCCGTCCAAAAACATACAAATGTCAGGAATTAATTTGACACCATATATAAGAAAAATAAGAGAGAAAAATAAGAGAGAAATTATATAATTCAGGGATAGATTATATATTATGTCATACTCAAAGTGGAGTATATAAAAAGGTGCATTGTTGTTTGTAAAATTAGTTCTTCTTGGCTGAACTACTCTATGATTGTAAGAGTTACTTTACGAATCTATAGTAGTGTTGGTCTATGATTCTCAAAGTTGCTCTACGAATTTGTGGTAGTACTACTCTACGAATCTGTGGTAATACTGCTCTACGAAGTTTTACGATTAGATAATTGCTCTACGATTCTATTGCTACTTTACGATTATTTAGTTGTTCTATTATTACGTAATTGCTCTACGATTATGTAGCTACTCTACTATTAGATAGTTTCTCTACGATTCTTTAGATACTCTATAATTCTGTAGTTGATCTACGAGCTGATCTATGATTCTCAAATAAGTTAATTGCAAAAGCTATTAATTGCAAACAAAGTTAAATCATCAAGTATGAAGGATTTATTATGCACATCAGTTACAAAGAAATAATATTATTAAGAAAAATTGAGCAATTATTTAATTCAAAGAAACACTATTACATTCTGTAACTGACAAATTAATTCTGTAACTGACATTTTTTGAATAAATAGTGAATCTAAGTTGTGTTACCATAAGTTTAACTTTTATTCTCTCTAAGTAATCTTTGAACTCTCTTCTTTCAACCTTTACAAAGTAGTATTCGAAGAGTTCACTTGTGAATTGCTATCAAAATGAAGAAAAACAATAAGTTTGACATATATCTTTGAGGTATATTGCCAGTACCCTTCTTTAGCAAACCATTTTTGGTAAAGGGGTAATAAACACATTAAGGACGGAGACTACCCATGTCAAGAGTCCAATCCATTTTCCATCTGTTGATAAACAAATTCCTAACAGTACAAATCCAAGGGTAATGCGAGCTTGATTCCTGCTAAGAAGAAGAAGGTAACAACGATGATGGCTGAGAAAATAGCTCTGTTTCCTCCTCATCAAAATGTAAAATCATTATTATTTTTTAAAAATTAATATGAGATATTTTTAAACTTAAAATTGACATAAATTATATTTATTTAATTTTAATTAATATAATAATAAATATTATAAACTATTTAAAATAAAATATTTATTATTAAGACGGATTATTTTGTAATTTTTAATGAATTTTCTCAATTTTAAGTTTAATTTTAGACCGTTGAATCCTAGTGTACTTTTTTTTTATATATTTTTTTTATAGTCAAAGTAATCAAGTTTTGGAGATATTTGGGTGAGCGATAGAGATGGTAAAAAATACCTACATATGATCAATGGCATCAGACCGAATTTTTAACAGAATTTTTTCAGTACTTAAGTTAAAATTTAATTTAATTTAATTTATCTTTAATACTCCCTATTTTAAAATATAAGATTATTATTAATTTTTAAAAATCAATTTAAACTATTTACAAACTCAAAATTGATGTACATTAATTTAATTATGGTAAATGAAATAATGAATATTATTTTTATAAATAAGTTCAATGAGAGAGAGAAAAATGAAGAAATAAACTTTTACACTAAGTATCTCTTTAACTATGACTGCACGTTGAGGTGTTTATACATGCACTCAGCTGTCAATTCTGTAGCTGCTTTTGTTAAGTGCTCAAGTAGATGGAGACAGTATAGGGGTGATCATCGGTAAAATCTCTTTGTATATATTAAGAAGATGGGAGTTTAAATTTTTATAATGATAAAATAGTGTGTTTGAATTTAAATTTTGTATTAAATTAACAAAAAAACAAAGGACAAAATATAGTATTATCTTACTGAAGTTAACACGTTTTATTTAATATACTATTAAATTTTTAATTTTACAAATTATCACATTAAATTAATTTTAAAAAAATAATTGGG
Source organism: Hedera helix (assembly GCA_947179155.2). Classification (NCBI taxonomy): domain Eukaryota; kingdom Viridiplantae; phylum Streptophyta; class Magnoliopsida; order Apiales; family Araliaceae; genus Hedera; species Hedera helix. The sequence continues at coordinate 24,892,789 of OX359270.1, forward strand.
CCATTTCGTCAAATTAAATGGATGAAAGTTAACTTTTTTTTCCTATGTGGCTATTTAAAAAAAACTAAAAAATGACCAACAATGACATGGATATTTTTTAAAAATATAAAATAAAATTAAAATTAATTTTTAAAAATACAACTAAAATTAAAATAATCTTGAAAAAATTCAAAAAAAATTAAAATAAACTTGAAAAAATATAATATAATATTCAAAACAAAATAATTTGTTTTTAAAACAAATAAAATAAAATAAACTTGAAAAATCCAACAAAAATTTAATTTTTTTTAAAAAAATACAAATTAAATTAAAATGAATTTTAAAAATTACAATAAATTTTTTTAAAATAAAATAATAACATTTTGAAAATATAAATTAATTTTATGAAAATATAAAATAAACTTATTAAAAATACTTAATAAAATAAAAATAAAATTTAAAATTACAATAATTTTTTTTAAAGATGATAACTTTTAAAAAATGCAAAATAAATAAAAAATGAAAAAAATTTAAAAATAATTTTTAAAAATTAAAATCAAATTAAAATAAACTTGAAAAATTATAATATAAAATTCTAAACAAAATAATAAATTTTTAAAACAAAGAAAATAAAAATAAACTTGAAAAATACAACAATAAATTAAAAATATTAAAAATACAAATTAAATTAAAATGAACTTGAAAAATTACAATAAAAAATTTAAAAATAAAATAATAAAATTTTGAAAATATAATTTTTTTTTGAAAATATAAAATAAATTTAAAAATTAAATTCTTAAAAATTCTTAATAAAATTAAAATAAAATTGAAAATAAAAATAAAAATAAAATTTAAAAAATGATAAAATTTTTAAAATTAAAAATAAAGTTAAAATAAACAAATAAATAAAAAAAGTTTGGTAAATGAATTTTTTTTTATCACATAATAATTCTTCGTATTTTTTTTTAATTGAATTTCCACGTAAAATCTTTATAACTTTTGTTAAATTGTGTTTATGTTTGTCAGTGATTTTACAGTAAATTCAATGCAAAAACCACCGAAGGACCGTCCGAAAACATGCAAATGTCAGGAATTAATTTGGCACCACACACACACGCTCATATGTAATACAAACATATGTTTTGAGATTATATATAAAATCATGAAATTATGAAAAAGTTGCATGGCAATTACAGTGAGGTCCAACGACCCATTTTTATAATTTAATTTGTTTTGTAAACCGCGTAGCTAGACTAATATAAAAAAAATAGATAGGAGGGAGAAGAAGAATAGAGGTGTATATAGCCAAAAAAGGAAAAAAGGAAAAAAGGAAAAAAGAAAAAGAAAAAAGAATTGAGGTAAGAAGCAAATTATTCTCATTCATACCCCCAATCTGTTACAATGACCCGCCCATGTTATGTAATTAAGAGTGTAAACGGATATAAACAAATTCGAATGCAGTAGTATCCGTATTCGTATTCGAAAAATTAATTCGCTATATGTATTCGTATTCGGTATTCAACGGATTTTAAAAATTCTATCCGTATCAAGTATTCGAAATAATATCCGAATACGGATAATATCCGCTTCCGTTTATTTTATTCGAATAAACAGATTATTCGAATATTCAGGTATCCGGATTTGTTTATCAGTCACCTAATATAAAATTCATTCAAATTATTTATAAAAATTAAAGAAAAAAAATGAATAATTACTCATAACTAATCACAATTTAGAGTTTAAACCATATATATTAATGAATAAATGTTTATTTATTTATTTTAAATAAATACAATAATAAATGCTTTAAATTACAATTCAAATAAGTTTTTATTATTTTTGAAATCCTAAATTCAAAATGAATGCTCTACTTATTAATGTTTAGATGTCCATTAATAAGTAGATGTCCATTTTATGTGTTAATTTAAAGTAATACTGTAGTGTGTATGAATATTTATGATCTATAATTATAACATTTAAATGATATTTATAACACTTGTTAAATGATGCATTTTAGATATATTATAACACTATATATAACTAGAATAAGGAAGAAAAATAATGAGTTTTAAAGTATAGTTCATTAATAAATGATTCTTAATTTATTTATTTTTAATAAATACAATAATCAATGCTCTAAATTATAATTCAAATAAGTTTTTATTATTTTTGAAATCCTAAATTTCAAAATGAATGCTCTACTTATTAAAGTTTAGATGTCCATTAATAAGTTGATATTCATTTTAAGTATTTGGAGTAATACTGTAATATGTATGAATGTCTATAATCTATAATTATAACATTTAGATGATATTTATAACATTTATAACACTTGTTAAATGATCCAAAAGTTATATTGTAACACTTGTTAAACGATATTTATAACATTTATAACACTTCTTAAATGATACATTTTAGATATTTAACTTTATAATAGTAAAAATCCATTAACTATACTTAAATCAATTTATTTTAGTTTATTAATATTATAATAAATGTGTTATTTCCTACTTTTTAAAAGTGAAATGACTTATTTTAAAAATAATTTTTATATGATAGTGAAAATTAATTATTATTTAAGAAATGCCACTTAAAAAAATTTATTTTGCTTATATATATATATATATATATATATATATATATATATATAGAAGTTATTCGGATACGGATTCGAATTCGAATATCGAATTCCGGATATATTTACGGTCATAGTTAAACGAATACGAATACGCCTATATTCGTAATCGTATTCGTTTATTTGCGAATACCTTTAAACCGAATATGGATATATCCGGTATTTTTCGAATATGAATAATATCCGTTTTTTTTCGAATATGAATGCTGCAAGACGCGAAAATAAAAGGTAATCCTAGACACAAAAATAAAGGGAATAAATCCCACCGTATAACTATCATGCTCTCTGGCTAACTAAGGGCCATTGGATTAAAACAACCAGCACACTAAATATATTGACTATCATTTATTCTTGTTATTTCTTTTTTTACCCTTCACATATCTTGATAGCCAGCTGGGCTCCTTGACTTCTCTTCTAGACCTTCTAAGACCACTTAGAGTTGATAGTTGGTCCAACTCATCCTCTTCTCTTTCCACATCAATGAAGTCTTGTTTTTCCAGCTCATCTTCTAGTTTATCATTGTAACCCTCTAGCTCAGTATTGTTGACTAAGTTGACCCTTTCCATATTATTGTCATATTGTAGCCTATTTGAATTAGTCCTTTCCTGTGATAGTTCCTTTGTTGGTTCTGGTTTTCCCCTTATAATTTATGGCTCATTGGTTGAGACGTTATTGTATGCCTCTTTTGGGCTTTGCTATGTACATAGCACATACATCCACGTACTTGCATGATAAACTGAGTTCAATAAAAGGACATGGCCTTAATTCAAAACTAATTAGCTCTAATGGAATTAAAAAATTAAAAATGTGCGCGTACACACTGTAATATCCCGGATATTTATGAGGTTCGGAAGGATAAGTCTACAAACTCAAACATAAACTCCAATACAAACTCCATCTACACCATTAAAAAGTAGGGCTTGACATCGATTTTGTTGCTAGACCCCACTTTTGGACGGTTTGGATGGAGTTTGTGCACTTAGACTTATTCGGTTCAGAAATATAACCGAACACGATTAAGATTAAGATGAAAAATCTGAATTTGGAGAAAAGAAATGCATTAGAGAAATGATTAAATATTTTAACCTAATATATGTGTTAGGAATTAAATGTGAGTAATTTTGAGTTCTGAAAATTAAAAACCTAGAAGTGGTTAAGATGTATACTTTGAGGTATATTAAGAGCTAAGTATTTAGATGACGTATAAAAATGAAGTCATTATTCATAAGTATGGAAAAGAATAATGAGAATAAAGGGAATTAAACGGAACAGATAGAAAAGTTAAAGAGTATGAAAGGTGAAATGATGAAGTAAGAAGAAAATTTCAATAGATAAAGTCTTATGATTAGAAAGAAGAATGTTATAAAACTTTTGAGGAATTACGAGTATTCGTATATTTTCGTGTTAAACCTTTTCACAAGATGAAAAGGAAGTGAATGAAGTGACGATATAACAAAAAAGGCGTAAGAGACAGAGATACAGAAGTATGGAAAAAGTGAATGTATATATATATATATATATATATATGAAAATTTTCAAAAGCGAACTAAAGACGAACCGTCGTCTTTGGTATCTATGACGACGGTTCGACCCGTCGTCATAGAGTGCATGACTATGGCGACGAGTCGAACCGTCGCCATAGATACCAAAGACGACGGTTCGTCTTTGGTTCGCTTTTTAAGGTTCGATGGAGAAGGGGACTGTATATATATATATATATATATATATATATATATATATATATATATACTGGTTGGTGCTATATATGTACTTTTAGCCAAACAAGAGATGAACGAAGGAAAGAAATAGTCAACAAACAAGTAAATTAATTAGTATGAATATGAAATAAGAAGAAAAGTCATGTAATATAATTAATTAGGTTAATTATATTAATTATAATCTAGATGTATGTTATTAATTAGCAAAACTAGAATATTGGTCTTGAATGGCAAAACTAAGGGTTATAATTAATTAAGTGACGAAGTTAATTAATAAAGTTATGGAGTAAAGTCCAACAAGTGATCTAAGGTAGCCCCAAGATAAATTGGGAAGTTTTAAGTTAGATCTTGTGTTGGTATTTAATTAAGCTCAACCAACTAGCCCAAGTGATGTGATTAATTATAAGTCCAAGTGTTGAATTAAATTGTCAACCTAGATTAATTATAAGTCCAAGTGTTCAATTAAATTATCAACCTAGAAATGGTGTACGGTAAAATGGGGGATAATTATATAGTAACCCAATCCATGAAGCAATAAAATGTGTATAAGACTTGTAGAGAAGTTAAGTTAGCCCAATGAATTAAGGAATGAAGCCCAAAATAAGAGAGAGAGCTTGAGAGTTTAGAAGAGAAGTCTTGATAGTTTTAGAAATCAAGAGAGTTAAGAAGAAAAAGAGAATGATAGCATAGAAGAGGATCATTTTCGGGTGGTCCATTATGGAAGGAAGAAGGCTAGCAAAGCAAGATCTAGCATCTTTCAAGAAGAAGAAATTTAACCAAGCAAAGAAGAGGTATAAAGAATCTTAACCCTAAAACTTTTATGTTTAAAGCATGATTGTTGTTGGAGTATATTGTGATTGGTGGAACATGGTGGTTCTAAAGAAATAAGGAGTTTATGATGGTGATTTTAAGTTTAGATCATGTTTTGTATCATGTCAACAAACTCGGCTTAGATTATTAACCATATATGCCTTTTGTGAGCCCAAGTATAAATTAGAGTTCACATGTGATCTAATGAATTGAATGAAAGACGAAAAAATAAAAAATAAATGAACACGCCAAGCGACGAACGATCGAAAGAGTAACACTTGGGGCTCAACCCCTTAGGGTTCGACCTTTTATGGTGTGCGACCACTAGGGCGCAAGAGCCATTAGGGCGCGTGACCCCCTTAGGGCATAACTCCCTAGGACACGACCCACTTGGGCTTATGACCCACTAGGGTGTGACCCCCCAGGATGCACCCTTTAGTATGCGACCCACTAAGGCATGCGATCACCTAGGGAGTGCGACCCTCTAGGGTGCGACCCACTAGGGCACGACTCACTAGGGTGCAACCCCTTAGGGCGATCGATCCACTGGGGCGTGATCCCCTAGGGCGGTGTGATTTTCTTAATTGAATTATAAGAACCTTCAAAAATGAAACCCGGGAGTTTCCATCATGAGTCTCGAGGCAGAAGACTTATGAGTGCATCCCAAAATCTCATATTAGGAATCGATTGAGGGATTAGATTGATGGCTAGAAGAATTGGATGATTTGGACATTACTCAAGTAACTAGGGGCATTTCAGGAATTTTCCTGTCATTAAGGGTATTTTTAGAATTTTTCCTTTCTGACATATGCCTGACACATGACCTAGATCCTATAAATACCCATTCACTTGACAAGTGAAGGGACTTTTTGGGAACTTGGAGATATTTTGTCACTTAAGAGCTCTCTCTTTCTCTTGAAATACAGAAGAAGTTAGAAAGAATTACGAAACTTGTGAACAACTCTGAATCGAGGGAATAAAGTGTTGGCGTTGCCTATCTTGAATTCCTTTGAAATCACATAACATTTTCCACGACTTTCAGACACCGATGATTACGCCAGGACCCCGAGAGTTCTGTCACGTGTTACTCTAGTAGTTGCTCACCAGTTCTTCTCCCTTCTCCAATCCTTTGACCGATTCTGTATTTTTTATAAATTTCTCGCCTCTGCAATTACTACGAACCCTAATCCTAACAAAGTATGAAATCTCTTTGCCTACACCTTTTAAAGGAAACACTTGAACAATGAACCCGAATAACGTAACTTAATTACTTCTCATATATATTGATCATCTCTTTATTTATTCCTTATATTTTCTTATAATTTTCAGGTGTTAGCATAATCCAAGTTCTTTTAATAACTAATAGAATTTAAAACAAAATGACACAACATATGCCTTGGGGTACTTTTATGTGTCTATACACACATGGAAACTATAGCTTGGAAAGAACTAAATAGACTAATTTTTTTGTTTTCTCAATTTCCTTCATAACCCAAATATCCAAACAAAAACAGGAGCTCAATCAATCAATGATTCTAGAGATTAAAAAAGATAATAAAAGCTTTGTTGTTAAACACCCAATTCTACGTTTGCTCACTTACATGTGTTCACATACAAATTTAACATAAACCCAAAAATGAATTTGCAGTACAAAATAGTAATACTTTTTGAATTTGCTGTAATTCCTGAATAATTAGAACATATATATAAAACCCGTGAGGGAAAAAATGTGAAATCACCTCAGTCAGCTTGTTCCCTTGCTCTCGAAAGGATTTGGCTAGTTGGGTGGTCTCTAAATCATAAGAAGAAACATCCTAGGTATTGTGGCAAACGTCGCCGTTTAGACCCGACTTTGTGCCATCAGCTTTTCTCTGTCACTTATAGGATCATCGTCTTGTTGAAAAGGAAGGTTTGGGAAGTGAGATATGGAGGAGAGAGGACACTTGTTGTTCTTGTTCTTGATCTGCTTCTTCCATGTCAATTTCATGTTCTAATTCAAGCTCTCTGTTAGGAGAAGAAGACTGAGGAGGGAGATAGAGCTGTTAGGAAGGATTCACAGGGACAAAACGCATTGTTTTGTCTGAAACGCACTGTTCCACTTAAGTATTAAGTCAGTACCATTAGTAGCCTTAAACACAATATTTCATGTTATATGATTCGAAGTTTGTTACTTAAAACGTGTCGTTTCATTCAATAATTGTTAAGACTTATCAGTTGATAACAGAATGAGTCACGCGTCCATTCTCTCTAAGCTGGAAGTTATGCGTGAGTAGGGAGCATATATAGAATGTTGCTAATGTAATTTTTTTTCATGAAAAATTTGATCTAAAGTTTATTATTCTATGCTTTTGTTATTTCCTTTACTTTTCTGCAATTAAGTAGATTTTATTGTGACAATTGGTATCAGGACAACCATGGGCCATTAATGGCTGATACCACCATTAGACCTAGTCTACATAAGCATGAGAAGGACCTCAAAGTGCTAGAATGAAGAATGGATGAAATACATGAGTTAATGGCGAAAAGCTTAGAGGAATCTGCAACATAGTTTGAAGCAATGGGGTAGCAAATTATACAACTCAATCAGAAGATGCAAACAACTGGGGATGAAGTGACCCAGAAGATCATGAAAGCCTTTGAAGTGTCTCGTAGGTATGAAAAGGAGAATTCCACCACTAGTAAGGTACCCACACTGCATAACGATTCTGTAGCTATTTCTATACCTCTGGATTCCTCCCAATCATCACTTTAAACTCCTGCTTCCATACCACAGTTACAACTTAGGTCAGCTACTAATTGGGTTCCTAATAGTAGCGTACCTGCATCAACCATTAGTCCGGTTACTAAACCCCCTATGAACATCTAAAATTTAAACATAAGCCACTCTACATCCTTTATACTCATTCCACCTACAGACTCAGGAATAGAGCTAGTGAGTAGGCATATGGTCATGTCCAGCCCAAACTTCACTAACACCAGAACACCCAGCCAAACTGCTCAAATAGGGGGTTGGCCCCCATATTCAGACTTCCATAATCCTACTATGATCAGTGCACCTATATCAGCTCCATACATTCCTCCATACAACGGCCCATGCTTTCAGAATTTATGAACTATCACAACCCCTCTAACCCACAAAATCAACCAGTTCTAATTAACCCCATAAACTATCATTAGATGAATAGTAATTTCCAGATATCATCCTCAGGTTCATCAAAATACACTACTAACACTAACCATACTACCCCCATATAACCTTCACTCTTATATATCCCAATCACCTGGAGTGATTCCAGGAATTTAATTTCCAGAAGGAAATCAACACAAACAGACAGCTCCACCCTTCTTACCCTTCCCTATGCCTAAGATGGACTTTCCCCCACTTTGAAGGCAGATACCCCAGAGGATGGTTAAAAAAATATGAGAAATTCTTTTAACTCAACCCTACGTTGGATCCTAGATCAAAAGTGTTGTATACTGCATTATACATGGAAGGAGAAGCTGATGTGTGGTATCAGTCCTTATAGAAGGAGAAACCTTGACTAATATGGGATGAGTTTGCATATAATGTATGTTATAGGTTTGTAAAAGGGGGTCATCAGAATCTCACTAGACAATTCAACAAGCTAGTACAAAAGGGAAGAGTAGATGAATACATTAAGAAGTTTGAGGAGCTGAAGACTTACATATGGTCATAGAACAAGGGGTGCATAGAAGAATACTTCATCGAAAGCTTCCTTAGTGGATTGAAGTAGGAAATTGCAAATGCTTTATACATTGTTAAGCCATCACCCAGGCCAGGGGCAAGAATTATACCTGGAGTCATTGGATAAAAGAAATCAGGCCACTACAAAAGTCATAGGGGAGAAACCAATGCACAAGTTCAAACCAAACTATAACACAAACAAAGAAAATATGCAACCAACAAAAACGGAGACTGCTTAGAAATCATTTCCTGTTAAGAGGCTCACCTCAGCAGAAATGGCCATAAGTAAAGAAAAGGGGCTGTGCTACCATTGTGATGAAGTGTACGTACAAGGCTATAGGTGTAAACAAAAACACATTTACATTATGATAACAGATGAATAAAAGAACTGTTCCACTGAAGAACTAGACCAAGAGTTGGCTATTATTTTGCAATAAGGAGAAGGAGAATTATTGCATATTGAGGATAATTGTGAAGTTTTTATTCATGCAATTTTAGGAACTCATGGAGTACATACCATTAAATTACAATGGCAGGTCAAAAGAATAGCCATTACCATATTATTAGACAGTGGATCAACACACAACTTTGTGTCTCAAGCATTAGTGAAGAGGTTACAACTACCAACAGAACCTTGCAACCCCATTAAGGTCACATTAGCTAATGGAAACACCATACAGTGTGATAGAAAGGTTGCTCAGGTCAAATTGTGAATGTCCCCTAGAGAATTTCAGACCTCCATGAATGTAATTCCCTTTGGGGGGGTATGATGCAGTATTAGGTGTCCAATGGATGCAAACTGTTAGTCCTGTTTGTAAGACCCCGAATTTTATGAAATACAAAATTTAACTTTTCTTCATATATATTTTTCTGAAACAGTAAGTGGCTAAATTGGCAAAGTTAAAAGTTAAGGATGTTATGTGCAAATTTTATTATGTCGGATAATATTCGTTTGGTCGGGGAATATTCATTTTGTCGGGGAATATTCGGGTCGTACGACGGCGCCAAAATAACTAATTATTGGTGGACCCCACAACGGAATAATTGTCGGATATAGAAAACGACAGAAGTAACCTTTTTAAATAACAATAATTAACGGTGTTATCACTTTTAATTGTTAAAATACCGGTGATAAAAGAATAGTAGCATACGGTAATTTATGGTATTTTACTGTAGCACGCGGTATTCTACAGTAGCACAAGGTATTGTGCGGCGTTTATATTATTGAATTGATAAATTGGCTATTACACAGTATTTGCATTATTGATCTGATAATTGACACCGTAACTATTGCACATCATTTCATCAATAATTGTCACTGCATAATATTTTATGTTTTCAATTCAATAATTGTTGTTACACAGTATTTTGCATTATTAATTCAATAATTGTCATTACACTATATTTCATATCATTGAGTCAATAATTGTTGGTGCACTGTATTTTAAAATTATTGAACCAAATAATTGTCACAGTAGCAAATACACAGTAATTTATATTATTAAATTAATAATAATCTGTAACGTGTTTATTACATTATTGTTGAATTATTGTTGTAGCATTATTTTAATATATATGTTGGACCTACAGGAAGAATAAATAAATAAATAAAAAAATTAATTGATGTGAATAGAAACGTGAATAGTACGTGGACCCACTGTGGGGCCCACATGAAATGTGAAAAATATGAATGTTGGCTGGATGGTTGGTGGAGGCTGCGTAGCAGCCTCTGCTGATTTTTTTTCAGTTCACCTACCGCGCATAGTAGCATCTTTTCTCCTATAAATAGCTTGCTCAGCTGAATAGAAAAATCACACCTAAAACATAAATTTTTTTTATAAGAATTTTATGAGTTTTCTCTGAGAATAATAAGGTTATCTTGAGTGTTTGAAAGTCAAAAGGAGTGCAGAAATTTTTCAAGTAAGTCTTTTATTAAAGAGTAGTAATTTCATAAATTCTTATTTTTCACGGTATTCACAAATCTTCCTTTAGAAGACTCTTCTTTAAGAAGATTCATTTTTAAAAGTTTTCTTTGAAAGATTTATTTTGGAATATTATTTTAAAAACTATTTTAAAGTTATTATATTATACTACAAAAATTATGTTAAATATATATAATTTTGATAGTTCATATTATACGAGTTATCATACACTTTGAAATTTATATGTGGTAATTACTAATTATATTATAAATATATAGGTTGATCAATCTCATTTAAATCAATATCTAGTCACGTGTTAAGGTAAGGAATATCATATTCTTTCATCTTCTATTATTTAAACTTACTACGGTAAGGGGTATCATTTTTTTCATCATCATAAATGGATATTATTTTCTTTCTTACTGGAAGGGATTATCATTCTTTGATTTTCAAAAATAATATCGTTTCTTTCTTACTCATAAGATGTGCCATTTATTTCCATGTATTAAATTGTAGGAATAACCTTATGGCGCAGATTACCGCCTGTTGGTGAATAACCTATCGTATTCATTCCTTATTAATCTTTGAGAATAACCTTACGGCGTGGATTACCGCCTGTTTGGTGAATAACTCTTCATATTTAAATTTTATTAAATTGTGGGAATAACCTTACTGCGCGGACTACCGTCTGTTGGTGAATAACCCTTTTTATTTGTCTCGTGTGAAAATAATTTGTCTACACGTATTATTACATGACACTTTTATTCCATATTCGTTTGTAATATAATTTTCTTTCATATTCGTAAGTGATATTATTTTCCTTTATACTCATAAGGGATACCATCTTTTTCATCTTCCATTATTCAAACTTACTATAGTAAGGGATATTAATTTCTTTCACCTTTTGTTAATCAAGCCTGCTACGGTAAGAGATATTATTTTATTTCATACTGTTAAATCGAAACTTATTATGGAACTATTGCTTCTATAATTCCTGAAAATATTATATGTTCCATAATAGTTGCACTTTATCATTTCAACTGAACCTTTCTATTTTCTGAACCTTTCTATTGAACTGTAACCGTTATTCTAAACTGTGGATCTTGAATATTATTTTTGAATTTCACTCCACATCATGTTGACCATTTGGACATTATTTGAATATGCACAAAGTAAACTTCCGATACTTATTATTTATCCTGTTTCTTCTGTTTATCATTTGTATTACTGTTATTTGTACTAATTATCAAGAATCAAGCTGTTGTGAATATCTGTGGCCGGGGGCACAGATGCGATATAATTGTTGAACAGATGATAGGTTAAAGGCGATATAATAGGTTAAAGGCGATATATCTGTTCGGTGTCTTTTATGACACGTGGTGAATGTTCTCTTTGGCCGTAGTGCAAAGATGAACTGTTGATCTGCATGATTATGACCAGGAACTGTGAATTTGTATTTTCTTGACTAATGGTATTTCAGATGATAAATGTTGATGATGTTTTTTCTAAAAAGAGAAGCGAGTGGACATTATAGTCTGCATTATTCTTCTAATAGATTGCTCATTCCGCTGCTATTATTAATCTGAACGTTGTTCAAGAATTTAACTGCAGTTTTTGATATAAATCTTGTAGTCTATTGTATTCTATCAAGAACTCAACTGTTGAATGCTAATGATAATTTATTCGTCATTATCTTAGTCATGATATTTCTTACTGAGCTATTTGAGCTCACCCTTTCTTTTTGTTCCATTGTTTTTCAACAGGAGATGAGAATGTAGCTGGGTCTAGCCGGGGAATGGAGTGAGAGTCCGAGGGATAGCTATCGTAGTTTTCACGTGTTGTAAAATAGCGTGACAATAATAGTGAAGACTTAGTTGTGTATTATTATACACTGTATTGTTAAACGTTGTACTACCTTATAATAATTTAGTTGTAGTCTTTTGACAACTCAAGTTTGGGTTGTGTGGGCCCAGATTTGGGGTGTCACACTATTGGACTGGATTTTGAAAAAAGGAAGGTTATCATTCATTGGAAAGGGGAGAAGGTAATACTACAGGACCAAGGAGAGGGTAATCACTTCTGGTCAGTGCAAGTGGTAGACAAGTTCAACTGGAATCCAAAAAAATAGACTTACTTCTTAGTTCAGCTAACAACTCTTGAAGGTGATTCAAAATTAATAACTAAGGCCACAGAAGAAATAAAGCAGCTTATTGAGGTCTATGGTGATCTAGTTAAGGAACCTAAAGGGCTACCACCAATCAGAGTGCAGGATCATCACATCCCAATCACACCAGGCTGCAGTCCTGTGTATTTAACCCCTTACAGGTACCCTTACATACAGAAGACCGAGATTGAAAGAATGGTCAAAGAATTGCTGGACAGTGGCATTATTAAGCACAACACTTCCCCTTATGCATCCACAGTCTTATTTGTAAAAAAGAAGGACAATACTTGGAGGTTTTGTGTGGAATATAGATCCTTGAACAACATTAATATAAAAAATAAGTTTCCCATTCCTATTATAGAATAGTTGTTGGATGAGTTGAAAGGAAGCAAATTCTATTCTAAGTTGGACCTCAGAAGTGGTTACCATTATATTAGGGTGAAGGCTGAAGACACTCAGAAAACTACTTTTAAAACTAACCAAGGCTACTATGAATTCCTAGTTTTGCCATTTGGCTTCACTAATGCGCCTGCTACCTTCCAATGCATCATGAATGAGGTGTTTGCCCCCTATTTAAAAAGGTTTGTCCTAGTCTTTTTTCATGATATCTTAGTCTACAATCCTTCAGTAGAAAACCATAAGGAACACTTATAACAGGTTGTTGAGGTATTACGGCATAACTAATTTTATGTCAAGACGAGAAAATTTACTTTTGCTCAGCCCACAGAAGAATATCTGGGCCATGTTATCAATGAAAAGAGGGCAGTTGCAGATGAAAAGAAAGTGGAAGCTATGAAGCAATGGCCTAGACCTAAAACCTTAAAGTCCTTGAGAGGATTTCTGGGCCTCACAGGATACTACAGGAGGTTTGTGAACCAATATGGGATTATTAGTAAACCCTTAACCAACCTACTCAAGAAGGGATCTTTTAAATGGAATGAAGAAGCTGAAATAGCCTTTCACCAACTCAAAACTGCTCTATGTAGCACTCCAGTACTAGCACTACCACATAGGTATAGGAGCAGTCCTTATGCAAGAAGGTAGACCCTTAGCGTTTTTAAGCAAAACTATGTCCCCAAGGCATTTGAGAATGTCCACATATGAAAAAGAATTGTTGACTGTCATTATGACAGTATAGAAGTGGAGAACATACTTATTGGGACAACCATTTATCATAAAAATTGACCATGAAGCACTCAAGTATTTCTTGGAGCAGAAGTTGACCACTCTAGTTCAACAAAAGTGGATATCTATGATGTTGGAATTTGACTATACCATCCAATATAAAAAAGGGAAGGACAACTTAATGGCCGATGCACTCTCCAGGAATCAAGAGCTGGAATGTAGAGGTGCTGTAGTGCAGTTAGTTGTTCCTAATTGGTGTACTGAGGTAGGGAACAGTCTAATTGATGATGATGAAGCTCAGGACATAATTGCTCTATTAATGTTAGACCCTAAGAGCCAGCCTGAATATACATTACAACGGAAATTTCTCAAAATAAATAACAGGCTTTACTTAGGCTAAACTGGCAATTTAAGATAAAAGATCATGGATCAAATCCATAGTAGTCCTGAAGGAGGACACTAAGGCATAACAGCCTCCATCAAAAGAGCTGAACTGGTATTTTACTGGCCTACATTGAGGAAGGACTTGACTGAACTGATTAGACAATGTGAAACCTATTAACGACACAAGGGAAAACATATTCCCACACCTGGACTGTTGCGGCCCATTCCTATTCCAAATCAGGCTTGGGAAGTAATGACCATAGACTTTGTGGAGGGGTTACCAAGGTCAGAGGGTAAGGACACTATTCTGGTGGTTGTGGACAAACTTATAAAGGGGTGTCACCTCATGGCCCTCACACACCCTTTTACAGCAACTCAGGTAGCTCAAATAGTGTTAGATTCAGTCATTAAACTATATAGGCCTCATAAGACCATCTCAACAGAGATAAAATATTTGTCAGCACATTTTGGAAGGAATTATTTAAAGTAATGGGAACTCAGATAAAACTTAGTATAACTTACCATCCTAAAACAGATGGTCAAACTGAAAGAGTTAATCAGTGCATAGAAATGTATCTAAGGTGCATGACTAGTTATAAACCTACTTATTGGAATAGATGGTTGCCTCTAACAGAATGGTGGTATAACACCTCCTTTCACACCGCAACTGGTATGACACCTTATAAGACTCTCTATAGAGTCGACCCTCCAGTTGTTCAGTATCACTAGGAAGGTACTAGCAACAATCTAGTGATTGCTGAATTTGTGAAGGAGAGAGCAACAACTCAACAATTGCTCAAGGAAAACCTACAAAAATCTCAAGAAAGAATGAAGTTTTATGCAAATGAGAGGAGAACTGAAAGGAAAATCTAGGTTGGGAATGAAGTGTATTCAAGGCTACAGCCCTATAGGCAATTATCAGTGTAGAGGAATTTCGAATTGTTTACAAGGTACTATGGTCCATATACAGTACTCAACAAGATTGGGAAGGTAGCATATAAGCTGCAACTGCCCCTATAGGCCAAGATACATAATGTCTTTCATGTTTCATAATTAAAGAAAAAAAATTGGGAAATCCAAAGTAGTGCAGACAGAATTACCATTAACCAGTAATGCAGGAGAGTTGAGGCCTGGTCCTTTAGCCATTCTCGAGCGCAGACTAGTTAAGAAGGGAAATCATCCAGTTACCATAGTGTTGGTCCAATGGTCCCGTAGCATACCTGAAGACGCAACTTGGGAGGAATGGAGCAACTTGAACTAGCAATATCCACAGTTTGATCCTCGGGGACAAGGATCCTTTCAAGAAAAGGGGAAATGTTAGGAGAAGAAGACTGAGGAGGGAGATAGAGCCGTTAGGAAGGATTCACAGGGACAAAACGCATAGTTTTGTCTGAAACACACCGTTCCACTTAAGTATTAAGTCAGTACCATTAGTAGCCTTAAACACAGCGTTTCATGTTATATGATTAGAAGTTTGTTACTTAAAACGTGTTGTTTCATTCAATAGTTGTTAAGACTTATCAGTTGATAACAGAATGGGTCATTCTCTCTGAGCTGGAAGTTATGCGTAAGTAGGGAACATATATAGAATGCTGCTGATGTAATTTCTTTTCATGAAAAATCTAATCTAAAGTTTATTGTTCTATGCTTTCGTTATTTCCTTTACTTTTCTGCAATTAGGTAGATTCTATTGTGACACTCTCTAGTTCTTGTTCTTGACACTTTTTTTGGGACATTAATTGTATTTGTGAGTTTTAACAAGGGAAGAAGACAAATGAATTAAGACTGTGTTTGTTAGTTTTGAAAATGATGGAAATTGAAAAAGGAAGAATTTAGGAAATTTTTAATGATCAATAACTTGTAAACACAAGAAAAGAAAGTTAGTATCACCTAACACTCAATTACTCTTTCCTAATGATTAAAATTTTCTTTCATCTCACTTTTTCCAAACTCACAAGCAAATTGTGATTATTGTAATTGTGTATTTGATAATGACAATTGATTTATGAGATTTCTTACGTCAAATTTGATAAATTACGAGTTTTTTAGTAGATAGTATAAAAAGGAAATGGTTAAATTCACAATATAAAATAATATTTTCATAACAATTTTTTTCACATGAGTGTGAGACTTATTTACTGTTCATGTAAGAGAGTTATTGTGAAAATAATATTTTTTTTATTGTGAATTTATCAGTTCCCTATAAAAATAAATAGTTTTCAGGTAGTGTAATTGATTCCCAATATTATTAATTATGGTAAAATATATTTAATTATTGTCGACACAATTAAACCTGCTTGATTTCTTAAAATACAAAATTTTTGGTTTCGTTTGAGTTATGTACAGACAATTTTTGCAGAATTTATTATCTGAATTATGTTATTACACTATTACCGTCAAATATACACGATTTGACCATTTTATTCTCTTTAAAAGGCACATGTGCACATGACTAAAATTGGATTAAAAGTAAACCGGATAACCAACATTACAATAAAATAAAATAAATAAATACAGAAATAAAATAAAATTAATACTTGAAGAAACAAAGGTGTTATTTTTAAATATGAACAGGGGTGAAGCTGCATGTATTGTAATGGGGTCAATTGACCCTAATAAAAAGAAATAATTATTTTATAATATAGGATACATTTTTAAAATTTTAAGTATTATATATAAATTGACCACACTCAAATTTTATAATATTTTTATTATACGGGATCAAATAAAAAATTTATAAATTTGTCAATTAAATTTTAACAACATATGACTCATATCCTCTCAATAAATGTATCTCTCCCTATAATATTTTAAAACTAAATAATAATGTAATTTATATTATTTTTCAAATTAATTATTTATAAACAGTTGTAATTAGAAAAATTTATTATAAGTCAATATAATGTATAAATATCATATATTATTAGTTATTATATTGTCATTAAAATATAGAATATATATATATATATATATATATATATATATATATATGTGTGTGTGTGTGTGTGTGTGTGTGTGTGTGTGTGTGTGATCCGAAAGTACAAAAATATTAAATTTTTTTGGCTTGAGATGCTATCCCCGAACTCCCTCCAAATTATTTATAGTTTAGTAAAACTTTTGATTTCATTAAAATATATTTTTCACTTCGCCCCTGCTTCTTGACATAGTGTAAATGACAAATTCATACTTGAGCCTTATTTATTTTAAACATAATTTACTTAATTAGTTGGCTCTAAACATGAATATTATGACATTAAAAAAATAGTAAAAATGCTTATGTCGATAAGAACATATATTCAACATGGTTTTCTTCTTCTTCTTTATAAAACTATTTTCTTTTTGTACTACAAGTTTTTCAAATTTTATTTCTTTACATCACTCGAAATGTTTAAATTTAATTTCTTTACATTAAATTCAAAATTTTAGAGTAGAAAAATAAAATGAATTTGACAACTTTAAAAATATTAATCTTGTTGATATAAAAGTTGTATCTACAAAAGTATTTTTTTAAAAATATTTTTAAAGTCAAAATATCAACGCACAACTAGCTCATCAAGTAAAATACGGTAAAAAAAAATAAATGGACAGAATCATTCCTTAATCATAAAGTAAAAGGACAAATGGTCTCTACGCATTAATCTTTTCCTTTGTCGCCATCATCCTTCAAATATTTTTCAATCCAGTGTAGTAATTATCTACCAATAATTAAATAAGAGCCTGAAAAATAACTCCTTAAGAGGCTTAATTTTAAATGATGTGTATAGTTGCTATAATGTCGAAAATTGAATTTGGGGTCGACATGGTAACAAATTTGGAACTAAAAAATGGCTCAAAAAAATATTAAATGATGTGTACAGTGTATAGTTGTATTGGATCGCAACTATTGGACCCACACCTATGTACGGGAAATTATTTACGAATTAAATTTTGACATATTATTTTATAAACTAATTTTTGTAAGAATTCTTTACATTTGGAATTTTATGTATCACTTTGTTGGCCCAAATTCTTTAATGACCGAATCATGAATTTGGAGATATTTTCATGTAATAAAAATGTATTAAAACTCTTTATATGATAAAACTGTAAGTCAGAGGACACCTTGAAAATAAAATAGAATTGGAAGAAGGAAATTACGAAAAAAGTTCATATCAATTACATACTTTGGTTTTGTAAACTACATAGGTAGTTCTGTAAACTACAAACGCAGACACCCACATAAAAACCAAGTTAACAAGTCTCAAGGCCTTAATTTGAACTAATTGACTAAATAAAATCAAACGCGCACGCACACATACACCCTCACAAACAACACACCACACGCGGGAACAGAAAATACCCAGAATTGATATGCAATATTTAGCCATGCTGTTGATCGGAGTTATTTTATGTTTGTGTTGTAATAATAATACAGTTTATGTCAGTTGGAGAGATATCTAAGGATAAGTCTACTCACAAACACCAAACATAAACTTAAATAAAAATTCTCATCTCACCATTAAAAAGTGGACCTGACACGGATTTAACAAACACCAAACACAAATTTAAACAAAAACTCCAATCTCACCATAACCTTACTTTTTAATGATGAGACGAGAATTTGTGTTTTAAAGTTGTGTTTGTAAACTTATTCAATAGGTAAATGCTTGTAACTATTTTTGTATCATTTTTTATTGATGAATAAAATTGTATGTTTAGTTATACAGCGCTTGAAGTATTTAGTCTGTTGTTTGAAAGTACAAACGTGCTATAAATGTATTTGAAAATTTTGTTCGTTTAGAGAGTTTGAGATCCATTTGTAGTTATTTTACTTAAAACATAGTGTTTAGAATTCAAATACAGAACAATAAAAATTGCACAGTACATTTGGAGTTGGAAGTATAAATGTGCTCAACAGCACCGATACAGATTAGTAACCGAACAAAAGCATACCTTTTGTCCCCAAAAGATATCTGTAGTAAGAAAAAAAAATTAGTCTCCTAAAATTTCAAGTACACAATTCATACCCATAAAACCAAATTCACTCGTATCTCAAGCAAAATAAAATCAACCCAAAGTAGTTATTTTACCTTTAAAAGTACTTTAATTGTTTTAAATTGACATTTTTAAACTCTAAATTGAATTAAATACTTTAATTAATATAATAATAAATATTATAAAATACTTAAAATATATTACTTATTATAAGATTTATTGTTTTATATTTTTTAATAAATAATTTCTATTTTAATTTTGAAAATGTGTTGAATTAAGTTTCAAAATCAGTAATTAATGATCGATTATATAATTTGAAATAAGAAACATTTATATTAAGATATACATCAAGAAAAATCAAGTGTGAAAAGATTAGGGTAATGAAATTACAAAAAAATTGCAACGGAAATTACAATGAGGCCTTACTACCCATTTTCATAATTTATTTATTTATTTATTTTTGTAATTAAACCGCGTAGCTAGTTTTGTAAAACACACACACAGAGGCACCCACGTATATACATTCATAAAGTGAGTTCAGTAAGTCTACAATCTCTCTCCCACACCACATACACACATACATCCTCATTTATAACACACTTGGAAACAGAAAACACCACGGCACGAATTGATATGCAATATACAAAACTCAAAATAAAAATTGGAGCTAGATCGAGCGAAAATTTCCACTATAGATATCCTCCTCAAGTGTCATTTGATTCATACCAAACGCAAAGAAATTGTGAAAACGAGATACAGAGAGCGATTAAGAGCAAATGAGCGTGAAGCTAGCGATGAACATTTATCGACGCATTAATCTTTTCCATTGTCGCCATCATCATTCAAATATTTTTCAATCCAGTGTAGTAATTATCTACCAATAATTAGATAAGAGCAAGAAAAATAAACCTTAAGAGGCTTAATTTTATGTGGATGAATTTCAATCCAGTGTGCTAATTATCTACCAATTCTTGATGCAGTTGTAAGGTGAAATGAATCTGGTAATCCGGCGGTAAATTTCGTCTATTTCTTATTTTTTTTATTTATTAAAAATTCAATAATATAAGACTTGAACAGAAAATTTAAACTTTTATCATTTTTTTTCCCGTCCATTTTAAAAGTCAATAACACACTGTTAATCCCAATCTTTATTTGTACTTATACATGTAGATTATAGAATATATATGTAATTTACCCAGCCAGCTGCTAGGGTCTGCAGTCAATTAGAGTATTAAACGTGTGTACATGTTGTATTATGTTTTTTTTTTTGGCCCTCTTCATGGTAAATTATATAGAGTTTTCGCCTGAATTTTTTCGCGGTTGATAACACGTAAAATCTATTATTTCTTGCTTATTGTGCTGGGTGGTTTCGCAACAAATTCAATGCAAAAAGGTTCAAAAATTAAGTATCAAGTGAAATGGGTACCCGGCACGAGCTCTATTCCAATCAATTTTCGTCGAAAATTGAATTTGGGGTTGACATCGTAACAAATTTGGAACTAAAAAATGGCTCAAAAAAGAGATACTAAATGATGTGTATAGTTATTCTGGGTTACAACTATTGGACCCACACCTATATACGATGAATCATTTACGAATTAAATTTTGACACATTTACTAGTTTTTGTAAGTGTAACAATACTCTTTTGGAACTTTATGTATCGTTTTATTAGCCCAAATTCTTTAAAAACCGAATCATGAATTTAGCGATATTTTCATGTAACGAAAGCGTATTCAAACTATTAAATCAAATAAAATTAAACAAGCGCACACATACACCCTCGCACATAAAACACGTGAAAATTGAATTTGAGATTGACATTGTAACAAATTTGAAACCAATAATGCTATAATGACTAAAAAATAGTTTCAAAAAACGAGATACAAAATTATGTGTATAATTATAGTTGGTAACAATTATTGGACTCATCCATATATAGTGAATTATCTACAAATTAAATTTTGATATAACATTTTGTAAACTAGTTTTTGTAAGAATTATTTAATTGTGTAACAATACTCATTTGGAACTTTATGTATCGCTTTGTTAGCCCAAATTCTTTAAAAACTGAATCATGAATTTAGTGATATTTTTATGTAACAAAAGTGTATTTCACCCTTTATTTTATATGATAAGACTATAAGTCGGAGGACAACTTCAAATTAAATAAGTATTGGAAGAAGGAAAATACGAACAAATTGCAATGGCAAATACAATGAGGAATTACTACCCATTTTCATAACTTTGTTCCCCCCTCAAAAAAAATTAAAACACGCGGAAACAGTAAATACTTCGAATTGATATGCATTATATAAAACTAAAAAAAAATGGAAATAAAGAGAGAGTTTTCCCTATAAATAGCTCCTCAAGTTCCATTAATTTCATCCATACAAAACACAACACAATTGTGAAAAAGAATTATTTATATATAGAGACAGATTAAGAAATGTCGGGCAGAGCAAATGAACGCGACGGTGGCGAAGGCGAGAGCGGGGCAGGGTACAAATCCAAGAATAGTGAGAGCTTGATTCCTGCAAAGAAGAAGCTCGTAAAGACGATGATGGCCAAGAAAATAGCCGAGTCTTTTTCCTGCAGCTCAAGCAACAAAAATAAGAACAAAGACAAGAAAATTAAAGATTAGTCCAGCTTGGTGATGATTTTGGCTCTGCATAGCATGACAATATGTTGTAATATTATCCGAATTAAAATTATTTATATTGTTAATAAGTTGGTGTTGTAATAAAAGAATGTTTATATAAGTAGGAGAGACAGGAAGATGATTGTGTTTTTTGTAGCCCGTACTATTGCATGATAAATGAAATTGTTACTTAATTTTAATTCATGCAAGTACCTCCCGGTTCTCAAGTATATATATTTCATATATATATATATATATATATATATATATATATATACTCGTGTTTTGTTCCTATGGTCTCATCAATATGACCAAATTAAAAGGATTTTGATTCCATGACGTTGTCTCTAATTTATTCCCTGTCAATCATATTGAAATGAGATGAATTTGGTATAGGAAAAGGGTTGTAATTGTATAACAAAGGCTATAAAAAGTCCGCGGATAAAACTCTCTAGTTATATAGAAGGTAACTCAATCTCTATGGGTAATGGAAGGGGTATGAAATTTTTGGTTTCAAAATATATTTTAAAAGATGTGTCATCATTATATTTGTTAGTTTCATCTCTCGATTGGTTATATCAATATTATTAAAATATTCTTTGTCACATCATTTGAGATAAGAATTTTAGATTTGTAGCATTATCATAAAGACACTTTGTTGATTATTGACAAGAGATTGAAAAATGTGAACTTTCCGGTTAGTGGACTCGATGAACTAAGCTCAATGAGATATGAATGCTTGGTGAGTGGTGAACTCTTATCGAGTAGGATCAAACAAGCAACATTGAAGAGAAGAGTTGATCTCATCTAGGAGAGACATGATGAGCTAAATAGAGAAAAGTATGATTGAAAATTCAAGCAATTTAGAGGCCATAATTAAACAGATTCGAATTTAGTAATATTGCCCCTGAACTTATCAAATGTCAATAGAGTAATACTATGGTGACAAAATATGGTTATATAACAGTAAATACAAAATGATGTGTCATAACATAATTAGTTAATGATTCACTATGTGCATAATTTTATTTCTACTTTTAATATAAAAAAAATTCAGTCTACAAAAGACTTGCTGTCAATTTATAGGTGTTATTTCATAACGACTTGCATTTTTTTTTCAAGAGGATAAGTTAATTGAATTAAGCAACTTGAAAATAAAATAGAATTGGAAGAAGGAAATTACGAAAAAAGTTCATATCAATTACATACTTTGGTTTTGTAAACTGCATAGTTAGTTCTGTAAAACACAAACACACAGACACCCACATAAATACTTTGGTTTTGTAAACTGCATAGTTAGTTCTGTAAATTGCATAGTTTTGTAAACTGCATAGTTAGTTCTGCATAGTTAACAAGTCTACATACGCAATCTCTCTCCCACACCTAAGGACAAGGCCTTAATTTGAACTAATTGGCTAAATAAAATTAAACGGGCGCGCACATACACCCTCACAAACAACACACGGAAACAGAAAATACCCCGAATTGATATGCAATATTTAGTCATGCTGTTGATACGAGTTATTTCAGAAGAAATACTTGCATGTGTATATCAAGATGATGTAATTGGCGGACCACTTGAAAGTATAATAGGATTGAAATATTAAGGAAATTACATAAAACATTTGTGGCAATTACATAACTTTGCTTAGTAAACCGCGTAGCTAGTTCTGTAAAATACAACCCCCTCCTCCCCCCCCCCCCCCCCCCCCCCCCCCCACACACACACACACACACACACAGACGCCTACATTAAGCTGAGTTCAACAAGTCCCCACACCAAAACCATAAGACGTGCATGGCCTTAATTTGAACTAATATATATGCTCAAATATAATTAAACACGCGCGCGCACATACCCTCTCATATAAACAACACGCGGAAACAAATCGAGAAAACACCACGAACTGATAGTCATTATATGAAACCCAAAAAAATAAATTAAAAAATTGGAGCTACAGTGAAGGTTTTCTCTATAAATATCCTCTTCAAGTTTCTTTGATCCATACGAAACACAGCACAATTGTGAAAACGAGATATATAGAGAGAGAAATTAAGAAATGGCGGACAGAGCAAATGAGCGCGAGGCTGGCGAAGGCGAGAACTGGGCAGGGTACAAATCCAAGGGTAATGCGAGTTTGATACCTGCAAAGAAGCAGAAGGTAACAACGATGATGGCGGAGAAAATAGTTCATTCTGTTTCCTCCTCCATCAAAAATAACAAGGACAAGAGAAAGATTCGTCCAGGTGATGATGATGGTAGTTCTGTATAGCAAGGCCAATTCCAGTAATATGTCTTCCTCCATGATGTGTATGCAGTTGGGCAAGTTATATAGTTTACATGTTTGTGTGGTAATAAATAACACAGTTTATGTCAGTTGGAGAGATAGGTGAGATGAGAGTTTGTGTTTGGATTAGTGTTTTATAGTTGTGTTTGTAATCTTATACGATAGGTAAATGTTTGTAACTATTTTTGTATCCTTTTCTATTGTTTACATGCTTGAAGTGATTAGTCTGTTGTTTAAAAGTGTAAACGCGTTATAAATGTATTTAAAATTTTTGTTTGTTTAGCTACAGTTCGAGATCTATTTATTGCTATTTTACTTAAAAGACAGTGTTTGGAGTTGGAGGTATAAAAGTGTTCAATAGCAACGCAACAAATTAGTAACCGAACAAAAGCATACCTTTTGTCCCCCCAAAAGTTATCTGTAGTAAAAAAAAAATTAGTCTCCTAAAATTTCAAGTACACAATTCATACCCATAAAACCAAATTCACTCATATCTCAAGCAAAATAAAATCAACCCAAAGTAGTTATTTTACCTTTAAAAGTACTTTAACTATTTTAAATTGACATTTTTAAACTCTAAGTTGACATTAAATACTTTAATTAATACAATAATAAATATTATAAAATACTTAAAATATATTACTTATTATAAGATTTAATGTTTTATATTTTTTAATAAATAATTTCTATTTTAATTTTGAAAATGTGTCGAATTAAGTTTCAAAATCAGTAATTAATGATCGATTATATAGTTTGAAATAAGAAACATTTATATTAAGATATAATTTATCACATGATAGTTCTCCATAATTTCTCCCCATTTGAGTAAATTTCCACGGTATCTCTTGTTGATCAATTGTGTTTGTGCGTCGAGATTTCTCCTTTTTTTTTTTTTTTTTTTTTTTCTTTTTCTCTAGCAATAAATTCTAACCTCCAACATTCCAGATTTAAATTTTTAAGGAAGGTTTCTTTTTCTTTTGATGAGACACCCCTAAATCTTTTTATTATCATCAATCTATTATTTGGGTTTGTTTCTCTTTTTGTGGAGTTTGTTTTCTCATTTTGTGAGATTTTATTTTCTCTTAGTTAAGGGTTATATCTTTAATTCGTTCTTTCTCCACTCTTGTGGTTTGTGGGAGCTAGTTTGATCCAGTGGATTACTATGGTTAGTTTAGCCTATTAATCCAAAGGTAGATAAATTCTTGTCCAAAAGGGAAAATAACAAATTCTCCTAGAGAAAACACAATAATATCGATAGTAATTGTAAAAAGAGTATTTTCAAAACTCTAAAACACTTTTCAACCTTAATTATAAGAGATAATAACGAAAAATTTAAATTTAAAAATAATTTAAAATTTGACCAAACTTACCAAATTTTGACAACTGATTAGGTTGCTTTAAACTCGTTTTCTAACTTAAACACTTATTGATTAACATCCAAGATGTTGCTTAGTGTCGAGCACGTCTATACATTTGATTTGATATATTATAGGCTTAATAAATTTTTCTCGAAGAAAATTTACGTTTGTTTAAAATTTACTCGACGAAAACTCTGATTCGATTGCGAATTACTCTGCTTTTAACTCCGTCTCTTCATCACAATTTTTTCATTTAGAGAGATTGATTTTTCTTTATAAAAAGAGTTATTTTTGTTTATGGTGATAGTGATTGTAAATATGCAAATTGGATGAGTGATGCAGCATGTCTCTGACAATTATTTTTCAATTATTTTATTTTTCAGCTAATATTTTGAAAATTTGTATTTCAAATATCATTTTTGAATTGGGTGAGTATCTCCGCAATCCTATCATGCATGTAATTCGTACAAGGAATGAGTTAATCTACTTTAATATTGTTTCACGGTTTGCAAAAAAAAATTAAAAAAAAATAAAATCATCCATGAGAATAGAGTTTAATTTCAGGAGTTAAAAAAAATTGTTTAAGATTTCACAGCAAATTCAATGGAAAAGCAACCAAATAGCAGTCCAAAAACATACAAATGTCAGGACTTATTTTGACACCATATATATATATATATATATATATATATATATATATATATATATATCTGTGTGTGTGTGTGTGTGTGTGTATCAAGAAAATTCAAGTGTGAAAAGATTAGGATAATGAAATTACGAAAAAATTGCAACGAAAATTACAATGAGGCCTTACTACCCATTTCATAATTTTTTTTTTTATTAAACCGCGTAGCTAGTTTTGTAAAACACACACACAGAGGCACCCACGTTTATACATTTATAAAGTGAGTTCAATAAGTCTACAATCTGTAAGACCCCGAATTTTATGAAATACAAAATTTAATTTTTCTTCATATATATATTTTTTTGAAACAGTAAGTGGTTAAATTAACAAAATTGAAAGTTAAGGATGTTATGTGCAAATTTTATTTTGTCGGACAATATTCGCTTTGTCGGGGAATATTCGTTTGGTCGGGGAATATTCGTGCCGTACGACGGCGCCGAAATAATAAATTATTGGTGGACTCCACAACGAAATATTTGTCGGATATAGAAAACGACAGAAGTAACCTTTTTAAATAAAAATAGTCAACGGAACTGTTAAAATATCGGTGATAAAAGAATAGTAGCATACGGTAGTTTATGGTATTTTCTGTAGCACACGGTACTCTACAGTAACACACGGTATTGCATAGTGTCTCATATTATTGGTCTGATAATTGACACCGTAACTGTTACGCATCATTTCATCGATAATTGTCACTGCATAATATTTTATATTATCAATTCAATAATTGTGGTTACACAGTATTTTGCATTATTGATTTAATAATTGTCATTACACTGTATTTTATATCATTGAGTCAATAATTGTTGTTGCACTGTTTTTAAAATTATTGAACCTAATAATTGTCACAGTAACATATGCACAGTAATTCACATTATTGAATCAATAATTGTCATTACACAGTAACGTATGCTTTACATTATTGTTATCTCTATTATGATGTTATTTAAACAGTTGTATTTCATTAATTTATTGACTTGATATCTAAGAGCTAACTATACTGTATTTATAACAATTAGTCATAATAATTGAATTGATAAAGTTATTTGTTTATAATATAAAGTTATGTGATTATTAGGTGATATGAAATGAATGGTGTAGATTAAAGTGTGAATTATTGTTAAATAATTGAATTGATTTGTTTATAATATAAAGTTAGGTGATTATTAGGTGATATGAAATGAATGGTGTAGATTAAAGTGTGAATTATTGTTGAATAATTAAATTGATTTGTTTATAATATAAAGTTAGGTGATTATTAGGTGATATGAAATGAATGGTGTAGATTAAAGATAATATAATATTTGAAATGGATGGTGTAGATTAAAAGATGATCTTTAAATGAATGGTTTAGATTAAATGAATGATAAGATTTTTGGCTATAAATAGAAGCTTTAACTTAAGGATTTTTCATAAACTTCCTTACTTGTTCTTTCTTTCTCTCTCTAAATACTTCTTGTGAAAGTTCTCTCTAAGTGTGCTTAAGTTATCTTGAGTATTTGTGAAGATCTATAAGTATACGTGTACTGTTCAAGTTAATCAACCTCATTTAAATCAATATCCAGTCACGTGTTGAGGTAAGGGATACTATCTTTTTCATCTTCCATTATTCAAACATACTATGGTAAGGGATTATCATTATTTGATTCTCGATAATAATATTGTTTCTTCCTTACTCATAAGACGTGCCTTTTATTTCCATGTATTAAATTGTGGGAATAACCTTACGGAGCGGATTGCCGCCTGTTGGTGAATAACCTTTCGTATTCATTCATTATTAATCTCTGAGAATAACCTTACGGAGCGGATTGCCGCCTGTTTGGTGAATAACTCTTTGTACTCAAATTCTATTAAATTGTGGGAATAACCTTACGGAGCGGATTGCCGCCTGTTTGGTGAATAACTCTTTGTACTCAAATTCTATTAAATTGTGGGAATAACCTTACGGAGCGGATTGCCGCCTGTTGGTGAATAACCCTTTGTATTAATTTCCTTCACCTTTTGTTAATCAAACCTGCTACGGTAAGGGATATTATTTTCTTTCATACTCCTAAATCGAAATTTATTATGGAACTATTGCTTCTATAATTCCTGAAAATATTATATGTTCCATAATAGTTGAACTTCATTATTTCAACTGAACCTTCCTATTTACGTGAACCTTTCTATTGAATTGTAACCGTTATTCTGAACTGTGGATCTTGAATATCATTTTTAAATTTCACTCCACATCATGTTGACAATTTGGACATTATTTGAATCTGTACAAAGTAAACTTCCGATACTTATTGTTATCCTATTTCTTCTGTTCATCATTTATATCATTCTAATCATCCAAAAATCAAGCTGTTGTGAATATCTGTGGCCGGGGGCACAGATGTGATATATTTGTTGAACAGATGATAGGTTAAAGGCGATATAATAGGTTAAAGGCGATACATCTGTTCGGTGTCTTTTATGGCACGTGGTGAGTGTTCTCTTTGGCCCGTAGTGCAAAGATGAACTGTTGTTTGGTATGATTATGACCAAAGGCTGAATCTGGTATAATCATGACCGTTGGTGCTATATTGAATATCTTTGGCCCGTAGTACAAAGATGAACTGTTGATGTGCATGATTATGATCAGGAACTGTGAATTTGTATTATCTTGACTAATGATATTTCAGATGATAAAAGTTGATGATGTTTTTCCTAAAAAGAGAACCGAGTGGACATTATAGTCTGCATTATTCTTCTAATAGATTACTCATTCCGCTGCTATTATTGATCTGAACGTTGTTTAAGAATTTAACTGCAGTTTTTGATATAAACCTTGTAGTCTATTGTATTCTATCAAGAACTCAACTGTTGAAGACTAATGATAATTTATTCGTCATTATCTTAGTCATGATATTCTTTACTGGGCTATTTGAGCTCACCCTTTCTTTTGTTCCATTGTTTTTCAACAGGAGATGAAAACATAACAGGGTCTAGCCGGGGAATGGAGTGAGGGTCCGAGGAATAGTTATCATAGTCTTCACGTTTTGTAAAATAGTGTGGCAATAATAGTGAAGACTTAGTTGTGTATTATTATACACTGTATTGTTGTACGTTGTGCTTTGTTGTAATAATTTTGTTGTAGTCTTTTGACGACTCAAGTTTGGGCTGTGTGGACCCAGATTTGGGGGCGTCACAGTTGGTATCAGAGCTTAGGGATATGGTCTTTAATGGAGATTTGGGGTAGAACTAGGAGGGGAGAGACGAATAGAATCAGTCACTAGTGTGTCCTACCTAAAATAGATTTTATTATCTAATGAGTCGATTTGAATGTAGGAACATGAAGTGATGAGTCAGTTTATTTGAACTAACATTTATTTTGTGACCACAGTTTAGTATGGCATCTGGAAATCAAGAGGTTAACTATGGAATGCCTGAAGCAAATGTAGCCGAGAATCAAGATGCCCCAAACAATCCTCCTGCCAACTCAGGAAATAATGTTCCTGATAACATGATGAACGATGGATTCTTTAGGAATTTCATGCAGTTCATACAGAATCAAGGAAGAGGAAATCCAGTCAATAATAACGGTAGAAACGCTGGCAATTTGAGGATGGTCACTGTTAAGCAATTTAAAGAATTAGGACCACCTGAATTCCACGGGAAGCCTGACCCACTCAAAGCGGAGGCATGGCTAAAGCAGACGACAAAAATACTTGATGTCTTACAATGCGCTGATGATCAGAAGGTGCCATTTGCCACTTTTATGTTACGAGGTGAGGCGGACCATTGGTGGGAAGCGGTAAAACGTATCCAACCTTCAGCACTCGAAATGTCTTGGACAGAATTCGAAGAACTGTTTAACGAGAAGTATTTCCCAGAAAGCATCCGCCATATGAAAGAGGTGGAATTCATTAAGCTGGAGCAGGGAAACATGACAGTCTTCCAATATGAAGCCAAGTTTGCCGAGTTATCTCGCTTTGCCACCCATCTTGTGGATGACGAAGCACGAATGAGTCGGATGTTCCTAAGAGGTTTGAGATTCAAAATTCGTCAACAACTTAGCTCTCATAAATTTAGTTTGTATTCAGATGTTGTAGATAGGGCTCAAAGGGTGGAGCAAACAGATGAAACATTGCAGCCAAGAGTTAATGATCAGCATAGAGAAAGGAGTGACAACAACCACAGGAACGAGAACCATCGAGGAGGTAACCAACACTTCGGTGGTAATTCCATACCAAATAACAGAAGAGGAGAATCTAGTGGGAACAATTTCAAAAGAAAGAGATTCCATAATAATTATGGAAGGGCACCAGCACCAGTACCAACACCAGCACCGACCCCAGTTTCAAGGGGAGAAGATCGACCACCAGTGAGATGCTATAGGTGTGGTCAGGAAGGTCACATCAGCCCAAACTGTACACTGCAGTCCAAAAAGTGCTACAGTTGTGGGAAAGAGGGTCATCTTGCGCGGTTTTGTCCTGCCACAAAATCAAGTCCAGCTGCAATGATGATACCAAAAGCTAGCGCGGATAAGGGAAAATCTGTAGTTCAAGGGAGAGCTTTTGTTGTGACATCCCAAATGGCGCGAAACTCGAACGAGGTGATAACCGGTAAGCTATTCATAAATTCTCGTGAAGTCTACGCTTTGTTAGATACTGGCTCTACCCATTCTTTTATCTCACCTGCATGTGCTCAGCGTTTAAACTTAACTCCTAAAAATTTGGACTTTGACTTATCAGTTGAAACCCCATTAGGAGAAATGACCATTACATCTACTGTCTATAAATCTTGCCTAGTTCAAATCAACAACCTCACATTACCTGTTGACCTTATTTCTTTGGAGATGCATGAATTTGATGTGATTTTAGGAATTGATTGGTTGACTACCCATCATGCTAAAATTGATTGTTTTCATAAGATTATTAGTTTTCATATTCCTAATCAACCTGTCATGCAAATTCAAGCAACTAAACTATTGAAATCTATAACTGTTATTTCTAGCCATAAAGCCATTCGTTTATTGAAAAACGGATGTCAAGCCTTTTTAGCTCATGTCACTGATTTGAACAAAAATACGTCAAACTTAAATGATATTCCCATTGTTAATGAGTTTCCTGACGTTTTTCCTGAAGAACTTCCTGGCTTACCCCCAAACCGTGAAATTGATTTTTATATTGATCTTGAACCCGGTACCAAGCCCATTTCCAAAGCTCCCTACCGAATGGCTCCCATTGAACTTCAAGAGTTAAAAGTCCAACTACAGGAATTGTTGGATACCGGTTTCATTCGTCCGAGTGCATCACCTTGGGGTGCTCCTGTTCTATTTGTGAAGAAGAAAGACGGGAGTATGAGATTGTGCATTGACTACCGAGAATTGAACCATGTCACCATCAAGAACAGGTACCCGTTACCTCGGATTGATGACATGTTTGATCAATTGCAAGGCGCTCAACATTTCTCAAAGATTGATCTCCGTTCTGGATATCATCAGTTAAAGGTTAAAGCTGAGGACATTCCAAAGACTTCTTTCAGAACTCGTTATGGGCATTATGAGTTCTTAGTCATGCCTTTTGGACTAACTAATGCTCCTGCAGCTTTCATGGACATGATGAACCGGATATTCAAGGAACATTTGGATCATTTTGTGGTTGTCTTTATTGATGACATCCTCATATACTCCAAGAGTCGCGAGGATCATGAACAACACCTGAGATTGATACTACAAAAGCTCCGTGAAAACAAATTATATGCCAAGTTGAAGAAATGTGAGTTCTGGCTTGAGGAGGTCGCGTTTCTTGGGCATGTGATTTCTAGTCAAGGAATATCAGTCGATCCTGCGAAGATTGAAACGGTACTAAATTGGGAACAACCCAAAACAGTAACCGAAGTCCGAAGTTTTCTGGGTCTAGCTGGTTATTATCGGAGATTCGTAGAAGGATTTTCTCGAATCGCCACTCCATTAACGCAGCTTACTCGGAAAAGCACAAAATTCATATGGAGCGAGGAATGCGAGAAAAGTTTCCAAGAACTCAAGAAGAGACTGGTTTCAACTCCTGTTCTGACCATACCATCAGGATCAGGAGAATTTGTTATCTACAGCGATGCTTCTGGCAAAGGTCTAGGTTGTGTACTTATGCAACATGGAAAGGTTATAGCATACGCCTCTCGACAACTCAAAGATTATGAGAAAAATTATCCTACTCATGATCTAGAGTTGGCAGCAGTCGTTTTTGCGTTGAAGATCTGGAGACACTACTTGTACGGAGAAAAAGTGGATATCTATACGGATCATAAAAGTCTCAAGTATTTCTTCACCCAGAAGGAACTCAACATGCGACAACGACGTTGGCTTGAGCTGTTAAAGGATTATGACCACACAATCCAGTATCACCCGGGAAAGGCGAACGTTGTAGCTGACGCTTTGAGCAGAAAATCTTATGCAAGTACAAGTGCACTGCTGACAACACAAAAGTGTATTTTGTACGACTTGCAAAAGATGGAGATAGAGCTAAAGACACCAGGGACCCACTCGAAGATTGCTCACGTGCGAGTAGAACCAACTTTAATCGATAAAATTAAAGCTGCTCAAGCTACCGATCCGGAACTGATAAACATGATAAAGAAAGTACAAGAAGGTGCCATTCCCGAAGCAAGAATCGACGAGAAAGGAATACTTCGAGTCAACTCTCGACTCTGTGTTCCTAACGATCCTGAATTAAAGCATAAAATCATGATGGAGGCACACAACACGCCGTTTGCAATCCACCCAGGAGGTACCAAGATGTATCAAGATCTTCGACATACATTTTGGTGGAACAATATGAAAAGAGAGATTGCGGAGTTTATCTCAAGGTGCCTAACTTGTCAACGTGTCAAGGCAGAGCATCAAGTTCCTAAAGGTCCATTACAATCACTTGAAGTTCCCGAATGGAAGTGGGAACACATCAATATGGACTTCGTGACGGGTCTTCCAAAAGTTTCTCAAGGCTTAGATGCAATTTGGGTGATCGTAGATAGATTGACCAAATCTGCTCATTTCTTGCCTATACGAGAAAACTTTTCACTTGAACGTCTTGCCGGTATGTACATAAATGAGATCGTGAGATTGCATGGCATGCCAGTTTCCATAGTTTCTGATCGAGATCCTAGATTCACTTCACGCTTTTGGATCAGTCTACAAAAAGCTATGGGCACTGAACTACGTTTTAGTTCTGCATACCATCCTCAAACGGACGGACAATCGGAAAGGACGATCCAGACCCTCGAAGATCTTTTGAGACTTTGTGTATTAGACTTCAAAGGAAGTTGGGATAAGTACTTGCCATTGGTGGAATTTTCTTACAACAACAGTTACCAAGCAAGCATAGGCATGGCTCCATTCGAGGCTTTGTATGGAAGGAAGTGTCGCTCTCCAATATGTTGGAATGAGGTAGGAGAAGCAAAATTGTTGGGACCCGAGTTGGTACGCTTGACGACCGAAAAGATCCAAATGATCCGACAACGAATACAGACCGCACAAGAACGACAAAAGAGTTATGCTGATCTTCATCGGAGAGACGAAAGTTTCAACGTCGGAGATCATGTATTCTTACGTGTTTCTCCATGGAAAGGGGTTACGAGATTCGGAAAGAGAGGAAAGCTCAACCCTCGATTTATTGGCCCATTTGAAATCCTCGATCGAATAGGAACCGTAGCCTACAGACTAGCCCTACCACCAAGTATGTCTCACATCCATAACGTTTTTCACATATCTATGTTACGTAAATATGTGAAGGACCCAAACCACGTCATTGAGTTAGAACCAGACGTTATAGCAGAGGATTTAACATACGAGGAGGTACCTGTTAAGATCCTGGATAAGAAGGAGCAGATCCTACGCTCAAAGGTTATACCTCAAGTTAAGGTTTTATGGAGGAACCAAGATACTGAGGAAATGACCTGGGAGCTAGAATCTGAGATGAAATCTAAGTATCCTTACCTCTTCGATATGTCAGGTATGTCAATTTCGGGGACGAAATTTCATAATGAGGGGAGGTTGTAAGACCCCGAATTTTATGAAATACAAAATTTAATTTTTCTTCATATATATATTTTTTTGAAACAGTAAGTGGTTAAATTAACAAAATTGAAAGTTAAGGATGTTATGTGCAAATTTTATTTTGTCGGACAATATTCGCTTTGTCGGGGAATATTCGTTTGGTCGGGGAATATTCGTGCCGTACGACGGCGCCGAAATAATAAATTATTGGTGGACCCCACAACGGAATATTTGTCGGATATAGAAAACGACAGAAGTAACCTTTTTAAATAAAAATAGTCAACGGAACTGTTAAAATATCGGTGATAAAAGAATAGTAGCATACGGTAGTTTATGGTATTTTCTGTAGCACACGGTACTCTACAGTAACACACGGTATTGCATAGTGTCTCATATTATTGGTCTGATAATTGACACCGTAACTGTTACGCATCATTTCATCGATAATTGTCACTGCATAATATTTTATATTATCAATTCAATAATTGTGGTTACACAGTATTTTGCATTATTGATTTAATAATTGTCATTACACTGTATTTTATATCATTGAGTCAATAATTGTTGTTGCACTGTTTTTAAAATTATTGAACCTAATAATTGTCACAGTAACATATGCACAGTAATTCACATTATTGAATCAATAATTGTCATTACACAGTAACGTATGCTTTACATTATTGTTATCTCTATTATGATGTTATTTAAACAGTTGTATTTCATTAATTTATTGACTTGATATCTAAGAGCTAACTATACTGTATTTATAACAATTAGTCATAATAATTGAATTGATAAAGTTATTTGTTTATAATATAAAGTTATGTGATTATTAGGTGATATGAAATGAATGGTGTAGATTAAAGTGTGAATTATTGTTAAATAATTGAATTGATTTGTTTATAATATAAAGTTAGGTGATTATTAGGTGATATGAAATGAATGGTGTAGATTAAAGTGTGAATTATTGTTGAATAATTAAATTGATTTGTTTATAATATAAAGTTAGGTGATTATTAGGTGATATGAAATGAATTGTGTAGATTAAAGATAATATAATATTTGAAATGGATGGTGTAGATTAAAAGATGATCTTTAAATGAATGGTTTAGATTAAATGAATGATAAGATTTTTGGCTATAAATAGAAGCTTTAACTTAAGGATTTTTCATAAACTTCCTTACTTGTTCTTTCTTTCTCTCTCTAAATACTTCTTGTGAAAGTTCTCTCTAAGTGTGCTTAAGTTATCTTGAGTATTTGTGAAGATCTATAAGTATACGTGTACTGTTCAAGTTAATCAACCTCATTTAAATCAATATCCAGTCACGTGTTGAGGTAAGGGATACCATCTTTTTCATCTTCCATTATTCAAACATACTATGGTAAGGGATTATCATTATTTGATTCTCGATAATAATATTGTTTCTTCCTTACTCATAAGACGTGCCTTTTATTTCCATGTATTAAATTGTGGGAATAACCTTACGGAGCGGATTGCCGCCTGTTGGTGAATAACCTTTCGTATTCATTCATTATTAATCTCTGAGAATAACCTTACGGAGCGGATTGCCGCCTGTTTGGTGAATAACTCTTTGTACTCAAATTCTATTAAATTGTGGGAATAACCTTACGGAGCGGATTGCCGCCTGTCGGTGAATAACCCTTTGTATTAATTTCCTTCACCTTTTGTTAATCAAACCTGCTACGGTAAGGGATATTATTTTCTTTCATACTCCTAAATCGAAATTTATTATGGAACTATTGCTTCTATAATTCCTGAAAATATTATATGTTCCATAATAGTTGAACTTCATTATTTCAACTGAACCTTCCTATTTACGTGAACCTTTCTATTGAATTGTAACCGTTATTCTGAACTATGGATCTTGAATATCATTTTTAAATTTCACTCCACATCATGTTGACAATTTGGACATTATTTGAATCTGTACAAAGTAAACTTCCGATACTTATTGTTATCCTATTTCTTCTGTTCATCATTTATATCATTCTAATCATCCAAAAATCAAGCTGTTGTGAATATCTGTGGCCGGGGGCACAGATGTGATATATTTGTTGAACAGATGATAGGTTAAAGGCGATATAATAGGTTAAAGGCGATACATCTGTTCGGTGTCTTTTATGGCACGTGGTGAGTGTTCTCTTTGACCCGTAGTGCAAAGATGAACTGTTGTTTGGTATGATTATGACCAAAGGCTGAATCTGGTATAATCATGACCGTTGGTGCTATATTGAATATCTTTGGCCCGTAGTACAAAGATGAACTGTTGATGTGCATGATTATGATCAGGAACTGTGAATTTGTATTATCTTGACTAATGATATTTCAGATGATAAAAGTTGATGATGTTTTTCCTAAAAAGAGAACCGAGTGGACATTATAGTCTGCATTATTCTTCTAATAGATTACTCATTCCGCTGCTATTATTGATCTGAACGTTGTTTAAGAATTTAACTGCAGTTTTTGATATAAACCTTGTAGTCTATTGTATTCTATCAAGAACTCAACTGTTGAAGACTAATGATAATTTATTCGTCATTATCTTAGTCATGATATTCTTTACTGGGCTATTTGAGCTCACCCTTTCTTTTGTTCCATTGTTTTTCAACAGGAGATGAAAACATAACAGGGTCTAGCCGGGGAATGGAGTGAGGGTCCGAGGAATAGTTATCATAGTCTTCACGTTTTGTAAAATAGTGTGGCAATAATAGTGAAGACTTAGTTGTGTATTATTATACACTGTATTGTTGTACGTTGTGCTTTGTTGTAATAATTTTGTTGTAGTCTTTTGACGACTCAAGTTTGGGCTGTGTGGACCCAGATTTGGGGGCGTCACACAATCTCTCTCCCACACCACATACACACATGCCCTAGATGTATAAACCCTAATTCTCACTCTGAGTGGCAGCTATAGATGGAAGGTCACGTGGTCGGGACCCTCTCAGACACGAGATTTCCGCGTGACTGAAAATAAAATTGAACTGGAAGAAGGAAATTACGAAAAAAGTTCATATCAATTACATACTTTTGTTTTGTAAACTGCATAGTTAGTTCTGTAAAATACAAATACACGGACACCCCCAAAAAACCGAGTTCAACAAGTCTACATACGCAATCTCTCTCCCACACCAATGGACAAGGCCTTAATCTGAACTAATTAGCTAAATAAAATCAAACGCGCGTCGGATGCAGAAAGTACCCCGAATTGATATGCAATATGTAGTCATGCTGTTGAACGGAGTTATTTCAGAAGAAATACTTGAATGTGTATATCAAGATGATGTAATTGGCGGACAACTTGAAAGTATAATATGATTGGAATATTAAGGAAATTACATAAAACATTTGTGCCAATTACATAACTTTGCTTAGTAAACACCCCCCCCCCCCCCACACACACACACACAAGCTGAGTTCAACAAGTCCCCACACCAAAACCATAAGACGTGCATGGCCCTAATTTGAACTAATGTATATGCTCAAATATAATTAAACACGCGCGCGCACATACACTCTCATATAAACAACACGCGGAAACAAATTGAGAAAACACCACGAACTGATAGTCATTATATGAAACCCAAATAAATAAATAAATAAATTGGAGCTACAGCGAAGATTTTCTCTATAAATATAATATCCTCTTTGAGTTTCTTTGATCCATACGAAACACAGCACAATTGTGAAAACGAGATATATAGAGAGATAAATTAAGAAATGGCGGACAGAGCAAATGAGCACGGGGCTGGCGAAGGCGAGAATTCGGAAGGGTACAAATCCAAGGGTAAAGGGAGCTTGATTCCTGCAAAGAAGAAGAAGGTAACAACGATGATGGCCGAGAAAATAGTTCACTCTGTTTCCTCTTCCATCAAAAATAACAAGGACAAGAGAAAGATTAATCCAAGAGATGATGATGCTAGTTCTGCATAGCAAGGCCAATTATAGTAATAGGTCTTCCTCCATGTTATGTATGTAGTTGGGCTAGTTATATTGTTTATATGTTTGTGTTGTAATAAATGAAACAGTATATGTCACTTGGAGGAGAGATAGGTAAAAATGGATTCGGTTAGCATGAATTTAACTTCATAGTAAGTTAGATAATGAATCAATACAATGCTGACACGTAAGTCGGCAGTGTTATCTCTCTCTGCGTATCAGCACTATATTGATACATTGTCTAACTTTAACTTCATACTAACCGGATTAGTAAAGAAAAGTCTATACACACATATACCAAACATAAACTCCCATCTCACCATTAAAAGTGAGGATTGACACGAATTTTCTTGTCAGACCCAATTTTTTAATAGTGAGATGAGAGTTTGAGTTTAGTGTTGTGTTTGTAAACTTATTCGATAGGTAAATGTTTATAACTATTTTTGTATCCTTTACTATTGATGAATAAAATTGAATGTTTAGTTATACAGCATTTACAAACGCATTATAAATACATTTAAAAATTTTGTTGGTCTAGAAACAGTGTGAGATCTAATTATAATTATTTTACTTAAAAAAACAGAGTTGTGATTCAAATACAAAACAATAAAAATTGCGCAATACCTCTGGAGGTATAAATGCGCTCAACGCTATAAATTAGTAACTGAACAAAAGCATACCTTTTGTCTCCCAAAAGATATATGAAGAAATAAATAAATTAGTCTCCTAAAATTTAAATTACACAATTCAAACCCATAAAACCAAAATCACTCATATCTCAAGCAAAATAAAATCAACCCAAATTAGTAGTTATTTTACCTTTAAAAGTACTTCAACTATTTTAAATTTGAGATATATTTAAACTCAGAATTGACATTAAGTACTTTAATTTTAATTAATACAATAATAAATATTATAAAATACTTAAAATGTATTACTTATTATAAGATTTAATATTTTATAATTTTTAATAAATAAATTCAATTTTAATTTTGTAAATGTTTTCAAAATCATTAATGATCAATCTTATAATTTGAAACAAGAAAGCACAAAATTTAACTTAAGATATAATTTATCACATGATATATAGTTCTCCATAATTTCTTCCCAATTGAATTAATTTCCAAGGTATCTCTTCTTGATCAATTGTATTTTTTCTTTTTGTTCTACAATTTTTTCAAATTTTATTTCTTACATCAATTTTTTTTATTTGATTACTTTACATAAATAAAAATTTTAAATTTAATTTCTTTACATCACTTGAAATGCTTAAATTTTAAAATATTTGTAATGTCAAAATATCAAATAAAATACGGTAAAAATAAAAATGGACAGAATCATTCCTTTATCATAAAGTAAAAGGACAATTATAAAAAAACATGGACTAAATTAAAACTAAATGTACAAGGACAAATGGTCTGTATAGCCAATAAAATGACCAAGATGAACATTTATCTACGAATTAATCTTTTCCTTTGTCGCCATTATCATTCAAATATTTTTCAATCCACTGTAATAATTATCTACCATTAATTAAATAAGAGCATGAAAAATAAACCTCAAGAGTAATACAATGGTGACAAAATATGGTTATATAAGAGTAAATACAAAATGATGTGTCATAATGTAATTAGTTAATGATTCACTATGTGCATAATTTTATTTCTACCTTTAAGTCAAGATGATAAGTTAATTGAGTTAAGCAACTAGAAAATAAAATAGAATTGGAAAAAGGAAATTACGAAAAAAGTTCATATCAATTACATACTTTGGTTTTGTAAACTACATAGTTAGTTCTGTAAAATACAAATACACAGAAACCCAGATAAATACTTTGGTTTTGTAAACTGCATAGTTACTTCTGTAAATTGCATAGTTAGTTCTGCATAGTTAACAAGTCTACATACGCAATCTCTCTCCCACACCAAAGGACAAGGCCTTAATTTGAACTAATCTATCTCCCACACCACACCACACATACACCCTCACAAACAACACACACGGAAAAAGAAAATATCCCGAATTGATATGCAATATTTAGTCATGTGCTATTGATACGAGTTATTTCAGAAGAAATACTTGCATGTGTATATCAAGATGATGTAATTGGCGGACAACTTGAAAGTATAATAGGATTGAAATATTAAGGAAATTACATAAAACATTTGTGGCAGTTACATAACTTTGCTTAGTAAACCGCGTAGCTAGTTCTGTAAGATACAACCCCCCCCCCCCCCCCCCCCCCCCCCCCCCCCCAACACACACACACACACAGAGACGCGTACATAAGCTGAGTTCAACAAGTCCCCACACCAAAACCATGCTCAAATATAATTAAACGCGCGCGCACATACACTCATATAAACAACACGCGGAAACAAATCGAGAAAACACCACGAACTGAAACCCAAAAAAAAATAAAAATAAATTGGAGCTACAGTGAAGGTTTTCTCTATAAATATCCTTTTCAAGTTTCTTTGATCCATACGAAACTCAGCGCAATTGTGAAAACGAGATATATAGAGAGAGAAATTAAGAAATGGCGGACAGAGCAAATGAGCGCGAGGCTGGCGAAGGCGAGAACTGGGCAGGGTACAAATCCAAGGGTAAGGCGAGTTTGATACCTGCAAAGAAGAAGAAGGTAACAACAATGATGGCCGAGAAAATAGTTCATTCTGTTTCCTCCTCCATCAAAAATAACAAGGACAAGAGAAAGATTCGTCCAGGTGATGATGATGCTAGTTCTACATAGCAAGGCCAATTCCAGTAATATGTCTTCCTCCATGTTATGTATGTAGTTGGGCAAGTTATATACTTTACATGTTTGTGTGGTAATAAATAACACAGTTTATGTCAGTTGGAGAGATAGGTGAGATGAGAGTTTGCGTTTGGATTAGTGTTTTATAGTTGTGTTTGTAATCTTATTGGATAGGTAAATGTTTGTAACTATTTTTGTATCCTTTTCTATTGTTTACATGCTTGAAGTGATTAGTCTGTTGTTTGAAAGTGCAAACGCGTTATAAATGTATTTAAAATTTTTGTTTGTTTAGCGACAGTTCGAGATCTATTTATAGCTATTTTACTTAAAAGACAGTGTTTGGAGGGAGGTATAAAAGTGCTCACTGGCAACGCGACAAATTAGTAACTGAACAAAAGCATATCTTTTGTCCCCCCAAAAGATATCTGTAGTAAAAAAAAAATTAGTCTCCTAAAATTTCAAGTACACAATTCATACCCATAAAACCAAATTCACTCATATCCCAAGCAAAATAAAATCAACCCAAAGTAGTTATTTTACCTTTAAAAGTATTTTAACTATTTTAAATTGACATTTTCAAACTCTAAATTGACATTAAATACTTTAATTAATACAATAATAAATATTATAAAATACTTAAAATATATTACTTATTATAAGATTTAATGTTTTATATTTTTTAATAAATAATTTCTATTTTAATTTTGAAAATGTGTCGAATTAAGTTTCAAAATCAGTAATTAATGATCGATTATATAGTTTGAAATAAGAAACATTTATATTAAGATATAATTTATCACATGATAGTTCTCCATAATTTCTCCCCATTTGAGTAAATTTCCACGGTATCTCTTGTTGATCAATTGTGTTTGTGTGTGGAGATTTCTCCTTTTTTTTTTTTCTCTAGCAATAAATTCTAACCTCCAACATTCCAGATTTAAATTTTTAGGGAGGGTTTCTTTTTCTTTTGAAGAGACGCCCCCCTAAATCTTTTTATTATCATCAATCTATTATTTGGGTCTGTTTCTCTTTTTGTGGAGTTTGTTTTCTCATTTTGTGAGATTTTATTTTCTCTTAGTTAAGGGTTATATCTTTAATTCGTTCTTTCTCCACTCTTGTGGTTTGTGGGAGCTAGTTTGATCCAGTAGATTACTATGGTTAGTTTAGCCTACTAATCCAAAGGTAGATAAATTCTTGTCCAAAAGGGAAAATAACAA
This sequence comes from Hedera helix, assembly GCA_947179155.2. Classification (NCBI taxonomy): domain Eukaryota; kingdom Viridiplantae; phylum Streptophyta; class Magnoliopsida; order Apiales; family Araliaceae; genus Hedera; species Hedera helix. The sequence continues at coordinate 24,935,129 of OX359270.1, forward strand.
ATTCTCCTAGAGAAAACACAATAATATCGATAGTAATTGTAAAAAGAGTATTTTCAAAACTCTAAAACACTTTTCAACCTTAATTATAAGAGATAATAACGAAAAATTTAAATTTAAAAATAATTTAAAATTTGACCAAACTTACCAAATTTTGACAACTGATTAGGTTGCTTTAAACTCGTTTTCTAACTTAAACACTTATTGATTAACATCCAAGATGTTGTTTAGTGTCGAGCACGTCTATACATTTGATTTGATATATTATAGGCTTAATAAATTTTTCTCGAAGAAAATTTACGTTTGTTTAAAATTTACTCGACGAAAACTCTGATTCGATTGCGAATTACTCTGCTTTTAACTCTGTCTCTTCATCACAATTTTTTCATTTAGAGAGATTGATTTTTCTTTATAAAAAGAGTTATTTTTGTTTATGGTGATAGTGATTGTAAATATGCAAATTGGATGAGTGATGCAGCATGTCTCTGACAATTGTTTTTCAATTATTTTATTTTTCAGCTAATATTTTGAAAATTTGTATTTCAAATATCATTTTTGAATTGGGTGAGTATCTCCGCAATCCTATCATGCATGTAATTCGTACAAGGAATGAGTTAATCTACTTTAATATTGTTTCCCGGTTTGCAAAATAAATAAATAAATAAATAAAATCATCCATGAGAATAGAGTTTAATTTCAGGAGTTAAAAAAAAATTTGTTTAAGATTTCACAGCAAATTCAATGGAAAAGCAACCAAATAGCCGTCCAAAAACATACAAATGTCACGACTTATTTTGACACCATATATATATATGTGTGTGTGTGTGTGTAACAAGGACAAGAGAAAGATTCGTCCAGGTGATGATGATGCTAGTTCTGCATAGCAAGGCCAATTCCAGTAATATGTCTTCCTCCATGTTGTGTATGTAGTTGGGCAAGTTATATAGTTTACATGTTTGTGTGGTAATAAATAACACAGTTTATGTCAGTTGGAGAGATAGGTGAGATGGGAGTGTGTTTGGATTTATGTTTTATAGTTGTGTTTGTAAATTTATGCGATAGGTAAATGTTTATAACTATTTTTGTGTCCTTTTCTATTGTTAGGTAAATGTTTGTAACTATTTTTGTGTCCTTTTCTATTGTTTACATGCTTGAAGTGTTTAGTCTGTTGTTTGAAAGTGCAAACGCGTTATAAATGTACTTAAAAATTTTGTTTGTTTAGAGACCGTCTGAGATCCATTTATAGCTATTTTACTTAAAAGACAGTGTTTAGAATTTAAATACAGAGCAATAAAAATTACACAGTACGATTGGAGTTGGAGGTATAAAAGTGCTCAACAACAACACAACAAATTAGTAACCGAACAAAAGCATACCTTTTGTCCCCCCAAAAGTTATCTGTAGTAAAAAAAATAAATTAGTCTCGTAAAATTTCAAGCACACAATTCATACCCATAAAACCAAATTCACTCATATCTCAAGCAAAATAAAATCAACCCAAAGTAGTTATTTTACCTTTAAAAGTACTTTAACTGTTTTAAATTGACATTTTTAAACTCTAAAATGACATTAAATACTTTAATTAATACAATAATAAATATTATAAAATACTTAAAATATATTACTTATTATAAGATTTATTGTTTTATATTTTTTAATAAATAATTTTAATTTTAATTTTAAAAATGTGTCAAATTAACTTTCAAAAATAGTAATTAATGATCGATTATATAATTTGAAACAAGAAAGCACAACATTTATATTAAGATATAATTTATCACATGATAGTTCTCCATAATTTCTTCCCAATTGAGAAAATTTCCATGGTATCTCTTGTTGATCAATTGTGTTTGTGTGGAGATTTCTCCTTTTTTTTTTTTTTTTTCTTTTTCTCTCTAGCTAGAAATTCTAACCTCCAACATTTCAGATTTAAATTTTTAGGGAGGGTTTCTTTTTCTTTTGAAGAGATGCTCCCCTAAATCTTTTTATTATCATCAATCTATTATTTGGTTGCTTGTTTCTCCTTTTGTGGAGTTTGTTTTCCCATTTTGTGATATTTTATTTTCTCCTAGTTAAGGGTTAGATCGTTAATTTGTTTTTTCTCCACTCTTGTGGTCTGTGGGAGGTAGTTTTACCCGACGGATTACTATGATTAGTTTAACATATTAACACAAAGGCAGATAAATTCTTGTCCAAAAAGGAAAATAACAAATTCTCCTAGAGAAAACATGTTAATATTGATAGTAATTGTTAAAGAGTATTTTCAAAACTCTAAGATAACATATATATATATATATATATAGTCTAAAACACTTTTCGACCCTAATTAGAAGAGATAATAATGAAAATTTTAAATTTAAAATTAATTTGAAATTTGACCAAACTTACCAAATTTTGACAATTGATTAGGTTGCTTTAAACTCGTTTTCTAGCTTAAACACTTATTGATTAACATCCAAGATGTTGAATTGTGTAGAGCACGTCTATACATTCGATTTGATATATTATAGGCCTAATAACTTTTTCTCGATGAAAATTTACGTTTGTTTAAAGTTTACTCAACGAAAACTCTGATTTAATTGCGAATTACTCTGCTTTTGACTCTGTCTCTGCATCACAGTTTTCTCATTTTGAGAGATTGATTTTTCTCTATATAAAGAGTTATTTTCGTTTATGGTGATAGTGATTGTAGATATGCTAATTGGATGACTGATGCAATATGTCTCTGACAATTGTTTTCAAATTATTTTTTTTTCACCTGATAATTTGAAAATTTGTATTTCAAATATTATTGTTGAATTGGGTAAGTATCTCCGCAATCCTATCATACATGGAATTCGTATATGGAATTAGTTAATCTACTTTAATATTGTTTCATGGTTTGCACAAAAAAAAATTGCGGAGTTCATTGTTTGACTTGTCAGACATGTCATACTCTACGATTTTACGAATCGTGGAGTTTCTTGGATCCTTTAGCTCTACGAAATTCCTTTTTTGCGCTAGGATCAATTTTACGAGAGTTATTCAGTCTTACGAACTTAGAGCTGACTCTGCGATTATTACTTTGCTTTACGATCAAATCATACTTGTGATCCTTATTCAGCTCAAAAAGGCGGATGTCAAGATTTACGATTCATAAGTAGACTCAGCGAACTCCTCTTGTCTTTATGGTTTTAGTGCAGACTTTACGATCATTTTGATCCTATAATTTATACATTCATTAAGTTCATAAGATCAGTCTAACAAATTTAATATTTCTATTTTATGTCATTGTACATTAATTTCACTATTAAAGGATTTCACAAAAACTATTGGATATAAATATACATTAACAATAAAATTAAATCATTATCAAATCACTTAAACATATATATATACCAAAAAATACTTTTCTTACTAGAGTATCTTACCTAAAATCAAATGGTTACAATTATTTAAAATAAAAGATATAAATATAATATATTAACTAACAATATGATTCAATTATTAAATTAAAAATTAAAAATAATTTCGTCAACATTATCATAATATGGTTCAACCGAGTCAAAAATTAAAATTAGTAATATATTTTTTCAAAAAATAAAATGAATCATAACACAATCTTACCAAATATTAATTTGTCACCATTATTAAAAATAATTTTATTGTTACTTAGATAATATAATTTGACAACAAAATATTTTTTTTTCATAAAGATCGTTTTAACTAACTTGAATTTGTTACTGTTATTAAAATATAAGTATAATTATATTTCAAATATAATTATAAATATAAATTTATTATTAATTAGATAATACATTTAAAAAAAAAAACTATTTTCTTATATAAAGATCATTTTATATAATGCCAAATTGTTATTACTATTAAAAGATAAGTACAAATATAGTATATTAATCAATCATATAATCAAATTATTAGCAAAATAAATAACAGCACGTGCTTTGCACAAAATATACACGCTACTATGCTAGTATATAATTGAAAATGAGTTCCAATTATTGAAAAACACACAACAAAATACACACTGCATAAACAACTGAGTTCAAATAACACTAGCGCAATCTCTCTCACACCAAAGGAGGTGGTCTTCTCTCTTTTATCTCTCTTATAAAAAGATCTTGATTCCAATTAATTTAAAATATATGTCAATTTAGAATACCTGGCGTGGCGTTTTGAATTTAATAAAATATTACACTATATAATATTTAAAATATAATAATTTTTATTCCATTGTTTTTAAAATTTATTATAATATCTTAGGAAGATAAAAATATATACATGAGGGTTGATCCATGACATGTATTTGCTATGAAATAAGATAGGACAAATATCATTCATATTATCTATTATAGAGATCAACAATTAAGATTAGATATTTAAAACTTGTCGTCCGCTATTATTATTAGCGGACTCTACTAAACCGTCCGTTACTATTAGTAGCAGATGTCGATTTTTTCTTTGTAATCTCGCCCGTGCGTTATAAAAATTAACACATTAAATGGTGTTATATAAAAAGAAAAAAAAATAATGGTATTTGCAACAATACAGTCGAGAGGATGGAAAATATAGTCTTTAATTAAATTAAGATATAACGGGTAATATCCGATATTGAATTGTTCCTTAGCTAAATACCGGCAAGTACCGGTTATTCCGGTTATCGTCCGAAACACTAGTTATTTAAAACTGGCAATTACAGGTTTCTGTTAAGCCCTCAATTAAATGCATTTTGTATCGCCCAAGTTTACTTTATTTTGCACATTGTACCCTATATTTTAAAATATGACATTTTGTATTTCATACTTTCAGCGAACCTGTACATAACACCCTATAGCCTAAAATTTGTTAACTAGAATTAGGGGTGGACATAAAACCAACCAAAACCGAAAAACCGACCGGACCGAACCAAACCGTTACTATTTCAAACAGAAAAATATAAAACCGAAAAACCGAACACTATAAAACTAAAAAAACCGAAACTAGTTCGGCCGGTTTGGTTTGACTTCTCAAAAAACCGAAACCGACCAAACCGACCGAACAATTTAAAATTATAATATAATTTATATACTTTTCTAATAAATATTTATTTTATATAATTATATATTTATTATATGTTTTTATTGTGACGAATTTACAAAACTTCTATCCTAGTGAGTGAGTTAGGTGATTTTTGTTTTTCGGATTTAGAGAACTTCTATTATAATTAGTAGTTATTGAGTTAGTGATTTATTAATTATTATGAAAAATTGGCAATATAATAAATATCAAATTATCAATTACGAAACCGAATAACCGAATAAACCGACCGATTTAACCGAAACCGAATAAACCGATAACCAATTACGATGTAAAAATTTGGGCGGTTTTGGTTTTTAATTTTTTATAACCGACTTAAATGGTTTGGTTATTTTTTCCCCTAAAAAACCGACCAAACCGACCGTGTGCACCCCTAACTAGAATGACGAAGTTAGTATTTTTTCAATCTTATATTGACTTTGACCACTTTTAATAAGTTACTTTATCAACTAAAATATTTTAAATTTTATAAAATTAAATTTACCTACTAAATAAATATTTATTCTGTTAAACTATTTTATTGACAAAATTTATCAATTAAATAAATATGTGTTATGTTAACATTATCAACTAAAAATAAATATGTATAATTTTTAACCATTTTTAATAAACTAAAATATCAAAAATGTATTCTGTTAATAAAAGTGTATTCATAAACTTTATCAACGAAAATTTTAAAAATTTATTCAATTAATAAATAAAAATGTATTCAGTTGATAAATAATACATATTTATTTAGTCGGTAATTATAGCATAATACGTATTTATTTAATTAATAAAATTTGTCAATAAAAATGGTTTAACAGAACAATTACTTATTTATTTAGTTTATAAATTAGATAATTAAAAGTGTTTAAACATAATACATATTTATTTAATCAGTAAATTTTGTCAAGAAAAATGGTTTAACAAAATAAATACATATTTATTTAGTTGGTAAATTAGCTTATTAAAAGTGGTTAAACATTATATATTTTTATTTAGTTGGTAATTTTAACATATATACATATTTATTTAATTGGTAAATTAGCTTATAAAAAATGGTTAAACATAATATATATTTATTTAGTTGATAATTTTAAGATAATACATATTTATTTAATTGGTAAATTTGTCAGTAAAAATAGTTTAACATAATAAATACATATTTATTTAGTTGGTAATTTTAACATAATACATATTTATTTAATTGGTAAATTTTGTGAATAAAAATGGTTTAACAGAATAAATATTCATTTAGTTGATAAATTTATTTTTTATAAAAGTTTAAATATATTAGTTGCTAAATTAGCTTATTAAAAGTGATCAAAATCAACACAAGGGTCAAAAAATACTAACTTCATCACTTCAATTAATGGATTTTAGGCCGAAAGGTGTTATGTGCCGGTTCGATAGAAGAGCGGGATGCAACGTCACGTTTTGAAGTTTAAAATGTAATGTGCAAAATGGAATAAACTAATGGGATACAAAGGGCATTTAACTCCAAAATAAACTCTCACAGCCACTCGTGAAAGAGATCTAAAAACAAAGAGAAAGAGATTAGCGATAAAGAAAATGAGCAAAAAATTAAGAAAAAACTGTTCATTTTTTCTATATCTTAAGAGTAATGGGAGCTTTATTCCTGCGAAGAAGCAGCACGTGAAGATGACGACGGCCGAGAAAATAGCTCACTTTTTCCTCCTCCATCAGCAAAAATAAGAACAAGGATAAGAAATTTTTTTAGTCCAGGTGATCATGCTGCTGGTTAATCCTAGCTACGTCTATCTAAATGTGATATATATATATATATATATAATTTATTTAAAATAGTAAAAAAAATATTTAGATAATAAAATTTGGTAAAAAATATATACATGTGGAGAAGATCGTCTAAAAACAAATTCATAAAAAAATTCAATCCAAAAATGAGTTAAATGATTACCAAAACTTTCAACGGTCGAGATTGCACATATATATTGATTTTTCATTCTATCCACTTCACAATTGAATTTTTTTATAGAATTTTTTGTAGATGATTTTCGTCACATGTACATATCTTTCACCAAATTTTATTGTCTAATTTTTTTTTTAAATTAATTAATTTATTTTTAGTTCGTCTTTTAATAGTTCGTTTTAGAGTTTAATTATATATATATATATATATATATATATATATATATATATATATATATATATATATGCTGTGCCTCCATGTTATATTGTTTGTTTATACTTTCTTCGGAATCTAAATTAATTTTACTGATGAATAAAATTTGTATAAGTGTACCATTTTATTGTTCAGACGGTACGTGCGGATACCCATGTATATACAAGCTTTACTAGGCTTGTGTCTTTTTCCTTCATTACAAATTTTATACTTCTATTTTACTTCAAAAAGTATTAAATTAAAGTAACATAAAGTAAAGTTCAACCAAGTTAACTCTTTATTATTTAGAAATTTAAAAACATGTATTTCATTTCATAGATTGATAAAAGAAAATCAAAATGTATAAATTCTAAAAATAACACAAATATAAATACAAATAAATATAGTTGTTAAAATTTGGTAGACCAAATCTATGCGGACAGGGAAAGGGGACAGGAAAATTGGACTGGTTTTTTTATTTTTCTTTTTGATTTTTAAAAACTTTATAATATTTATTTTGATTCAAATATTTACAGAATTCAGTGATTTAAATATAATTTAGGTATATAGCTAGAGAGGGGTAAAAATGATATAAAAAATTATAAGAAGGCTGAAAAACCCTATTTTTTCAAGCTTCTGGGATTTAGACTATATGCCCAGTCCAGGCTTCAAACTAGTCTAGGCCTTAGGGCAATGGTCGGGCCAGATTGGTTTTCTGAAAAGATAAAGATGATTGTTTAGGGCCTACAACCCAAGTGGGCTGGGCTTTTTCAAGTTTTTTCAGGCTTTTTGTTATCTCTATTCACACCCATAGAGTTTTCAGCATTATAGTGAAACTCATATATATAATGTAAAATTACTAAATGTTAATTATGTAAGTTAATTTATATGTAATGGTATTCCTCCAAATTAAGGGTATTTAAAGAAGCAAATAGTAGTTCTATGTAAACGAATTATCTACCAAAGTTTTACACATCTTTACTTGTATATATCCTTTACATGAATCCGGTCATTTACGCACAATTTTTGAGAATAATTTGTGCACATAAAATTATTTTTTTAAAAAAAAGTGATTAATTTCGCACCTTTAAAACTAAGAATATTTTTATGTGTACAAATTATACACAAAAAGATGTATACAATTATTAATTTTTTGATACGGAGTATGTAGAATTTTTTTTCTCTATATTATTTGTGCACTTAAAATTACTCTAAAGTTAAATATCTTTATGACTTATCCTTCGTATCTCTAGAGAAACGGTAGAGGGGCATGTATAGACCTGGCAAACGGGCGGGTCGGGCTTGGGCGGGCCGACGGCGGGCCGGGCCGTTTTTGGCCCGGGTTTTCACGGGCTGGGAAGTGTTAGGCCCGTGGCCCGCGCGGGCCGGGCCGGGCCGCGGGCCATTTGCGTAATTTTTTTTTTTTTTTTTTAAAATTATTTATTTAATTTTAAATTTTTTTTATTATGACTTAGAATTTAAAATAAATACTAACACTAATTATTTATAATTATGACACATAATTTTTATATATATCAAAACCGAAAATGCTTTATTGAATTATTGCTATCAAATTTGAAAGTTGCTAAACTTTCTGTCAAATTCAAAAGTTGTACCGTAAATTGCCTCATATTTATGTTCAAGCCACTACCCAACAACACACAAAGAATATTGTTAACTGTTAAGGTTCGGTAATAATATAATTATTACAAAACTATGCTAAAATAATTAAAAAATTAATGAAAAATATATATGCTGCTACAAAAAGATGTCAACTTTTATTACGCATGGACATATCAATTAATTACTCTTATAATTCTGTTTCGGAATGTGAAAGTGTTCAAAATCTGAATTAAATAAAATTATGAGGGTGACCATCATTTTACATGTCTTTTTATAAGAATTAACATCAATATTTATTCTCGTAATTATTAATAAAAAAATTATAAGAATTAACATCAACACTTTTTTAATAATATATTATTAAATTATCTGAATTCATTACGAACTCACTTAAAAGAATCATAATTAAATGTTTTAATAATAATAACTTAATTATATATATATATATAATATATATATATCACACAGTGGTGTGAAACTAATGTGTTACATAACACAGTGGCTATTTATATATATTGTGTTATATTTATATATAACTAATGTGTTATATTTATATATATATATATATATATATATATATATATATATAATAATGGGTAGTACCGTACTACCCATTATTATATATATATATATATATATATATACTACTTACTATTATATATATATATATGTATATTAATTATATATACACTACCGATTATATATTTAATATATTATATTCATAATATTTTTTTACATTATTATTCAAGATTACATGTTAAAATTTACTCTTATATTTTTTTATTTGATTTATTGTTAAGTTAATATTTTTTTTTGCCAACAATAAACAATAAAAAAAAGTAAAAAAAAAAAAAAAAAAAAAAATTAAGCCCGCGGGCCGGGCCGGGCTGAACGGGCCGGGCCAAAACGGGCCGGGCAAAAAACGGCCCAGCTTTCTGCGAGCTGCGTTTCTGAAGCCCAAAGCCCGCCCAAAAACGGGCGGGCCGGCCCGGCCCGCGGGCCCGGGCCACTTTTGCCAGGTCTAGGCATGCAAGTGTTGTGGTAAGTAGACCTAGCAATTTATTACTCAAGCCCATTGCTCATCTAATCAACTGGCTAAATTTAAGGATTTGAGTATGAATAAATGTTATTCATACAAAAGCTAGTTTTTAGACCTGATTCATTTAAACTCAAGTCATAATAAGTCAACTCGTGAGTGACCCATACTGTTACTTATTTAAATTTTCTCTTACATAGAAGATAATAATGATAAAAATGTAACTCTAAAGGAAAGGAGAGATGGTATTATCTTATTTGCAAACAACCTTATATTTCAATAATTTTTTTTATTATTTTGAAACAACTTAAATTTTACTATTTTGGAATACTTGAAACAATTTATATTTTATTGTTCAGAAAATTTTGAAATAATTGACGATTTAGTGTTTTAATATATATAAACTTGTGGGTCGCCCAACCCATTAACTATGGATTACGTATGACCCGTTAAAAACAAGTTTTTTTATCCAACCCAAAAAAGTCTGGCACATAACAATTCGACCCGCAGATGATCAAACCCCGTATTTGCCAAGTCTAGTGGTAAGTAAAATTTGAATATAATAGTTGGCCAAAATTGAATTCTTCGATCATCACAAGGTTTGGCCTACACTCTTTTTCTTTCTAGCCAAAAATTTTAGTTTTCGTCTTTAAATTTGGGAGGACTCTCCAATATTTGGAAGGGTCCATTACAGTTATATACAACAATTAGAAAGTAATTACAAAATTAGTGCACAAATAAAATAATTATAAAAAGAGTACAAATCAGATAAATTAATTCCACAATTTATATTCAAAATCCTGAAATCAAGGAAAAACTGCCATATCCGGCAGTTACTAAACAAATCCCTCCATAACTGCAACAACTTGATATACATTCAAACTGAGAAAACATGCAACTTTGATATCGGAATAACAGTTCAACGCCAAATCAATCAGAGAAGACAAAATATTCTGTCGAGGCTCAACTCTGTTATCGGATAAAACGAAGCATCCCGTCGCGACGCATCTATAAGATCGAAAATATCATACAAAATCAACAATGCCTTCAACTTCGATACAAATACTGATGTATGTCAGTTCAAAATTTATAAGCATATAGTTACCTATAGTTACCTATGATTACTATCAATTACTATATTGATTACCTTTATTAAGTTTTTCTATCTTATAATTGTAACCAAATTTGAATACTGAATGTTGTTATTGCAAAATGTATTGAAAACATAATTCATATTATGTTTACTAAGGTTATATAAATTGTTTACTGTCTAATGTTGTCTTGGTTACTGACTATTTTGTATTATTTACTGTCTAATGCTGCGTTTTTAATCACTATAGCTGAATTGGTTACTTACTAATGCTGAATTGGTTACTTATTAATAGCTGAATTGGTTACTTACTAATGCTGAATTGGTCTCTGACTAATGCTTAATTGGTTACTTTCTAATGCTGAATTGGTTACTGACTAATGCTTAATTGGTTACTGACTAATACTGAATTGGTTACTTATTAATACCTGAATTGGTTACTTACTAATGCTGAATTGGTCTCTGACTAATGCTTAATTGGTTACCGACGAATTCTAGCTTGGTTACTGACTAATGCAAACTTAATTACTTGTGGGTTTTATATTAATGGTTACTTGTTAGCTGACTTGGTTACTGATTAATTCTGAATTGGTTACTGTGTAACATTACCTTGGTCTATGACTAATGCTTAATTGGTTACCGACGAATTCTAGCTTGGTTACTGATGCAAACTTAATTACTTGTGGGTTTTATATTAATGGTTACTTGTTAGCTGACTTGGTTACTGATTAATTCTGAATTGGTTACTGTGTAACATTATCTTGGTCTATGACTAATGCTTAATTGGTTACCGACGAATTCTAGCTTGGTTACTGATGCAAACTTAATTACTTGTGGGTTTTATATTAATGGTTACTTGTTAGCTGACTTGGTTACTGATTAATTCTGAATTGGTTACTGTGTAACATTATCTTGGTCTCTGACTAATGCTTAATTGGTTACTGACGAATTCTAGCTTGGTTACTAACTAATGCAAACTTAGTTACTTATGTTTTTATGTTATGATTATTAACATCATGTAGTTTGGTTACTGCCTTACATTTATTTGGTTACTTTACCAATGCTTATTCTGTTGCAAGACAATGGATATGATTCCAGTTGTACTTTATTTCAACGGTACATGGACTGATAGTAACCAATACACCAAATTTGAAGTTACCGACATACTAGTTCAATCAACTTGTACGTTCAGAGAAATGCAGAACATGATATGCAGTGCATTACGGCTAGACACAAATGCAACAACAATGTCAATAAAATTTCAGATTAGAAGCGATATTCCACCAATCAGTATATCAGATGAAACAACCTTCAGATTCTTTATTGAAGTCAGTAGAAAATCTGATGAGCAAGGTAAATTCCCAGTGATTATAGAAACTGAACACCGAAGGGAACGCACAACAATTTTGACAAATGTAGAAGAACATGTGATTCACAATGTAACGCCAATCAGATCAACACAAGGGAATTCAGCACTAGTCCCACTACCAACTCACGATTGCCAAATTGGAACGCAGTATGTCGATCACCTTGCAATGGAAATTATTGAACAACAACGAGATAGACAACATGACAGATCATACACAGAAGAACGACATGATGATGTAATAACAGATCCAAATGAACGTGAAGTGCAATTACATCAAACTTACAAAGACAAAAAAATCCTATCACAAGCTATGAGGCTGCATTCAATCAGGAAAAACAGACAACACAAAGTTCAACGAACAGGTCGTAGAGACTTTGTGCTAGTGTGCGTACATGACGAAAATTGCAAATGGAAGATGAGAGCATCAACTTTTCGAAAAACCAGTATGTTCAAGGTGAGAGAATTCAACGACATCCACACGTGTTCAGTCAACGTATTGCTGGGAGATCACAGACAGACAAATAGTGAGTTGGTCAGTGAATGCATAATGCACAAATTAACAAATCTGAAAAAAATATATACACCAACCGATATTGTGGAGGACATGATGACAGAATATAATGTGTCTATCTCTTACCAAAAAGCATGGAGATCGAAGGAGAAAGCGTTGGAAAAGGTAAGAGGAAATCCACACGAATACTCAATGATCCCATCATGGTTACACATGCTGAAGAAAACAAATCCAGGTAACAATTAAAAACATTTTATAGGGTTTTCATAATTACTTGGTTGCGTAACAAAACTGATTTGGTTACCCAACTCAACTTATTTGGATACCATTAATCAACTGAATGGTTACACACTACTAGTATTTGTAAACTGTATTCTACTTGGAATTCTAATGGTAACGTTCATGTTAATCAACCATCAGGTTCTGTCACATCCCTTGAGTTGGAAACAAATGGTCGTTTCAAGTATTTATTCTTTGCCATTGGAGCTTCCATTCAAGCATGGAAACATTGCTTTCCAATAATTGTAATCGATGGAACGTTCATACAATCAACTTACGGGGGGACACTACTGATAGCAAGCACACAAGATGCAAACAGAAAAATTGTACCGATTGCTTTTGCAGTGGTTGACAGCGAAAATGAATTATCTTGGAGATGGTTTTTCGTAAATTTGAGAATTGCTTGTGGAGTTAGGGAAGGCCAATGCATTGTCTCAGATAGACATGAAGCCATTATACAAGGACTAAATTTTGTGTTTCCGGACGTCATGCATGGTTCCTGCACATACCATGTATTGAAAAATATAAAAAATAGATTCAAAAAGAGAGGAGAGGAACTTAAACAGGCTTACAACGGGGCTTGTAGAGCTTACACTATTGAACAATTCAACAAACACATGGCTGAACTTGATGCCATTGATCCTCGAATAAGGACATATTTGGAGGAAGATGTCAAGTTGGATAAATGCACCAGGCTCCATGGGACTGTAAGCAGATACTCAACAATGACTTCAAACACCGCCGAATCTATTAACAACGCAATCAAGATGATCAGATATCTTCCCGTTGCATCAATGATTGAATGCCTACGTTGTCTGGTTCAAAGATGGTATTTCACAAACAAACAAGCAACCATATCAACATTCACAACACTTTCCACAACAGCTGAAGGAATGTTGCAATCTAATATCATTAAATCAAAGAAACTTAAGGTAACTAATACAAATTTTAAATTATTGCATCAAAAGTTGCATTTGCATTTTATAGAAACCTATTTGTTAACTATTAGTTACTGTGTTTCATTATACTGTCTAATGATGTCTTAGTTACTGATTAAATCTAACTTGGTTACTGTGTAACATTATAATGGTTACTGACTAATACTGACTTGTTTCCTGACTAATGGAAACTTGTGTACTATGTAATATTATTTTGGTTACTAACTAATACTCAATTGCTTATTGCACAACATTATAATGGTTACTGACTACTGATGAGTTGTTACAGTGTATCATTGTACTTGTTACTGACTGATGCTTGTTTGGTTACTATTTATAATTATAATGTTATTGTGTTTTGTAATTGTAGCATTGAGTTCTTTACTTCACTATATTTATTCTGTTTTCAATCAATGAAAATGATTCCAGATGTACTTTATTCTAACAACACTTAATTTGTGTTGTAGGTTGAGACATCAAACTTAGTGATTTTCACTGTTTACGATATCGCCAAACAATATATTGTGGACATCGACCAAAAGACATGCACATGTCGTAAATTTCAGTACCATGAGATGCCTTGTCCGCACGTTGCTGCTGTTATGAACAAGCGAAATTTGAGCTGTTATGATTTTTGCTCTAAAAAGTACTCTTAAATAACTTTGGTCGACACATATTTAGCTTACATCATGCCGTTAGATGACACAGAAAAATGGGATATACCGGACGAAGTAAGAAACATATGTGTAAAACCACCGAACACAAGAAGACCAGCGGGAAGACCAAAAATAGGGAGGTACAAACACGGATCTGAGCTTAAAATTCAAAACAAATGCAGCAGGTGCCAAGAAAAAGGACACAACAGGAAAACATGCAATAATCCACCTGTTTTAAGACCAAAAAAGGTCTGATATAGTGCAATTACATTAAGAGTGAAAATACATGTATATATAATCGTTTACTATGAGTAACCATTACCCATATCGTTGGTAACATTTTTTATTGTTTACAATAAACAAAATTGTTATTGATTACTATTTTGATTTCTGATTTCATTATGAATTTCCAATATAAAGCACACATATACACTTTGAAATTGATATTGTTTGTTTAGGCAACCCAATTATACTATGACATGTACATTTCACAATCGATACATATTTAAACAAGCTTGTCACTCTTTGGTTACTATCAAAACAATAATTGGTTACCATGGTATACCTATTCGGTTACCAACTGTATATGTCAAACGATATAGCAAGCACAACTTAAAAGAAACAAAAACCAACCAACAAACAATGTTACTTTCATTACTGCTAGAATTATAAAATATGTAACCCCATTTACATATGATTTAAGGCAACTGAGTAAACATGCAAATTTGATCTGCAAAACTGAGTAAAGCTGACTCCAGTAAAACAAATATGATAAATAAGTAACCAAACAGTTACATAACAGTAACCATAATATGTTTTAATGGTAAACAACACTTGTTTTAATGGTAACCGTAACATGTTTTAATGGTAACCAAAACATAACACAACCTGTAATGAAATTGATATTGTTTGTTTAGGCAACCCAATTATACTATGACATATACATTTCACAATCGATACATCTTTAAACAAGCTTGTCACTCTCTGGTTACTATCAAAACAATAATTGGTTACCATGGTATACCTATTCGGTTACCAACTGTACATCTCAAACGATGTAGCAAGCACAACTTAAAAGAAACAAAAACCAACCAACAAACAGTAACCAAACAGTTACATAACAGTAACCATAATATTTTTAATGGTAAACAACACTTGTTTTAATGGTAACCGTAACATGTTTTAATGGTCTGGTTACTATCAGAACAATAATTGGTTACCATTGTATACCTATTTGGTTACCAACTGTACATCTCAAACAATGTAACAAGCATAACTCAAAAGAAACAAAAACCAAAATATGTCCTTGTCTCAAAAAATGTTGTGTATATACCAAAAATGTTGTGTATATCCCAAAAAATAAAATACAATACACATTTCATAAATACAAAACACTATATCTGAACTAATCAAAATCTGGAAAAAATCTTCCTGGAAATTCTCTGTCAGTCTCATATCCCTCCAACTGTTTCTTCCTTGCATGCATATATAAGTTTGTGCATAACTTCTTCTGATACTGCGCAACAGGAAATGGAATAGGAATTTCAACAATTTTCTGATGAATGATATGCTCAGCGAAACATATTGTGAACATCCCGCAATCACTACACAAACAGAAAAAGGATAACAAAAATCAAAACTAAAATCAACCTATATGTAATAATTAAAAAAATCTAAACAATGTAAACCTTACCCCTCGACTTGTTCAGGAACCGCCTTTGCAAATTCCAACTCAATTATATCATCTTCTTCCTTGTTGCGATACGGTTCACTGCTAAAGTCAATGTCAGACCTATCCCTCCAAAAACCACTCTTGCGCAATAAAGTGGGAAGAATGAATATGTATGGCTCACAAACATCCATAATTTTTGTTTGCATGGATTTCTTTTTCGGATGCAAAGAATTATAAACAGTAAGACGTCTACGATGCACATCAAATGTTAACAAGAACCAATGCTCCGGTGATGTCATATGGATGGGGAATAACACGTAGTCAACATTTTTTCATGGTGTGTTGACATCCATAAACAGCCCATGGATGTATTCAGCAACATCACCCTCCCCAGACAAAGCACTCGTATCTGCATTTTTTCTTGTATACTCATCGAAAAGAGCAGTTATCTTGTTATGAAACCAAAAGTAGTAGTTGCCCTTATATGAACACTGTTGGAATGTCTGGCCAATTTACGGAAATAGTATAACGCAACATTGATGTGCTGAACCAGGAAACAAAAAAAATATTACACAATTGCTGAAAAATGTAATGATTTAAAGAATGTAACCAACTCCATTAACACTAGTTACTATCTGAAATAAAAAATGCTTAAAAAAGAACTCACATCATCGTCTAACCATTGTCCAGGAGTCTTTAATGTGTAGAACCACATTTTTGATGATATTGGGATAGACCCAAATAGAAAAGCAGGTTCAATATTATTGTTCTTCCCAGGGAATTTGTCAGTCCTTCATTATAAAAGCATATTAGTATACACGCAAGCACAGTAACCAAACAGTTATATAAATAGTAACCAAATAGTTATATAATAGTAACCAAAACACCATTTTGAGAACACAAATATGGTATCCAACTTATAATATAACATTAACCATACCATTATAAAGCAGTAACCAAAACATAAACTAATAGTAAACAAGACACTTATTTAATATCAGTAACCAAACATATAAAAACACAGTAACCAAACAGTTATATAATAGTAACCAAAACAATTATATAATAGTAACCAAAACACCATTTTGAGAACACAAATATGGTATCCAACTTATAATATAACATTAACCATACCATTATAAAGTAGTAACCAAAACATAACTAATAGTAAACAGGACACTTATTTAATATCAGTAACCAAACATATAAAAACACAGTAACCAAACAGTTATATAATAGTAACCAAAACAGTTATATAATAGTAACCAAAACACCATTTTGAGAACACAAATATAAAGCAGTAACCAAAACATAAAATAATAGTAAACATGACATTTATTTAATATCAGTAACCAAACATATAAAAGCACAGTAACCAAATAGTTATCTAATAGTAACCAACCAGTTATATGATAGTAACCAAAACATCATTTTAAGTACAAAAATATGGCATCCAACTTATAATATAAAATAAACCATACCATTATAAAGCAGTAACCAAAACATAAAATAATAGTAAACATGACATTTATTTAATATTAACCATATGTTTCTACAAAGAAATTTTTTTTACTTGTTTAATAAAAAAAACAAACCTTTTCCGGTTGTTTAGGCCAATTTTAAACCATTGATCAAATAATGTCTCTTCAAACTTTGATGGCATCTCCATGCATGCTTCCGGAAATGCAGAACGACATGCATGTGTTTGACTAGCACCCAAAGCAGCAGACGATGAACCAGCCGATCCAAACATTGATGTATATGGAGACCGCAAAACAACACTCTTTGCGTGTTCACGGACAGGTCTGTCACCGGCTTTATAGACACTTTTCTCCAACTCATCACACTGCACTATGTCCTGTGTAGTCAACACCATCTGATCAAGGCCATACTTGCTTTCTTCCTCACATTTATTCCCCTGTTTATAATGTTATAGTAACCAACACACAATGTTATAGTAACCAACCAATATTATAGAAGTAAACTTAATACATATACTAGTAACCATGTCACAATATAACAGTAACACTAACCTCATCATCAACATACACAACAATCTCTTTCCCAGTGCATTGGCTTAATATGTCAAACGATGGCATGTCATTATTCTTGCCAGTCTGTGCAAAATGAAAAACAACCAATTAATCATTAAAAAAAAAAGGCACAACACATAACAAAACAAACAAATTTTATATAACCTTGACATTTTCTGCATCATCATTAATTTTTATTTCATGATATTCTTCAGCCTCAACATCCCGTTTAACTTCATTACCAATCTGAATTTCATTCCCATCCTTATTCTCAACAAAATTCAACACATCGTCCACAAACACATCAAACTCGTTATCCTTCTCATCGACTTTCACCCCAATATCACCAACTTCATCATCATCATTATTAGTACCTTTAATAGTATCATCATCATCATCATCATCATCACCATCAGCAACATCATCAGCTTCATCAGCAACATCATCAGCTTCATTATCATCATCATCATCATCACCACCATCATCATCATCACCACCACCATCGGAATCAGAATCCCCATCACCTTGTTTCTCCCCACCATCTTTGATCCCACGTAACTCATCTCTAATAATGGACCTAAAGTCCTTACATAACTGAACATGTAAATCATACATGTCATCCTTAATATCACCACGCAAATTTAAAATATCCTTCTTGATTTCAGACACTTTTTTCTCCAATGGCCTAACACGTTCATCAATTAAATCTTTAACTGCGGAAAGATCAAATCCAATCTCGTTACCATTCAATTTTTTTCCAACCTTCTTTTCAGCATGCTTCCCATTGAAAAATTTAAACCCGCCCAAATCAAGCCTCTCCTTCTCCTCGGACGTGGGAATCAACCTTTTTATCCTCAACTGAAAGCACAGTAACCAAAACAGTAACTAAAACAGTAACCAAACATATAAAAACACAGTAACCAATCATATAACAGCACAGTAACCAACAATATAAAAGCACAGTAACCAAAACAGTAACCAAACATATAAAAGCATAGTAACCAATCATATAACAGCACAGTAACCAACAATATAAAAGCACAGTAACCAAAACAGTAACCAAACATATAAAAGCATAGTAACCAAACAGTTATACACTAAGCAGTAAACTGCATACCTGTCCGGAACAAAATATTAAATCATTCAACTTCTCATTCGTAGGGGGCTTCACTAGCTCCTTCCATCTAAATAAACGGAAATCCGACGACTGCTCATCATTGCATATGCCCCTAATCTTGAATGTCAGAATGGTTTCAAACATAAAAACTTGGAATACATAAGGTAGTCTATTCAACTTGTACAATTTTGTATAATGATCCTTGTAGAAATTATAAATTGAACCACCATTCCTTCCCTTTTTCAAACGCCCCTTCAACGTAATGGACAAAGAGTGCTTTGTCATCTCAAATGCGACTTTCCCCCAAGGAAAACTACTTACATCACCATAACATAAAAAATTTACCATTGTCCCATCCACAAAATTTTCAGAAACTGTTGATAAAATGAAATTAAACACCAAAAAAATAAATGACATCTTAACAGCCTCATCATCATCATCAAAAACTGCCTCCCGATAAACCCTACCTATACTTCTACGCGTCAGAGCTTCGTCCCCAAAAAACTTTTCAACAATCACATTCTTCATACCTTTATATGCAGTTATATCATCCTCACCTTGCCATCTCAACCCAAAAATTAGACAAAACTCAGGCAAACCAAATCTCACCCTTTTTTCACCAAATAAAAACCACATTTCAGCATCATCGCTATGGTGAACCTCCCTTACAAGAGCATGCTGAATAATTTGGGAATACATTTGGTGTTGATCACCAAACTCCATAAAATTCCCAAAACATGTTGCCTTAAACTTCTCCAGCTGACTTTGGTTCAGTCTCTTTGCAATAATGCTGGGGACTTCCACGTCGCACCAATATATAACTTTTCCTGTAAATTTCCTGTTGCATACCTCGTAATAAAAATCCCATAACTGCAAATAAACAAAATCAGTTTGCACAATTATTAGTAAACAAAATAAAACAATATTAATACCAAATAAATATCATACTTGCAGAAGCATAATATAACAATTACACAGTAGCCAAAACAGACTATAAAAAGTCTTCAACATCTCACATTGACTTTTCAAAAATAGTTACCACATTGACTTATAATATAACAGTAACCATAACACACTAAAGCAGTAACCAAACAGTTATATTATATAATCTATTGCTAAAAAAAATATTAACAAGATGTAGTACATATAACTTTAAATAGTAACTGAACAGTTATATCATAGTAACCAACCCGTTAGATGATGCAACTGAGCAATTACTATGATAGTAACCAACAAGTTATAACATAGTAACCGAACAGTTACTACACAAATTTATACTACACAAATACATTGTAACCAAAACAACATACAAAAGTAACCAAAACACCACATTGAGTGAGCAATAATAGATTCCAAATCATAAGCAAACATTACCAACAAACATACTAACCAAACACAAATTATATGATAGTAATCAACCAGTTATATGATAGTAACCAACCAAACAGTTATATGATAGTAACCAACCAGTTATATGTTAGTAACCAACCAGTTATATGATAGTAACCAACCAGTTATAACATAGTAATCGAACAGTTACTACACAAATTTATACTACATAAATACATTGTAACCAAAACAACATACAAAAGTAACCAAAACACCACATTGAGTGAACAATAATAGATTCCAAATCAAAAGCAAACCTTATCAACAAACATACTAAAGCAGTAACCAACTAGTTATAGCACAGTAACCAATATGTTTTTTAATGGTAACCCTCCAACTATATGATAGTAACCGACTAATTATAAGATAGTAACCAAAACACCTTTTACTGGTAACCAAAAACATACTAACTGGGATATCCCAACAGTTATATGATCATAAAATAACAAAAATTAAATTGACAAACCTTTAAAATTCTTTCTGTTAAAATTATATTCTGGCCAAGCACTTGTCCTTCTGACTTTGCTACATCGACATCAAAAACATCATCTAAAACAACTTCAGAATGCTTGCTATCACTATGAATAACCAACCTATCCTCACTCTTACTGGATTTCTGACCTGCATTCTGCCCCTTCCCCTTACTATCCACAACAACCTTCTTCAACCCCTTAGCACCACCCCCCTCCGTGATTCTCTTCCTCTTTACGTACTTCTTCATTTTATCAACCATTCTAAATAGCAAGTCCAACGATCAGATGACAACGATAACAAACAACGACAACAAATAACACACTAATACACGATCAACCGAGTGAGATGAAAGCAAAGACAACGAACAGAGATAGATGAAAGCAAGGAATACGAACAGAGAGAGATGAAAGCGAAACACACGAACACAGATGGAAGAAAGGAAGAGTCCTAATGGCGGTTATCACGTCTTTCAAAAAAAAATCTATTTTAAATTAGACAGTAATTTATCATATCAGTTATTAATGTTAATCCCTTAAATTAAGGACTTATAATTACATTAGTATTATAAATAAAATTAAAAAATGTAATATTTTTGTAAATATTTTATAGACGTATGATTTTTGTAATTATTTTTAAAAAGGTACTAATATATGTAATTTTTCCTATTTGGAAAGACCCTCCTCTAAATATTTTTTTTGTCCCTTTTACTTTTTATTGCTTATTAATAATGTATTCTCTTTTATTGTGGAGCTTGTCCTTTTGTGACAGTTATTTTCTCCTTGTGATGATTATTTTTTTTTTCCCAGATAGGGTTTCATTATCATTCATGTGAAATTTTGCTTTCTCAGTTTTGAAGATTATTTTTCATTTTTGAGCATTTTTTTCTTTGCATAGATTGATGAAAATATAGTGTTCAGATTTGAGTATGATGCCATCACGACGGCTTGATCTTTTGTTGGCCAGGTTAAAGAACTTCTCAAATTTGCACATTATATTATTTTTTTTGGAATATAAGTGTTTTTTAGGAGTATATGTGGTGTCTACTAGTTATTTTTACGATTGGCCATATTTTTGATTATTTATTGTTTAGTTTGAAAGAATTACCATTTAATGTAATCTTTTCATCTTTTATAATATATTATACTTTTAAAATATTTTAGTTTTTTGAACTTTTTGATAAAAAAACTTTGAAATTTGATTTTGTATTTATTTCAAAACATTTTTTTTTTATCATTTATTATGCTAGATGTTAGCAAATGGGACCTGAGCATACTGGGATCTCGAACCCAGCATAATGCCTGGGCTGATGTTGATTCTTGAACTCCGATAAATAAGGGATCAGTGTCCACAACTGACTAAACTCTTGGCTATGTTTATTTATAAAAAAATATTTGGGATTTGATTATTTGTATTAATTTTGGACTATTTTATCCCATAACGGGGGATTAATAGTCCTTTAAATACTCCTATGGACTTTTTTTTTTTTTTTTTTTAATCATTTCTAAGGCTATTTATTTGGGATTATAGAATCCCATGAAAAATTTGGGATTAATAATCCTCCCCCCCATTTTAAGTTATTAAATGATTTTATGGGACTAATAGTCCAACATTAATGAATTAATAATCCCTCATCAAATGATTAAATATTGTAAAATAGTATTAAATTAAGATAAATAGTTCAATCTCAAACATATTTTTTATAAACAAATATAGCCTTGGAGATTAGTCTTGGCGAAGATTGAACTATCATCTAAATATGTTTAGTTATATTTGGGTTTATCCTTACAAACTCTATCCTAAATATTCAACTATTTATTAGTGGGGAGCCTTTGGTATGTATTTTTTACGCACTCTCAGATTCTCATAACCTTCTAAAGTTATTACTAACTTTACCATTAGAAGCGGATACAAAGGAAATCTCTTTGTGCATTCGTTCAGTCCAGTTCATTCGAAGTGGAGCCAGTTGAAATTTAACATCATCATTTGGTGCTAGAAGGAGGGTTAGATTCTGAGATTGATCGACATACACCTTTGTTCAACATTTTTTGAAGAAATGGCCAAAGAAAGAGCTCACTCTGTTCATAACAACTTACATGGCGATGCACTTCGAAATTCAATTGACTCGAATTCGATTTTCTAAATTTAGGACTCAATACTGGCGGGTGAGATCCCTTATATAGGTGGTAGAATTAGATCCTAAACATGAATGATCCTAAACTATCAAATTTATGCTCAACATGCAATGAGCAATGAGCCAATCGGGAGCCCTTAGACTACCAGATCACTCTCGGGCAAGTGAAGTGAGAGAAGACACCCGCCTGGCAGTGTTGGCGGCACAAAGGAGAGTCGCAGTAGAAGAAATGGCCCTAATTGAGGTAAAAAGTGTAGAGTGGCGATGAAATAAAGAGTGAGAGGCCACTCTCGAAAGCAGGATGGACTATACCCAAACAAGAGAATCTCCTGTTAGAATCCTAGCTCCCCAGATCCTAAATTTGAATGTACAGTAGCCACCTAGTCAGACTAATATGATCCCGAACCTTAATTTGTAGACATCGACGCGATAGTTCTTTGTTTTTAATGCAGTGACACTAAATACACAACTCGGTACTCTTATTTCAGCTGGTGAAAGTAGGGATGATGCCATCCTGAAAAGGATGAATTGGAAAGATAAGTGAAAATGACCAAAGGGGTGAGAACAGTTAGTGTTAACTTTCTTTTTACAGAAGCAATACATTCTGCTCTAGGCCAAGTAGGATCGACTATGCTCAAGCTAGAGATGTATGACTAGAAATGGGATCCTTATGAACATTTGACGAAGTATGAATCGATTATGATGAACTTCGGGGGCATGAAAACTTAGCCCTATGCCAACTTTTTACTAGCGTATGCACTTTAAAGGATTCTGCCAATACGTGGTTTCGAACTTTGAAGCCACGCTCAATAGCTCATTTTATATAAGAGAGAAGCAATTTATGAGTTGCTTCCAAGTCTACAAGAGGAAGGGCAAGCAAACCACATCCTTACTCTAAGTGACTTAGAGAGCAGACAAAGCTTGCAGTCATATGTGAAAAGGTTTAAGGAGGTAGTCTTAAAGGTTACATAAAATGATTAGGTGTAGACATTGCAATTCTTATACACCAAGATCAACAAAGGTCCTCGACGATAATAACTTAAAGAAATTGAAGAGTATTAGAGCATATATTATGAGTACCATCATCGGGATGTCAGACACTACATAGAGCAGCGTTGTTAGCTTATAGAGCTGATCAAGGAATAAATAAAGGCAGGAGAACTTGACAAATATGTGGTCAGGGATAAGGCAATACAACAATACAATTGGGATGCAAATCCACCAACGTAGCAGAACATTATACTCGATGGCATATTAACACTATCCAGAGAGGATCAGTGATCGGAAAGGAATCGAATAAGGCTAAAAAGGCATATGCTAGGGAAACATATTGTTATTCCTAGATGGCACAAAAGAGATCTAAAAAGGGTGAATATATTCTTTTATAAATTTTTAACTTTTAAATTATTTATCAGATAATTTAAGCAAATAACTTATTTGTTATGTGCAGTGGAATATTAGTTTGTCTATAAAACCCCTTCAAAGATTATTGAAGTCTACAACTATGAATTTAGTGTGTAGTGTAGAAATAAACATCAAGTTATATTTTCAAGTAGTATTGCAGTTATGACAGTTTATCACAGTATATGGAAAGTGTTGGTTTGTAAAAAAAAATAGATACATACAATCAAATTGATGTAACGCAACGAAAGCTTGCATAAATCATATTAATTTTTTTTTTACAAACTAAATTTTAGGATATTTCTTATGCGATATTTATTGATTGAGGAATAATAAGAGATTATACATCTGTAGATTCAACTCTTGAACAGCTACGAGTTCACCTCCCTTTAATTCTTCACGTTTTTCTTCAATCCACCGATTAGAATTTATAGATCAACGTTAGCTACCCAAGCGTGCAGCCTCTAAATGTGATTCACCAAGAGATAATATAGATTGAAGAAGTAGATTTAAATTTCTCTAAACCTTGGGTGGCTAGCCCTAATTTTCTCTCTCTTCTAGTTCTTTAGATTGTAGAGAAAAATATGGAGTATTCTTCAATACTTGCAACAAAGCGAGTAATCGTAATCTATCATAAGGGTCTTCCTTATATAGAGAAACTTATTTCTCCTAAACTCTTTAGGATTAAGGTTTTAATTTAATTCTTAATCAAATTAGGAACTAAATTAATTATTATAATAATTATAATTCATAAACTATTTAGGAACTTAATTATTTATAATATTAGTATTACATATTAATTAATTCCTAAACCATTTAGGAACTAAATAATAATAATAATAATAATAATAATAATAATAATAATAATAATAATAATAATAATAATAATAATAATAATAAGACTCCTTTTATTAATTTATAATTAGTATTTTTAAAATACTTAATTATAAATATTAAGCTATTTAATTTATTCTATCACCATAGTATAAATTAAATATACTTAATTTATCATTACCATTATGCAATTTACTTCTAGAATAAATATTTCTCTTTTATAGAGTGACCTTTTAGGTTCAATATTAAGCCGGTAGTAGAATAAATAAATTAGAATAATTCTAATATTATTTATAATAAATTAAACTCCTTTAATTTATTTATAAATAAATACTTATTTATTCTACATTATGAGCGATACCTCTCAACATATCATGACTATTCAGATAATATAAATTTCAACGTTTAATCACTAAGAACATATTCCGCGAATAGTTACCTACAATTCAATCATTTTACTATATAATATCTCGATCAAATATAAAACATGTAATTACTGTCAAGTCTTATTTTATTTGATCATATGCATTTCAATTCTCAAAAGCACAACTCATATTAATGTAAATTAGAAACACCTTTCTAGTTTCCATTCCACATTGGCCAAAGATTTCTGAGCTGTCATTTATCGAATCGCATAGGACATTCTCTCCCTTTACTGGAAGTGATAGATCATTTGTTGATCGTTCACCTATATCCATATACAATTTATTATACTTGAACATTTCTTTGTTATACCCGAATAGTCTTAAGGAATATGACAAAGTATAACTCATCATAAACAAGATACTATGATGATATCAAGTCCACGGATCACATGTACTACTGTCATATTAGGAACTCATATTAAGAGGCAGGTAAAACTCCATTAGGTGTTCCTTAAGCGAGTCACGTTCAATGAACTTATTTTTCAATAAGCACCTACATACTTGCTTTAGTGTCTCCACAAAAATGATTATGAGATCAATCATCTTCTTCGAAAGAGCAAACCTAGTATGTACTAATTTATTCGAATTCACTAATCCCTATTTAGTGAACCCACGATTATGGATATTTTAGTTTTGAGCTATCTTGAATTTAGATCTCATTATCATAATAAAAATTATGATTCTAAAAGCATTGCTCCAAAACTATGAATTTATCCATTTAATTAATTCAACTAATTAATCATGAATAAAGAAATGCCTTTAATTAAAACTTTTATTAATAAATAAATAAGATTACAAAGTATATGTTTATCACATTAACACGTGATTGGCTTAAGGGTATACTATTTTCAGAAAGCAGTAAAGGACAAAGAGATTTTTAAGAGATTTATAGTCTAAACTACTTCTAATCCTCTCTTCCACTCCACTAAGCAGGGATATCCACTATAAGATAAGGTTCCTCTAAACCAATTACAATCTCCCACTAGAGCCGACTTACTAAGGATTAGACGAGATCTTTGTCTCGACTTCTCAATCCCCCTCCGGAGCTGACCTACTTAGGATCAAGAGAGATCTCTGTTTTGATTTTTATCCTCTCACTAGAGCTGACCCACTTAGGATTATGCAAGATCTCTATCTTGACTTTGTCGTATTTTTGTTATAGAGTTTGAGGCGCTGCTAAGGATCTTTAAGCTCGTCTTTAAATGGCTTAGCAGCAATGATCATATTCTAAAAAATTGTAGACTGATTTCTAGATCGTAGAGTAGCCTCTGTGTTAAGATCGTAGAGTATGCTACGCTTTAGACTCTCTTTTCAGATTTGATCGATCTTGATTTTCTCGTTGTTCGATTTTTGCTTTCTTGCTTTTTTTGATCTTTTTTTATTCAGTTCATTTTAGCCACCAGCTCACTTTTATGTCTGAATGCAAAACTCTATTTATAGATTTCTTTTGAAAATATACCCATTAGAAAGTCATGTAGCAAAACATCCAAAGTCAAATGTCAGTATGCTTTAGCCGTTCTAATATGTCAGGCTTTTCAGAGACTGTCTTTTCCAAATTATAGCTGTTGGAGTTACGACTTGATTTGACCTTTCTCTCTGTTAACACACTCTCAGGATCTTCAGTAGTTATGTGTTGAGGAAGCTTTCTTGTCCAACGGTAACTTCTTGATTGCACTCTACAATATGAAGGATATGAATTGTAGAGTCAAACTTCAGGCATTTCACTCGACGATCTTGACTAACTCTACATTTTTGGCTATCTGGAGTCGTTCTACGATTTGACTATCTGGTGTCATTCAAAATTTTAGCTCAGTCATTTTGTTCACTTTGCGATCTTTCAGTCCTTTCAATTTTGTTGAGACTTTGCTATATGCTCAGTTCACTTTGTGATCTCAGAGTAACTAAGACTCAACCCTTTGGACTCTTATCTAATGTCTTCCTTGATCTCTTTCCCGATCTCTTGTCTGATCTCTTGTTCAATGTATTGTCTGAATTATTATCTAATTTATTGTTCAAACTTATATCTGATTTCTTGTTCAATGTGATATCTGAACTCTTCTCTGATCTGTTGTCCGAACTTATAGTTGATCTCACATTCGAACTCATCTGATCTTAATCCAATTTCCAATTCGACCTCTTTTTCCTTTATCTGATTTTTGTTCGAACTCATTAAAACTTTTTTTTTTCTTTATTTGATCTTTTGTCAGAACTCATTTGAACTCTTTTTGATCCTTGATTTTATGGTCCGAACTCATCTGAAGTCTTTCTTAATATCTTCGATCTGCGAACTTGGACTTCCTAATCTATTACAAGTTCTATCATTATCAAATGGATCAACCTAACATTAGTTGATCCCTAAGTCTTTTTACAACGATTATCTCTGAAGTACTTTAAAATATTACTTGTTTTCAATTTTGATTACAAATATACATTAAGCTTGTCATAATCATCTTTACAGTAGTCATCAATAAATCAAATTTGGCTTAAATATAAATATGCACTAACAATCTCCCTTTATTTGATAATTGACAAATATAAGTAATTTTTAACAATCATTAATTACTCAAATGTTTGACAATACATAAATAAGCATGATCTTATATACAGTAAAATTCTGTACTGTCTAAAGTGAAGTATGAATTTATTAATGATTTTGTTTGTTTATAAAAGTTGTTTACACCATCACTATACAACACTTGTAATTGCATAACATAGAATACTACATTTAAGAAAATTTAATGCTATTAAGATCAAAGCAAAAAATAAAAGAAAGCTCCTTTTTTCTCCATGATCGTCCCTTCCACTCGACGATTTCCTCTGCTTTGATATCATCACTTCCACCCAACGATCTTCATCTTTCTCCCCTTATTACTTTTGTTCTCACTTCTGTTCTCCCTAATATTTTTTTCCACCCTTATTACAGCTGTTATATCTTTCTTTTCTCCCCTTATCTCTTATGTTTCTCCCCCTTATTACACTTCTCCCCTTTTTTCTGAGCATCACACCAAAGTCTCTCTTATGATTCGGGTGGCTGCTTGTTCGTTTCAGCTGAGGGAATTTAGCTTCGGCTTATCATCTTCCTCCTTTACATGCTCTTCTGATCTAGCTTGGTATTAATTGTCTTTTTAGATATCCCTTCTCAATTCCTTTCTTCTTTGTAATTGCTTACTCCTCAACTAGAGACCTCTTCCTCACTAGCTGAATAAAATTCTCCTTATTAGTTGTATGTATCGTAGACTTCCTTAATTACCTTCATGATGAAACCACAGTACTCATTGTTTTATTAGATAATGAAGGTCTTGTACACTCATCAAGCCTTTTTAATACCATCAATTTCTACTTCATCGCTGGAAAGATAGGCATTATAGATGATCTCCACAGTAGTCTAGATGCATTATCACAGAGATATACCTCTTTTTAGGAACTGATGGACAATTTGATATCTTATATCTAATATCCTTGAGATGGACCTTAGATTCTTATTGGCATAACAGTCTTAGAGCAAAACACAGAGTCATAATGAAGAGAAGCTTTCATTTTGCTTATAATCTTATTTCTTCATTATTTATCTTCCATTTGAGATGAATATCTTTTTCAAGCCTTGAGAAGATCTATCTTCAGACAAGAATTGTGTGAGGCTTGATTTGTGTTTGGGAAAGAAGACTTTGTTGAAATAAGCCTTATAAAAACTTTGATTGAAACCCATTTGATTTTTGAATAGATATAGGAGTGAAAAACAGAGAAATCAGTGTAGGGTTATGAACTTTCTTAGAAGATAGAGTTTCATATGTGAGAGGA
The DNA here is from genome assembly GCA_947179155.2 of Hedera helix. Lineage (NCBI taxonomy): Eukaryota > Viridiplantae > Streptophyta > Magnoliopsida > Apiales > Araliaceae > Hedera > Hedera helix. The sequence continues at coordinate 24,965,100 of OX359270.1, forward strand.
ATACTAAAATTTTGTCTGGGATAGAGAGATAAGTGCTGATAACTTTCTTTAAAGGATATTTGAAGAGACAAATTGGAGAATCTTTAATGATTGGGGGGTACTTGAGGAGTCAGAGCATTGAAAAATTGAGTCCTCATCTTTAAACTTCAGCGAAGTGGGACACGTGTTGAGTTCTTACTTGTTCGTCAGTCGATGGGTTCAACTATAGCAAATACGTCTATAAATTTATTTATGCCTAATTTATAAATTAACTTATTAAATCTTGATTCATCTAAAGGTTTGTAAACACATCAGCAAGTTGTTCATCTGTTAGGATATAATGTAAAGTGATATTATTATTTTTAGAACATGGTCCCTAATGAAGTTATGCCTTATATCAATGTGTTTAGTTATAGAATACAAAATAGGATTATGAGTTATAGCAATTTCACTAGTATTATCACAATAAATAGGAAAAATTTGAATTCAAATCTATAGTCAGCTAGCTGATTTTTCATCTATAAGATTTGAGTTCAACAACTTTCAGCAGCAATGTACTCAGTTTCTACAGTAGAAGTTAAATCAGAATTTTGCTTCTTCCTGAACTATGAGACAAGTCTATTCCTTAGCAGTTGGCATGTCCCACTAGTATTTTTTTGTTTATCCTGCATCATGCAAAGTCAACATCTGAATATCCAATTAAATTGAAGAAAGACTCATTGGGATATCACAATCCCAAATCTGGAGTGTCGTTGAGATATCAAAATATTATTTTAATAAAAATCAAATGAGATTCCTTAGGATTGACTTGAAATCTAGCACAGATGTATGTGGAGAATATAATATTAGGCCTGCTGGCAGTTAGATATAGGAGAGAACCAATCATACCTCTGTATTGAGTTTTATCAATATTTTTTGCCATTTTTATCTTTATTTAGCTTGGTAGCAGGAGTCATGTGAGTTTTCATAGTGGTGGTTGATTCCAAATCATACTTCTTTAATAGTTCTTTGATGTACTTAGTTTAGTTGATGAATATCCTTTTATCAATTTTCTTCACTTGTAGTTCATGGAAGAAATTCAACTCACCCATCATGCTCATTTCAAACTTGCTCTGCATAAGCTTGGCAAATCTCTCACATAAATTTTCATTAGTAGAACCAAATATCATATCATTAGCATAAATTTATACTAACAATGTTGTGTTCTTATGCCTCCTAAGAAATAGTGTTGTGTCTACTCTACCTCTGATAAATCTTTTTTCAATAAGAAAATTAGTTAATATTTTATACCATGCTCTAAGTGATTGCTTTAACCTATATAATATTTTTTCTAATTTATAGACATAATTTGAATGGGTTAGATTAACAAAATCTGAAGGTTGTTCTACATACACCTCTTCTTGTAGTTCTCCATTTAGAAAATCACTCTTAACATCCATCTGAAAGACTTTGAACTTCATATGGGTTGCATGTGCAAGGAAAATCCTAATAACTTCTAGTTTTTCTACTAGTGCTTAGCTTTCAACATAGTAGATTCTTTCTTCTTGAGAGTAACCTTCTGGCACTAGTCTAACCTTGTTCCTTATGATGACACCATCTTCATCCATCTTATTTCTGAAGATCCACCTGGTGCCAATGATTAGATGATTCCTTGGCCTAGGAACCAATCTTTAGACTTTGGTTCTTTTAAACTAGTTTAATTCATCTTTCATTTCCTTTATCCAACTTGAATGTTGTAAAGCTTCATCAGCTGCTTTTATTTTATTTGAGCAAGAAAACTCAATTAGGTACATTCATTATGAGTTACAGATCAGGTAGTGACTTTAGCTCTTGGATCTCCAATAATTATATCTTATGTGTGATCCCTTACCCATCTGCTTCTAGGTGGTATATTTGTCCTTGTGCCTTCTTGTCTGAATACTTCTAGATTTGATTGTTAAGGTTCTATTGCTGTTGGTTCTTCATCTCGTAGAGTACCTCTGTCAGGTACAGTTGACTTTATGTTTCCTTTATTTGACTCTACGATCGTTGGATTTAGGATCGTAGGGTCATTCTGTTCTTCTTCTTCTTTTGCTCATGACTTTACGATTGCAGGAGGATTGATCGTAGTGTCTTCTTGTTCTATGTTTTCATTGAAGATAACAGCTTCGCTTGGCTCAAGATTATTAGTTTCATTAAATAAAATATGAATTGAAATTTCAATAGTTAACACTCTCTTATTAAAGACATAATAAGATTTGCTATTATCTGAGTAGCCAAGGAAAATACCTTCTGACTTAGGTTGAAATTTAGTTAGATAGTTCTTACCGTTGTTGAGGATATAACAGGCACAACCAAAGATGTGCAGGTAACCAGTGTTGGGTTTCTTCCTTTCTAGGTCTTCTTAAGTGTAGACTGAATCAGAAAGTGATTCTAAGTATAACAGGCAGTGTTAACAACTTCAGCCTAGAAATATTCCGGCAATCTCATGGTTGCCAGAAGTGTCCTTCTTTCTTTAATCAAGGTTTTGTTCTTCCTTTCAGCTACACCATTATATTGTGGAGTTTTTGATGCAGATAAGTTGTGATTGATTCTATTTTCTTCACAAAACTTATTTACTTCAAAAAAGTCGAATTCTCTACCGAGATCAGTCTTTATTGCCTTGATCCTTTCACCCTTCCCATTCTTAATCAGCTTGTAGAATTTGATTAAACTGGAGCTTGTTTCATTATATCTTTAGAGGCCAAAAAAAATACCCATATGAATCTGCTGTGATCATCTATAATGAACAAAATGTATTTCTTTCCTCCAAGACTAACAGTAGGTATAATGCTAAAAAGATCTATGTGTAGAAGTTACAAAGGCCTATTGTTGGAGTTGACTGTCTTTATTTTGAATAAGACTCTAGTTTACTTCCCTAGCTGACAAGCTTTGCATGATTTTCCTTTGATGAAGATCAGTTTGGGCAGTCTAGAGACTAGATCTTTGATGACTAACTTGGACATGCTCTTGAAGTTGAGGTGGGAGAGTCTTCTATGCCATAACCAGCTTACGTCTTCTAAAGCCTTGGTAAAGAAGAAATGTGACGCCCCCAAATCTGGGTCCCTTGAACCACGAGTTCAGTGCTCAAGTTAATATTTTACCCTGTTATCACATCCATTCATTTTGAATAAAATCACTTAATTTACATTTATACATAATTATCCTAAGTTCTACATACCTTTATATATATACATCCGTACCTGACATATTACAAAAAGATAATATTTACATTCACAAGATTCTATCACTGTACATCTATTATTTGCTGACTTTTTCTTTTTCCTTATTTATAACCGACCCCTCGGGCTGCTCAGGTTTAGCTGAAATATTATGTTTAAAAGCAAGAGTGAGCATAAAATAGCTCAGCAAGTACATAAGCAATTAATGACATGATATTTCGGAATGATGAATGAAAATCATTTACTATGAAGCAGGATCATTTACGATAAACTACATCATTTCCAATAACTGAATCAATATCAATAAGCTGAATCATTTTCAATAACTGATCCAATAACAGTTCAATGAGTGCATATGAAAAATATAACATGAACCTTACATGATTAACTAGAAATATGGAACTTGCTTGCTGTACAGTCACTAGACCAATAATTCGTTTAGAACAATACCAATCATCAAGACTGATATTGCCCAAGTTAGTCATAAGACTGCTTATCCATTTAGATGTGTACTTTGGGTGATCAGCCCATTGTACATTTATATTGTGCACAACATAAACATCTAGCGACACAATCATACCATAAAAATTACATTTTTACTTTATCGTTTACTCCCCTTTATTAAGGTTGTTCTGTTACAGCATATCATAGAGTCCGCACCACAACAATGTGGATTGGGGCACATAACAATCAATAACTAAATTCAACATGAATCATTACATATGTCTAGCCGAAATCAAAATTGGCATTGACCTTTTTCAATAATAGTTCAATAAGGAATGAACTTTACAATGGTTACTGAATGCATAACATGAATATCTGTTCAAAGAACTACAAATGAGAGTTCAGATAGAACACTTGCCTTTATCTTCGTCTATCTCAACTGGTAAAATATTATCCCGTTTATAATTTACATGGCCATAATATTAGTTCATACATTAATTACATACACATGCATGCTATAACTTGCTATACAAGCTACTCTTTATCTTTACATAACCCTAACACGTAACACATTGTTCATTTACACCTTAATGCTTACCATACTGATCATTTTTATCAATTTATGGTTTACAATACATGTTTCTATCATTTAATATCAAAAAATTTTATTTTGGAATTAAAATAATTTATTTTTTTTGAAAACAGGACATCTTGCCTCAGCGAGATGTTCTACACTAAACATCTCACTGGCCACGAGATCCTCTCGGTCGACACCTCACCCCAGCGCTGACTGAACTCGCCTCGACGAGGTCCTTTAGCAGCACTGCGCCCCGGCGAAATCCTACAATTTTTGAAAAAAAATTTCTTTTCAAAATCCATGTTATTTTTTACCCCAAATTGAATTTATTGATTCCAACACATCACTTAGCACATATAACATGTATTTGACTTGCATGGGCCTTCAAAACATTTAAAAATCTTAAAATGACCTTATTTTTTCAAAGTTTTCATTTTGGTCGTCAGTGAATGTTTTTAAATGTTTAAAACTTACATTATCACCACAAACACCAAATGACTTCCAATTCGATTCTAGCACATGTATTTACATGAAACTTAGATGTTTGGCTTCTTTTCACCATTAATTATCCAAAATGGTCAAAAATCATACTTTGGAGGAATTTTGTTAACTTTTACAAATTCCATACTTAAACTCAACTTAAGTTCTTGAACTACATGCACCACATAGGCTACCATATACACATTTAACAACTTTGTGTACTCACATAACTTCTATATACATCTTCTAATGCACTTTACAGATTATGATTTGGTTTACAAACAAATTATAGGCTAATATTGTAATTTCTTCTTGACAAGTCATACTTCTCTTCCATTCATGAATCTTTGAAGCTATCTAGCATGAAATTTCACATACTTCAAACATGTTTATCTCTTCCAACAAGGTTTTCATTAAGACGACCAACATATAACACATGATCATCCAATAAATCATAGGTTTTAGCTTGAAATCATACATGAATAGTGCACCACCTTTGTTATACTACACATGAGCTTAGGGTTTCATCATGGACTACACATAAAGCACATAGGTCATATATTCTACACATATAGCCAAAGATACATGCATGGCTACACATATTCTTGAATTTAAACACAAAAATGCTAAGTTTTCAAGGTTATAACTCTTTATACCTTCTTTAAGCTCTTTTCCTTCTTGATATAAACCTTCTCAAGATTAGATTCTCCACTTTGATGACTTGTTTTTCTTCTCTTGCTCACTTCCTATGAATCTCTTAACCTTTTCAAGTAAACCCTAGCTCTCCTATTTCTTTTCTCTCTTAAGCACACTCACTTGTAACTTGGAAGAAGAATAATGAAAAGCTAGCTTGATACTTATATTTAGATACATACATGTATTGTATATCATCTTCCAACACTTAACCATCCTTTGGTTAAGTTAACTCATGCATGGTTAGGGGCATTCATGTCATTTCCCTTTAATCTTTAATGGCAAAATAGACAATTCTCATAAAAAAAGATACCATGGTCATTATTTAAATTGACAAGGGCACTTTGGTCAATTGTCACAAAATCTAGACAATTTAATTCCCATTTAAATCATAGTTGCTTATTTTCCATCAAATTCAAGTCCTTTTTGATCAAAATTTATTTTATTAGGCTTGAATTTTATTCTTAAATTAATTAATCCATAATTGACTTGTCCCAAAACACTTGTCACACTTCAAAATATTAAATTCATTAATTTAATAATAAAATTATAACATTGATAATTCCATGTCATTATAAGCAAGTTGTTGCATATGAGCTCAACTTTGCTAAATCCACTGCATAGATGTTGTTGTTGCTAATCCCAATTAGCTTTATGGAATTTATTTTTAGATCTCTGACTTCACACTGGTTGTTAAGGAAGATCACTTTGTGTCCCTTATTACACAATTAGCTAATGTTTAGTAGGTTGTGCTTTAATCCTTCACCATGAACAACTTTCCTAAATGAGATAGCACCATTCACTATGGTGCTATATCCTCTTGTTTTACCAGAGTTTTTATCTCCAAAGATAGTAGTTGAACAATCATTTTTTATGAACTTGACATGAGAGTTCGGTTTCTTGTCATATGCCTTGAACATTCACTATCTAGATACCAAGTTGTATTAGTAGAGTTCTTTTCCTTTAAGAACAGATCAAGCTTCATTTTGGTACCCATAGTTGTTTAGGTCTGGATGGGTTAATCCTCTTTGGAACCCATATTTATTTAATTTTGGGTCTTCCAAACACAGGATAATCATTAGAGTTACACATAGCAGTAATATGACCATAGATATTATAGTTGTAACACTTTTTATATTGGATGCTTGTGTGTGTGAACTGAGTTCTCTTATTCTAAGATAAGTGTGGGGCATTAAAACCTTTAGCCATTCTTCTAGGCTCTAATTGTTTTTGCTTTCACACTATTCTACGATTTAGAGAGTTTGTAGATTTAAAAATGGCTCTACGATTGTTACCAGGCATGTTTGTAAAGTGAGTTTTCATTGACTTTATAATCCTTTTAGGTTTGATTGTAGTGTTATTTTTACTCTGCAGTTTCTTAAAATCGAGACCAGTGCATGATCTATTATTTTGAGGGACTACAATGAGATCAGAAAAAAAATAGTAGAGCTTTGAGTAATTGACTCAGTGTTTTGTTTGGATTTAACAAACACAATGTTCCTATAGGAAGTATAAATAATGTGATTATTCATTTCAATGATTGTGCCTTGACACTGATTTGAGGGAGATTACTTAAATCTTAAACCTTATATGTCAGAGCTCGGTCTTTGACTTGTGATCACGGAATCCATGGAGAATGAAGACTTATTTCAAGTGGAGATGGTTTTCTTTAGCTTTAAAATCTTGGAGACTAGTTTAGACTCTCTAAGTGCATACTGTTCAAGGGTAGATATCAAGATATTATTATCATCCTTAAGTCTTGATAAGGAAGTTGTGCTTTTTTTAATTGTTTCTAACTCAAGTTGTACTATTTCCTTTTCTACTTGAAGTAGAGAATGGTTTCTTAAGAGCACCCTGAACCACTTCATGTATTTATGTAAATCAGTTGTTATGTCACATAAAATAGTTCTTAAGTCAGGCATATCAATATTTGGAGAATTAAAATCAAATACTTTGTGGAGATCAAAATCTTAAATATCAGAGGTGATCTCCCTTGTAGCTTTATTGACCATAAAATAGAGGTTACCTTTGTGTGGTATTTCATCTTCACTTGATCCAGACTCTTGACCTAGACTCTGAGCCACTTTTAGTTTCGCTCCATGACCCATCAGTAATTAGCCCTTTGTCCTTTTTATGAAATTTTCTCGAGTATGTCTTCTTATCCTTCAGGATAATATTCTTTCTTCTTGTCTTTCTTTGGTTCTTCTTTAGCAAGCTTATTATAATCAACAATAAAATGTATTAACTTCTTGTAGTTGAAGAACATGTCTTTGATATAGTCATTGTTGCTATTGTAGTTTCTGAAGAACTTTCTGGCACTGCTGTTGCCTTTCTTTATGAATTTTCATAGTCTTTTAGCCAGAACAACAATATCTCCATCTTCATTTTTAGATCCACTTTCTTCTTCCATTGAGACTATGGAATAGCTTTCTGTAGCATTGAGAGCAACATCCTTGTCTGTCTTTTTCACTTCAGTAGTTGATGTTGTCTTAGCCTTTTGACTTAGCTCTAACTTGTAAGTAAACATATTTCCGTATAACTGTTGTAGAGTAATCTCATGGAGGTTCTTTAACTCTCTGATGGAAGTGGTATTGACATCCCATTTGCTGGGTAGAGCCTGCATGAATTTAATGTTGACACCCTTCTTTGGGTAGACCTTGTCAAAAGCCTTTAGAGTATTGAGAAGGATGTTGAATCTCTCATATGTGGCAGTGATTTTTTCACCAATGATATATGAAAACATCTCATACTTTTGCGTTTGGAGAGATTGCTTATTTTCTTGAATTTCTTCTATCCTTTCATGCATAATAACGGGAACTTCCCACACTTCCTTTACAGTTATGTAGTTGACCATATTTTCAAACAAATCATTTTCAAAGGCCATGAACAAGATGTTTTTAGCCTTCTTGTCGAGAGCCACCAACTTCTTTTCACTGTCCGTCCATTTAGCTTGGAGATCAAAAATTGAAGGCTAAAGGGAGAATTAAATATTGCTTACAGTTTTATTTTTTTCTCTTATTTTTAATTTTGATAATTTGAGATGTTGATGAATTTTTTAATTATGGTTTTCAGTTACGTTATGAACTAATTTTTTTATATATTAAGATTGCAATGGAACCTATTATTTAGCTTAAATTGATTTACTCTGATTTTCAGTTATTGATCTTACACGAGTTGCTTATCGTATTTTGTTGATAGTATATAATTGTTTGGCTAACAATTAATTTGATTTTCTAGATAAAATTGGAAGATGGATTCTAGGGTTTGATTTGAATATTATAACATGTATCTAGATTATTCTTTTTAGGATTGAATAGTTGGGTTTGTGTATAGGATTTGAATATACCTATATGCCGCATATAACGTTTATAAGAATTTGTTTCGATTTATCTTGCATAGGAATATAGGATTTTAATTGGGGTAAATATTTTTATTTAATCATTAGAAGAGATTTAATAAATAATTTGAGAATTATCAGTTAACAACTCGTTGGGATTAAATAATTGAAAATAGAGTGAAGAGATTTATACAACACATTAGGGGAAATCATAATCTTAAGCTTTTTAAATTTGGTGAGTCAATATTTGTTAGTAATTTTAGTTTTAATTTTAATTTGTTAATTTTATTAGTTTAATTATGAGTGTTTAAATAAAATTAAATGGATATAATATTAATACTTGAAATTTGTTAGCAATAATTCTCTGTGGGACGATACTCGATTTAACACTTAATTACTTTTTGATATTGTATACTCGCACATAATTTGTTAATATCTAAATCGGACAACAATTTTTTGGCGTTGTTGCCGGTAAATTATTCTAATAATTATTTTAATATTAGTTTCAATCAATTTAATCTTAGTTTAAATGTTTTTAGTTTTCTGTTTAATTACTTTTGTAGGCATTCTTAATATTTGTATGCAAACGGAATCTAAAGGTCAGGAACCACTACTGTACACAAACGAAATAAAGAGCAGGTTCCGAAAATTGAGATTTTTTTTATAAAGAAGTATATAATCAAGAAACTATGGCTACATAATATCAGAAATCACTAAGGGATTATGCGATGCCACTTGTCATGGAGATCCAGTCGAGTATTCAAAGGCCCACCATTCAAGCAAACAGTTTTGAGATCAAGCCAGGTACCATCCAAAATGATTTAGAATTCAGTTTAGTTTGGGGGTCTACTCAACGATGGCCCAACGATCATTTGCTTAGCTTTATGGAGATTTGTGACACTTTTAAATACAACAGGGTTACCGAAGTTGCCATCAGACTTCAACTTTTTCCTTTCACACTTCGTGATAAAGGAAAGAGTTGGTTACATTTATTGTCACCTGGTTAGATCACTACATGGAATGATTTGGCGTAGAAATTCCTAGCAAATTTTTTCCCACTAACAAAAACAGCAAAAATGAGGAACGATATTTCTTCTTTCATTCAATATAATTCGGAGTCACTATATGAAGCTTGGGAGATATTCAAGAACTTGCTGCGAAAATGTCCTCACCATGGAATTCCTAAGTGGTTGCAAGTACAGACATTCTACAACAAATTTTTTAGTACTACTCGGAACAGTATTGATGCAGCTACAGGTGAAGCGTTGATGATAAAGAACTTTGATGAAACCTACAAGTTTTTGGAAACAATGGCTACCAATAATTATCAATGACCATCTGCTAGGATGAATCGGCCAAAAGCAACAGGGATTTATGAGATCGATGCGGTTACTGCATTGGCTGCGCAGGTTGCCACGTTGACAAAGAAAACTGATGCATTGGGGATGCAGCCTATTCAGAGTGTAGCAGCGGTGTATGAGTTGTGTGAGGGGAACCATTCGAACGACCAATGTGCAATTAGTGCGGAGTCCGTGCAATACATTGGTAAATACAATAGGCAGCAACAACACAATAATCCCAACAATTATAACCTTGGTTGGAGGAATCATCCGAATTTCTCTTGAAGTAATAATCAAGCCCAAAATCTTACTCCAAGGTAACCATATCCACCAGAATTTCAGTACCAGGCACCACATCAGCAAGAAAAGAAGTCCAATCTGGAGGAGCTACTTTCTAAGTTCATAACCCCGAGATGAGAATGAATAATTAAGATGCATTAATCCAGAACTTAGAAAATCAAATGGGCTAGCTAGCGAATGCCAGAACAATCGCCCTCAAGGAACATCACCTACTGACACAGAGATTAATCCTAAGAGGGAAGGAAGGAACATTGTAAGGCTATCACATTGTGTAGTGGAAAAGAGTTATCTGAGGTTGTTGATGGAACTTCAAAGAAGGCACATAAAGATAATAGCCATATTGACAAGGAAGATAGCAAGGAAGAGGAACATGAAAAGAAGAAAGGACGAAAATTTACATGCAAAGTCTAATGGAGGAAAGTACAGTTCTAATGTGCCTCCCGTGCCATTCCCACAGCAACTTCAAAAATTTCAATTAGACAAGCAGTTTTTGAAATTCTTAAAGGTATTTAAGAAGCTCCAAATTAATATTCCATTCACAGATACATTGAAGCAAATACCTAGTTATGTGAAGTTCATGAAAGATATCTTGTCTAAGAAATGAAAGCTAGGTGATTTTGAGATGGTTGCACTTACGGAGGAGTGTTGTGACACCCCCAAATATAGGTACTTGTAACTTCAAATATGGTGCTCACGATACAACACATCAACCCATCTATCTACCTTCAATACATAATGACATAACAATAAATAATGTATTTACATTACATGCCTTATAACATAAAAATAAAGACGTCCTAAACTTGACATAATACATTGACTATCATATTAAGTTCTTCTATTCCTTAGCTTTATGACTTCCTTTATTCTTTCAGATCCTTTGAACTTCGCTGGCTTAACTAAAAAAACATTTGCATATAGTAAGGGTGAGCAACGAATTTGCTCAGCAAGTAATAAGCATATGATGAACAATAATATTGAATAAGAATTAATCTTTACGAAATCTTCAACAATCATACGATAATTGTGAAGACGTTTAAATAATTTCAACAATAAGCAATTCCATTTAATGGACAATTTATAACCTTCTGACTGAGTGGTCGTAAGGACCATAAACTCCAGCCATGGTTGAACATATCCATGTTCAACCGAGAAACTCTCATATAAGGTTGGACATTTATCCAACCGAGCATCTTACATCCAAGGTTGAACATTTATCTAACCGAGAAACTTTAGAGTACTCTAGATGATCAGCCTATCGTACTCCATATTATGCATAACATTCAGTCTTAGTCTGTGCACGCAAATCGGTCCCCTGACATAACATAAATATATACCCCTTGTAAGGGTTGTTTAACTCAGTCTCATTATAGGATTTCTGCACCGAGGCAATCGGTTTGGATATCATTCTAAAACTTATGATTAATTCAATCATTCATCTCGACAACGGTCTAGCCGGAACAAATGGCCTAGACTTGTTCTTCGAACATCTCATAATCATTTAGGGTTCTAAAACTTCAATAATATGATAATTGGACAGTGCAATTGTAAGCGCATAAATATGGTTAACAACATTCAACTCGATACGATATAAAATTCAAGAATTATCTCAAGATTTGCATAATAACATAATTTTATAAATTTAGTTGGAAGTAACAAGTTAGGAAACTTGCATAGTATTAATTTGAGTAGGGTTAGGGAACTTACCTATTTCGTCGACTATAATTGGCTCAATGTTATTGTCCTTTGGAAAATCTATATAAATTTGACACCCTAATTAATCACTATCAGACTTTACACGTCATTTTAACTAGACTCACATAATGGTGTCAACTTTCATCATACAATTCAAATTATGCAAATAAAATAATTTTTTTTTAATTTTATTTGCTTACATTTTATTCCTTGTATCATTTATTTCATTTCATTTTCATAACCAAGATCTACAAATAAAATAATCTTTATTATTATTTTATGTATTTTAACTTATCTTCACAATCTACAAATAAAATAATCCTTATTATTATTTTATTTGTTTATACTTTATTTATTTTAATTCACTCTCATAGTCTAAATTCACAAATAAAATAAATTTTCTTTTATTATTATTTTATTTGTTAAGGCTTTATCTATTCATTTACTTTAATTTATTTTCAAAAATAAAATAATTTTTATTATTATTTTATTTGTTTATGTCTTATTCATTTATTTTAATTTTATCCTTTATTTAACTTAATCATTATTTTTTTTATCAACATAGCATAATCATAAAATGACTAGAATACCCTTAATTAGTCTTTTTTATTCATTTTTATCACATACTCGTCGGTAATATTATATTACATAATTTTTTGATTTATCTTTAATTATTTTCTTTAATTTTCTGAACTAAAATTTATTTATTAAAAATACCTAAATACCTTATTTTTTTTCCTTATGAAAATTCTTTGTTAACATTATTTCACGTATAAAATATTTTCTCTTAATTTTTCAATGTCATTTACTATTTTTAAAAGAGTCGTTTATGCATAAAATTGTAACATTTTTCATAATATGAATGTTTATCCAATTATTCTGAAATTCACAAAGTAACTTCTACTTATTAGTGTGTACTCTAAATAATTTTTTTAGCTCCATCGAAGTTACACACTTCAATTTTTTTTGGTTTAAGCTAAAGGTTTGATTGGTCATATCTCACTCATTCGAAGTCCGATTGTGCTCATTTTTGGACAGGGGCTCTTTAATAACATATTTTTTTTAGAATCCAGAACGCCGAATTGTATCTCATTGGTTAGGTACCCAAAACTAGCCCAGGTCAGGGGGTTTGATAGTTTTTTTGGCAATTTAGACTATTTTGGTAGAAAAATTACCATAAATGAAAATTTTAATATTTTTTGTTTTTACCACTTGGGTTGGTTTGAAAACTCATAGATCTAATACTCAAAACTTACGGATCACAAAAATAGTAAAATCACATAAAGTTAAAACTATCTAAAGTTTTAATTTATTTTAGGGTTTTTTCGATAAAAACGTTTATGTTCTTATTTTCTTTCCATCTTGAGTTCTTATACATTTTAACACATAATAGCATATAATCTTCATCAAGACCACCTTATACCTTTGAAATCCACCATGATTCCCACAACACACAAATCTTCCCCCAACCAAGCATAATATATATATATATATATATATATACACACACACACACACACAGCTAAACATGTTAATAACACTAAAGTGTTAAGGTAGGATCACTTTTAAACCTTTGTGGGGGCTTCTTCTTCTTCTTTTTAGATGACTTGATCTTCCTCTTCCTTGCTCTTAGCTTGCTCAATAATGGCTTCTCTCCTCTCTTTGCTCTAGTAAAATGGCTTCTACACTTGGTGTTGTTCTTAAACTTTCTTTATTTCTCCCTATTTATCTTTATTTTCTCTCTTACCTCTCTAAAGCTCTCTAACATTTGATCATACGCATTTCAATTCATAAATGCATAATTTTAACGTAAATTAGAAACTTCTTTCTATTTTTCATTTCACCTTGGCCAAGGATTTATGAGTTATCATTTATTGAATTACATAGGACATTCTCTTCTTATACTAGAAGCTGTTGATCCTTTGTTGACCATTTATCTACCTCTATGTACAACTTATTATACCCGACCATACCCTTTGATATACCCCAAAAGGTCTTAAGGAATATTCCAAAGTATAACTCATCATACACAAGGTACTATGATGATCTCAAGTCCTAGGATCATTTGTACTACTATCACAAAAGGAACTCCTATTGATAGGCAAGTAAAACTCCATTATATTTTCCTTAAGCGAGTCACGTTCAGTGAACTTATTCTCTAATAAGTACATACATACTTGCTTTAGTGTCTCTACACAAATGATTATAAGATCAATCATCCTCTTCATAAACGCAAGCATAGTATGTATTAATCTATCTTGATTCACTAATCCCCATTTTAGTGATCCCACGATTAAGAATATTTTAGTTTTGAGCTATCTTGAATTTAGTTCTCATTAGTATAATCAGCATTGTGATTCTAAAAACATTGCTCAAAACTATGTGTTTATTAATATAATTAATTCAACCAATTAATCATGAATAATGAAATGCCTTGATACTTTTATTAATAGATCGAATAAGATTACAAAGTATATGCATATCACATCAACTGTGATTCGCTTGAAGGCATACTACTTTCAATCTTCCATTTGCACTAAAGTCAATAGTTGTTTGGTATCCCCATACCATTTTTCTTTAGGTGGTGAACGAATTGCTTAGTAAATGCTTTAGTTAATGAATCTCTAAAGCTATACTGAAAGTCTGCCATCTCTATGGTATCGTCTCCTTTTTAATGATTCCTCTAATCATATGGAAGTGCTGCTACACATGTTTAGAATTCAGATGAGACCTAAGTTCCTTGGCAAATTAAACTCCTTTAATGCTAGAAACCATTCCAAGTTCTGTAATGAACTTGTTGAACCTATCAATCTCATTTGCAGCTTTACTTATAGTTATTTACTATGTCTTTGTCATTAAATTAGCAACTCTTTGCTACTTAAAACTTTTTTAACTCACTGCACCACCATTCAAGGTAATTATATAACCTGAAATGCATATGATATTGTCTTGGTTGGTCTGAAAAGCTTGAGTCTATTAAGATCTCTATTTTTAATTAGACCCGCCATTAGAAACTATTTTCTAATATTCTTCTCTAGGAATGAACAGATATCTACTTATCATACATAAGCAACATCAGGTGTTGTACATATCATCAAATCAATGTACGTTCTTTGGGTCAAGCTGAGCAACCTTTACGATATATCTCTATAGACCTTTATCCTGAATAGAATGTTAGGATGCTTCTCTCAAGTCCTTAATGGAAAAGTGTTTACACAAACACATCTTTACTGATTGTAACATCGGTATGTCATTCATTATCGGTAGTATATCAACATATATTACTAGGAATGCCAAAGTGCTCCCACTATCCCTTTTGTACACATTTAGTTTATCCACGTTTTTGATAAAATCAAACTCTTTTGATTATCTCATCAAAACGGATGTTTCATCTTTGAGAAGGTTGTTTTAATCCATAATTGGATCATTCTAGCTTACAAAATTGATTTACTCCATCTCTAGGGAGAAAAATCCCCTTGACTGTACCATACATACATCCTCTTTATATAGTAAGATGTAACTGCAATTAAAATTCGAATGGATATATGCATTTTTACTAGTGAAAAGTTTCATCATAGTCAACTCCTTAATCTTGTTTGGAACTTTTTGTCACTAGTCAGTTCTTACAGGTCTCCACCTTGTCATTTACGTATGATGAGGAATACCATTTCACGTGAGATGATCTAGAAACACTACAAAAAAATAGGGCTTTAGCAACAACCGATTTTTGTTGCTAAAGTTGCCAAATTTCGTTGCAAAAGCTCTTTAGCAACAATTTTCTTGTCGTTGCACCTTTCGTTGTGCAATGAGCATTTCTAATTGTTACGCAAAGAATGCATTTTGTTCGTTGCTGAAAGTGATACATTTTGCAACAAAAGTTGGCTTTCGTGCAAAGGCTTCGATCCTTTAGCAACGAAATTTATTGTTACAGAATCAATAAAAAAAACGTTACTGAAAATCACATTTCGTTGCAAAAAGCCTACTAATGGGCAACGAAATGAACTCTTTTTTTGGGCAACGAACATGTGATTTCGTTGCAGTTGGTTCACTTTGCCAATGATCCGTTTCGATGCGGAAAAGCATTAAAATTAT
Source organism: Hedera helix (assembly GCA_947179155.2). Taxonomy (NCBI): domain Eukaryota; kingdom Viridiplantae; phylum Streptophyta; class Magnoliopsida; order Apiales; family Araliaceae; genus Hedera; species Hedera helix. The sequence goes on from OX359270.1 coordinate 24,981,237, forward strand.
TGCCTAAACATGTTTTCGTTGCTGATTGTATTCTTTTTAGCAACAATGTTCGTTATTGATTATACTATTTTGCAATGACATTATGATTAATCAGCAACGATAATGTTTGTTACGGGTTATTTTTCAGTAGCAACGAAAATTGTTGATTAGCAACAACACTATTCGTTGCCGTTTCTTTATATGTGCAACGAAAATTGATATGATTTGCAACAATATAAATGTCGCCTTTTTATTTGGGTATAGCAACAATATCCTTCCCGTTGTTATTAGGTTAATTTTTCATTGCCAAAAATTGTATTTTAATGCCATTAGCAACGAAAACTTGTTGCTAAATGTATAAAAAATTGTTGTTATATCCTTAATTGTACGACGCTTTGGTAACGAAATAGCTATTGACTGTATCGTTGCCAAATCAAAAATTGACAATCTTGCTATGTACCTGACTAGCTCAATGACCCCATAAAAAAAAACTAAATATTATTAACTTAATAAAATCATTGAGTATATAATCATTCATTATCTTTACAATCAACCGTCTAAGGCTACTATAGTTCTTCAATCAAATATATATTTACATATATAGAGAGAATACACTTCTTATTTCGTCCCTTTTCTTCTGTAAACATAGTGCATCTATCATATACTGAAAATTTGGTACCTAATATTGTAAGGCTGATAGAAGCAGTCTTCCTGCACATATTTAAAAATAAAAGCAAGTCGTAGCTGTAGGAAAATGAAGCAAATAGGTCAGCAGAGGCACATAGTGCCAAAATAAATGCATAAAGACAATAGAGTTATAGTGTGGTACTAATGTACACCACATTGCACATAAGTAGAAAAAGACAAATAGGTAATCACAATATCATTAGCTATAATTCCAAACAGAAAGACTGGCATACCATACTATCCACTTTGACACAATTATGTAAGATACGTAGACAAACTCATACAACATATCAGTTGATTCAAAAGTTTTTAATTATGCCAATGACTGATATCATAGTGTGTAGTTAGTTCAATTTAACGCATCATTTAGCAACTTGACATTTTTAAAATAAGTCAACTAATCAAGTTTAAAATTTTATATCATGTAAAACATGAACAGGGTAATAGACTAGGCACCAAAAATGGGACAAGATCAACAAGTTTAACATAAATTTGGGTACCATCCAAGTCAAATTCCTTTCTAATTGACTCTGGGATATGTTGCTGTAAATATCTACTAATGAATTATAAACTGAAATAAGGGATAACTCATTTAAATGATGGTCTTGATAAATGAACAAATTAATAAATATAATAACAGACAAGCGTATGTAGCCAAGATCATTAAGCTTGTTATCCTCAAGGTATTAGTTATTATTAAGATAATCCTGCATCAGTTTTACAAGCCACTAGCAATATTTCCTTTTAAAAGCATGGTGCTTAAAATGAAATTGACTCAATTTATATTTAAATGACTTAGATACCCTTGTATACACGAAGAGCTTTAGCAACCTGAAGTCTCACGCAAAGTGATACAAGATAATTCCCAAAGTTTTTGGGCAAAAAAAAAAAGTATTGCTATTAGTCACCGAACAATATTCTCTATTACCATGTTGAAAGAGTTCACAGTCAACGAAGTATAAATTAATTTTTTGCATTTAAGAATTCTAGGATATCTAAACTGTTATATTAAGTGGAACGAAAAAGAAGGAATCAAGTAAATAAGATACTTGAATATGAAATTGCTATGAGTTCATCAATAAACAAACCAGAATCAATATTTCACTTTCAAAAGATTTGTTATTAGTAACTATTTACTTAAATTCAGATGATGATAAAGTCATGCCCCAACTACTTTGAATAAGTTACATAAATCATGTTTTTCCCTACTATGTCAAAAGCCATTATATATATATATATATATATATATATATATATATATATAAGAGAAACATAGAGTTCTCAGCAGGTTCTCATATCTTAAGCACAAGTAGCTAACAATAGCAACAAAGGGTTTGCCAAATATTTGAATAACATAGCCACTATCCTCACTAGTTAAGAAGCAATTTAAAACTCCAAACTACCGTTTTAGAATGGTCAATATCACATATAATTTAGTCATTTTAATCATGTTAGTCATGCAGTTTCTTAAGAAGAATTGAGAATTCAAGCAACATAAAAATAATAATTAGGGATGTCTATTAGTGAGTCAATGATTGTTGTGTATATTTTTCAAGCTAAAGACATAATTAAGAGCCCATGTAACTTAGACTTGACACTCACAAAACTTGTTATGCTCTTAGTTCAATTGCACTTTTAAAAAAAAATAGATATTCTATGTAATAAGATCCCCAGACTCATAAAATGTACAAAACATTTGGCATAATAGACTTAACAATGCTATATAAGTGGGCTATTGATCCCCAAATTAGTAGCTTAGTTGTATATTGTAAAACTATTATCGGTTATGTTGAATGGCACAAAGTTGGCTCCAATATAAAAAATATAAACAACATTCTATAAGGATTTACAAAATCAATTAATTTTGTTGTTGACTTCAAAATCATCTTAAAATTTTGTGTTGCATTAAAAAATATGTCTAAATAAAATCACAAACCAGGAAAACACAGATGAAGATCTTTATATAGGGCTGCATACATATCAACAATAACATATATCAATCATCTTCTTATTAAGTAAAACTTTGATCATATGAAAAACTTAACAACAGCTCTATACTAAAGGCATCTGGAAGACTTCATAATATGATAAGGCAATATTAGACACAAAAACAAATGTCTAATAAACCTACATAACAACAACTTATATAATGTAGCATAAACCATATAACGGACTCCCTAAATTATTTTGATTATTAAATTTATCATAGTTTCCATATACCAACTATCAAACATTGGGAGAAATAAAAATATCTATTCAATCTTAAGCTTCCCATTGTCATAAAAAGAGAAATAAAAAAAAGACTTCCCACTATTTTTCTTATATAGAAAACAGTCACATGAGCTAGTGGCTTGGAATGATGGAGTCAAAACAATCATTTCTCCACAGCCAAAACACTACGAATCATTATCATTTTATATTCCTTCCCCATTTTTTAGTAACCAACATAAGATCAATGGAACATCATTATCATTATTGAACGAATTTTCATAATAAAACCCAAGCTTGTAAAAACTTGACATCTACATATCATTTTAAAAAAAGAAAACCTAACAAATAGTTTGGTGAAGGTGAAGATAACTACGCACATTGATGTGAAAGACAATAAGGATGAGATCTTGCACTCTAGCCCCCAATACAAGCAATGCCTCAATTATAAGTACAATCCCAAGGCCACTAGAAATGTATATTAAGCCAACAAGTGATATTAAAACCCAAAAAGATTCACAATATGTTACAATTAGTATTTCAGAGAGCTAAAGCCAATCAACTCACAATAGTCATTGTGACCATACTAATTAGTTTTCATTTCTGATAAATCATTTCTAAGAAACAAAACAAATGGACTAAATTATCATATTAGCATGGTTGTTGCTAAATGACTAAATAATAATAGACTATATTATTATATTAGTAGTGTTTAAACCTACTAGTAAGCAATTCACCATTCCTAGAGTCCTGAAGATCTCTGTTTGAAAATTCAAAAGTGATTCACAATGTATACAGGTATAACTGAGAAAGCTCACAAAATCCCGACGAAATATACTTCCACAAATTTAACATTCCTATTTTTTTTAATTTAAAACTTCAAATTTTTAGCATCCTAGTACAACAAAATACTAAAACTTGAATGAATTATAGCAGTCAACTGATCCCTTTTATGCAAAACAAAAACAACACCAACGCATTAAGAACCACGTTCAAATGATCTTATTTTCCTGGAACACCTTAAAACAACCACATTACATATTACTAGCAAGTAGTAAACTTACTTAAAAACATATAAATATAAAAATAATGATAGAAAGAAGCCATAAAGTTAAATTTTATTCCAATTTTCCATTCCCAGATTCCACATTTCGTCAAAAATGACTCTATCTCAGAAACTAGAAACAATTTCTGCACTTTTGCTACATTATGAACCAAAAATTCATACAAGCCAAATGTCATAAAACTTAAAAAGTTCATATATAATGAAATAAGTGAGGGAAAAACCAGACTCATAAATTAATTACTGAAGATTAGAATGGATCATAATGTGAATAAAAAGCATACTCATCACATAGTTGATTACAACAAACGAAATTCCAGCTAATTCAAACGAAATCTTAACATTTTTAGCCCTATTCCGATCAACCAGAAGTGACTATCTTTGTAGGAAAAAAAATCACCCAATTTCTGTCAGAAGCATATGGATTTGAAGATGAGAAACACCATTTTGGCCAAATCAATTGGTGTAAGTGTGTAGTCTAGGAGTAGAACACTTTAATTAGTTTGGATTTAACGAAAAACCAACTGGATTCATTATTTGAAGAAGGAAATTAGGGTTTTTGTGGGTTTGAGAGAGAAGTAAGATTTTGCGCCGCTAAAGAGAGAAAAAAATAGATGAAAACTGATTTTTATAAATTATTTTGCCCTTTTATATTTACCTAGGTAGAAGTTAATCCAAGGGTTTAGAATTAATCAAAAGAAAATGAAGCAACCTTGACCATTAATCCTACAATGTGCTTTGATTACCAGCATTTGGTAATGGATTTTACATGTAGCTCTCTTATTGGATGGCCTGGATGGTGAAATTTTAAACTTGAGTATTCATATTACACCATTAGATCATACTTGGATGGCCCAAATTAAAACCTTTATATGTATATATATATAATTTGAAATTTTTTATGTATATAAGTATACCAAATATAATTTATAATTTTAAATTTTAGTTAATGTAATTGAAATGATTAACATATATCTTTAATAGAGTATATACTTAAAATTTTTAATAGTATTTTATATTAGTTTAATATCTATCTTTAAAATTAAAAATATTTTTGTGAAAATATATTTTAGTAATTAATATTCATTTTTTTTATAAAAAAAATAGTTAGTGTAGGATTCTATAAAAAAATATTTAATTAACAATAATTAATTTAAGAATAACTGTTTAGCATGCCTAAATTCACACACAATTTACAAAAACGATCAAAACTAAGAGGTTTAGTGAGTATATTAGCTATATTATGTTCTATATCTATGTATTTTGATATAGCATGCAACATGTGATTTTTACTTAAATTTATAGCATTAATATCATCACATAAAATAGACACGCATGAATTGATATTACATTTCTTGCATTTCATAAATTGATATTACATTGTTTGCATTACATAATTCAATCTAGGATGATTATAATGAATAAGATTATAAATGGTAACCGAAAAATTCATATCCATTTGTCTTTAGATTCGAAAGAAAATGGATATTATTTGTATTCGAAACAAAATGGATATATCTGTATTCGGTTTTAAGGTATTTGCAAATAAACGGATGCAAATATAGATATAGCCGTATTCGTATTCATTTAACTTCCAATCGAAAATATATCCGACGGATAATGAATATTCGGTATCCGTTATCATGTTTCGTATCCGTATTTGAAATTCATATATGAATAACTATTCTTTTACATATATGTTAATCATCATATATTAAGTAAAATAATATTTTCAAATAATGACAGTTATCAATTATTCTTTTACTTATTTAAAAAAAATTAATAAACATTAATAGTTACATACAATTTAATATCAATCTCAATGTTGTTTTTAAAAAAAATTAAATACACATGTCTAATTATTAATTTAAAAAATGTCAATTTGATCATAAAAGTCAATTGAAGACTTTTATTCTGGGACGGAAAGAGTATAATAATTAGTTTTTATTATCATAAAAAAAAATATTTTAAAAATATGTCATTTCACTTCTAAAAAATAGAAAATAATTTTTTTATTATAATGTTAATAAACTAAAATAAATTCATTTAATTTTAATTTATGCATTTTTACTATTGTAAAGTGTAAAATATATTATAACTCAAACTCTCTATAAACGTTGCATATAACAAAATTAAATAAATACTTTTAAAACTATGTAATATATATTGAGGATAAGTAATAAATGAAACTCCCCACAAACATATTATTAACTTTTAATCAAATATTTGAGAAAATTAAAAATAATCAAATATTCAATGTAAATTGTTGAATGTAAGAACTTATTTAATTAATGAATAATTTATTATAAATTATAAACATTCGTACACATTAAAATACTATTGCTACACATACAAAATGGACACACTACAAAAATATTAGTTTCTAACATATTAAATAAAAGCTTATTTTAAGATAGTTGAAAATACTTCTTAAAGTAATTAGATATATTTTTATAATTAGATATTTATTATAACACCATATATAATATTTTAAAATAATTGAAAATACTCTATAATAAATTACAAACATTCGTACACACTACAATACTATTGTTATACATACAAAATGAACACACTGCAAAAAGATTAATTTCTAACATATTAAATAAAGGTTTATTTTAAAATAGTTGAAAATACTTCTTAAAGTAATTAGATATATTTTTATAATTAGATATTTATTATTACACCATACATAATATTTTGAAATAGTTGAAAATACTCTATTATAAATTACAAGCATCCGTACACACTACAATACTATTGCTACAAATACAAAATGAACACTGAAACCATTAATAAAAAAATTGACAATTAAATAAATTATATAAATAGAACATTCATTTGAAAGTTAGGATTTGAAAAATGATGATAACTTATTTAAATTGTCAAAATGTTAAAATTTATAATTAATAATATTTTTTAAATAAATAAAACATTGATTATTATATTTGTTAAATATAAATTAACATTCATTAATGAATTATACTTTAAAACTCATTATTTTTTTCTTATTCTAACTAGTGTTTTCTTTTATCCTCACTCTTAGCCATTCATTCTCTCTCAACTCTCATTTTTGCCGGTTGCCATTCCCTCTCTTTCACTCACAGTCGTCGCTCACTCTGTCTCACCTTCAGCTGTCGTCGCCTCTTGTTTTTGGGTTTCTGGATGTGATATATTCTTGAATTCGCTTATGAAATCCTGCATGGTAAATGTTGCAAACGCCAGACAGCCGAAGGGAAGGTAATCTCTTCTATTTTACTCCATCGTACAAATACACATACACACACACACACACACACACACACAATATATACATTCCCATATCTCTACTGTCAAAACGCACACACAAATCGAACTTCAATTGAAGCTTAATTAGTTTGTAGAAAAAATTATTATGTGTTTTAGAGTAAAAGCTGCAAAAAGCTCCAAACACTAGGCAACCAAAGGGAAGGATTGGGCTTGCTTTTGATACTCCTTCAGTGTCCAAATGTTAGTTTCTTATGATTTGAGTTTACTCTTGATGACATTGTCCTTCTTCCTTTTCTTTATTCTTTATATTAACCTTCATCTAGTACTCCGTTGAATTGAATTGTGCTAGGTTTTAAGTTATGCTAAGAACTAATAGAACTATCAAAAAAATTGCACTCAAGGTGTATGATGAATTGCCAAAATGAAGACACTAGGAATTAGCATATTTACTAAAAATAATATATTTTGCGACAAAAAATTAAAAAGTTTATATTGAATACATTTATAAAGTATGCATGTATTTACCGTTATGTTTAATAGTAACAAAAATCACAGTATTTTGTTACAATGTCTCAATTTGTATTAATAAGTTTATTCTATTCAATTAAGGAATCCACAGATTATATATTTGAATACGAATCATGTCTTACTAACTATAAAGTGTATTGTTCTTTTTTTTATATTTTAAATTTTAATCTTAAAAAATAAGATAAAAAGGTGGTGACCTACTCTCCTTATCCTCCATTATTGTCCAATTGAACGTTTTAATTTCCTCCCGTGTTAATTTCCCATAAAAACTAGGTTAAAGTTTCTTCCCTGTCTCAAATACTAGGCACAATCCTATTACATTCCTTATTTGGTGTTTGATATTATTTTACACGAGTAATTTAGGGTTATTGGTTGTGCTATGCCAAATTGAATAAGAAAATACTCCCTCTTAAAATGGTGACTTAATGATAATTTTTATGTTTTCATATTTTAGCTAACATGATGATAAATTAAGAATGTCCAGTTATTTTACTTTTTTAAAGTAAAAATATATTTCTTTTTTGAGATATATTTTATAAATTATTTTTTATTTTTTAAAATAGAGGAGTGTTTGTTAATAATTTATTTGATTGGAGCATTATACCACAATAATGACAAAATGATTTCTTTGCTGCTTAGGTGTTTGGTTACTTGCCTTTTATTCTTTAATTGATAATGATAATCCAGATGAATAATTTTTATACTGTATGTAAATTTAGTTTGGCTTAGTAACCTTACTTTCTTTCACTGAATGATTTTCACTTTTTATAGTGCTTTAGTTTAGATGTGATATTTTTAAAAAATATTACTTGGAAGTTGATGCAGAGTCGTTTACTTTCAGTTTGTTTATTTGTTTTTCATGCACTCCTACAAATTACACTTCTTTGTTTCATTTATTCGCAAGTTGGTGGACTGCAGTTTAGCACTTACGAAAATAGAAAGAAAAAGATAATGCTCTAGGTAATTGATGGTTTTATCTAGCAAGTTATAGTTTTTATTAGTGTTCGAGTTATTGGGTTGTTAGTTTTATGAATGAAACTTTGAACTTGAAATTTAATTTGATGTTTGATATTATTTTTCATTAGTAATTTAGGGTTATTAGTTGTGTTGGTTTTAAATTTAGTTCTTAAATTAATTGTTATTTCTGGCGACCTGCTCTCCTTTATCAATGTAATTCTTTTATATCTTTAAAGTTCATAAATTTTGTGAATGGTGCTCTTTTTTCCAGACTGAGGGTGTGTATATAATTTAGCACTATGGTCTTAGTGTTTTAATTTAATAGTTATTATAAGTGTAAAGGGCAAGTTATGGTTATACACAATTCGGTTAGGGAAATATAAAGGATGGATTAACTGTGTACTGACATTAATGTATTTTTTACGCAACAATGGCATCCTGATAAATGGTCAAAATTAAAACACCCTCACTGTTGCTCAGTGAAGCTAAGCATAAATTTCAACAAATTCAAGAAGCTCATTCAGGTATTTTATAGAACTATTTGAATCTGCAAAGATTTTATATTTATGGTTGTAGTCGTATTTTAAATTGATAAATTATGTAAAAAAAAAAAAACTAACTCAATAAGAATGAAGCAATATTATCGGATCAAAGGAATAGATCAGTGTATGATGCATGCTTTTATATGAGATACTACTGTGCACCAATTTTAGGTAAGAAGAAAGTCTTTATTAGGAGGGGAAGTCCTGTTGCACCTACTGAGGTAGGGGTTTATGCTTATACTAAGGTATGCTACTTTCCCATTTCATAATACGATCATATTTGAACCATTATATACAACTTTTTCATTATGTCTTTTTACTATTTACCCTTTGTATACAAAAGCATACCGGTGAAACATGATGCAAAACAATATGTATGTCTTAACAAGCATTTATTGTTGTTTCCAAATGTGTTAAATTATTCATTTGTTCACAATGGACAAAAAGAAATGTATAAATAATACAGAATTGTTAAACTGGTTTGAAGCTGAAAATTTCTCTGGTGGAGAAATCAGTTTATTTTTTGAGGAAGTATCATTATAACATATGTTTATCCTTCCACTAAGTTTTTTATAGCACATGTTTATCCTTGTACAACATCAACATGATTTTTTCTTAACCTTGACAAAATAAAGTTAAAACTAGTTAATTGAAATAAGACAAGATATGAGTATCATTTCATTGTTCTAGAACTTGATAACAATAATATTGGATGGGAATAGATCAGAAACTAGAAAGGTCTCTAAACTTGTTGGTCATTCTCTGTGAAATTTTGTGATACTATATTCGATGATTATAGCTAGATGAAGAAGGGACTAAAGTGGTGAGGGTACTGATACTTTAGTTTAACATCATTATCTTTTGATTAATAGAGTACTAAAGTGGGCTAGTTACTTTGTTATGCAAATTTAGGTTCATCAATGGAGACTTTGATGCCTATGTGAAGAGAATTTAACAACCTTATGTACGGGGTGGTGAACTTGAGTTATTGATGGCATCTCGTGTTCTTAAGTGAGTTCTAAATGTTGCTTTTTTTTTATATTCTCTTTTACTAATCTAAAGCAATACATTCATGTTAAATATTTATTTGACGCATCGTAATTGTATTGCAACTTGCAAATGATTGCAAAAGAAAATTTGTGAAGAAAGTTTATTATACTCATTCCTTCATATTCTTGTACACATGTTATTCCTCCTGGATTGACTCTATAAATGGTGGTCCTGAGATCACTAAGATATGCACTTCATAGCAATCAATGACGCAGTATACATAATGTAGGCTTACAGTTATTTTTCAGAAATACTTTTTCTAGATTACAAATGAAACTATGGTATATTTTTCCATCCCAATGAAACTGTGGTATATTTGCATTATGAAGGATGCATCATGAACTCGGCATGAATTTATATTAATTAGTATGAACTTTTGGCTCGTAAACCTTTACTCACCTTGATCATTGAACTTAAAGTTAGTGAAATATTACTAACTTGATGAATATTTCAATTTCCAGTAGGAACATCTGTGTTGGGACTGTCAGGGTTATATACGGTAATGATGAAAGCTACTAGAGCAAGTAGGAGAGTTTTTCAGCTTCAGGATCATGTTTCATCCATGCCAAAATCAAGAAATAAGTGTCCTTTGGGGTCAGTTTTATAAAGTGTCATCTTTTATTTGTTGTTTAATATTTTTTTAAATTTATTTATGAAGACAAATCACATTCAATAAGAATTATACTGTTTAAGTCTCAGTCTTTCGGTTCTATCCCGACGATGACTTTTGGTTCTATCTTAACAGAACCATACCGTTGCCATAACCCTATTTTCTTATAGTGAACTAATTGAATATTTCAACTGATTTCTTTCTTTCATAGTTTCATTTTCAATTTTGAATCTTGTCACACTATTGTATGTTATGTTGTATAGAGTTCATAATTGACTAATAATTATATATTGGATGTACTCACTCACTACCATTATAGCAAATTCGCTGTTGTTAATATTATTTTGTGATATGACAGAGGTCCTTGTCTAATGGTAAACCAACTAGAAGGACTAGTGGAACATCATCCGGAAGTCCTAGTCCAGCTTTACTATTGTGTGATCATTCTGGATTCTGATATACTTTAATTACTAATTTATTTACTGTTTTGTTGGTCGGCTGCTCTGTAGTGTTATTGAAGTCTAATACAGTGCTTATTTGCTCTGTTTTGGCCTTATGCTCTTGTATTTTCTTAGAATCTGAGCTTCATTGTTTGTTATTTTGTATCGATCTAGGGAATGCCCTCTAGTATATATATCTTTTTTCTTTTATATACATTTAAATATAGAAAAAAAATATGGAACAATTTATACGTATAATTTATACACAGTTTATATGTATAATTTATACTTGTAAATTTTAATTGATTTTTATTATCAATTATAAATGATGTATTTGATATGTCTCCCCTTTATGATATGTATTGTTACAATTTTAAATGATTGTGATTTGTGAGTAATTGGTCAATATTTTTTTATTTTGGGATAAATTAACAAGTTGTTGTCTTAAGTTGAGCCCAAAACCATAATCCCCCCCCCCCCCAGCACACACCGTACGTGTGTGTGTGTGTGTGTGTGTGTGTATATATATTCTCATTCTGAGTTGATGGCCTGCCAACTTTGATACATAGAATTTCAATTATTATAATTTTATAATTTCATCTCAGGCCACTTTATAATTGGAAAGACTAAAAGGTAATGAAGCTTTTTTGTAATATGCATAATGAAGTTGTGATGTTTACGTCCATGATTGTGAATGATCAAAATACAAGAATAATATAGTAACATGGCTAAAATTAAATGAATATGGTTGGTTGCTTTGGTAGACTGGACGTATAATTTGAAGAATTAGATAACACTTTCTCTCTCTTCGTTGTCTTCATATCAAATTTGATTGCATTCAATCTATCTGAAAAAGATGTGGACAATTAAAAATTAGACCAAACATACTACCTTAAAATGTCCTCGTTGAAATCGCGCATATTTGTAAGTACCAAGGGGATCACTTCTTGAGCAATAGTCGCTCAAATTCACCAATTCATCAACATGTGTATTTTGTTCAAAACATGTTTATAATTGGACTGGTGAAGTTCAAGTCGCAGAACGGGTGTCATTGAGGAGACTGAACTGCCATATTTCACGGTGGTTGTTCAGATAATAATGTTTTGGTAATAAAAGTTCGATACAGAAAAAGTATTCAAAATTATATGAATAGTAGTTATTAGTTGTAATTATATATGATAGAATATTCACTAATTATAATTGATACATAATTTTTATCTATTTTTTTTTGTCACCGTAGCATTACTCATTTCTCGAAATAGTGACAACATCCTATTTATTTATTTATTATTATTATTTTTTTATTTTTTGTTGCAAAAAAGTAAAGAAAATTTTATTGCTGAAAATATCCTTTAATCTCTTTAACCTTAATGCGACATTCTTGATCTCCATAATTTAAACTGATAAAGTCTTCAATATATTCCATATTTTTCGTTTGAATTAGCAATCTAGCTTCGTGAATCCTTTCAGCATACTCTGTCTCATCATCCATCGCCAATAGTTAATGTTCCCCATTCCTCCCTCTGCTATACCAGACATCGTTTCCTTTGAGCACGATAATTATCATATTTTTTGACAATTCTCCGAATATGGTTTTACAAAACATGTTTATTGGGATTATCTTAATTTAGGGCAATATTTTAATAGTCGTTGCAAAAAGTTGTATAAAATATGTAACGAAAAAAAATTGTTGCCAATGAATCTAGTCCATATTAGGCAACGAAATATAGCAACATAAACACTTTCGTTGCCCACGATGAGGAGAAATCAAGTGGCCAAAAAATTTGCAACGAATTTCTAACGATTTTTTTTCTCGCCAATGAATTGGCAACGAAATTTTACAACGACTTATAAATTTCGTTGCAAAAAATGAAAGTCTTTCATAATGTGCAACGAATGACGGAATTCGTTGCTAAACATACACTTTTAGCAACGACTTTATAAGTCGTTGCCCGAAAAATTGTTGCTAAAGCCCCATTTTTTTTTTTGTAGTGAAAATTACAGCTTAAGTATTTCCTTCTCGATCTAATCGAAGAACTTTAATACTTTTGGTTATTTGTTTTTATACCTCACTTCTGAATTCTTTGAACTTTTTATACGATTTTGATTTGTATTTCATTAAATACATATATCAAAATATAAAATCATCAGTGAAAGTAATGAATAAATACCCTCCTCTTGCATTTGTTGTCATAGGTCCCACACACAACTATATGTGTCATTTCTAACAACTCTGTAACTCTCTCTCTATGTTCACTAAATGGAGATTTAGTCATATTGTCCATAATACAAGATTCACAAGTTGTATTTGATTCATAATCAAAAGGCTTTAAAAGTCTATCTTTATATAACTTGTTTAGTCTTGTTTCATTAACATGTCCGGGTTAACAGTGATGCATAAAGGTATGATTCATATCATCTATTTGCCTTTAGTTTGTTTAATTTAAAATATTTTTCATATAAGTCAAGTATACAATGTCCATCAAGTAATCAACACAGTAACAACTTACTAACATAATAGACTTGTCCGTAGGCAATGTTAAACTGTAAGTTCCTATGGTTAATGCAACAACCTTTTGCTCCATTCCCTATGCATATAATTACTTATCTTTAGTTCAGTTTTCTACTTTTGCTTAGTCTCTGCAATGACTTGCATATGTGAAACCACCAGACGGTATCTAATAAATAATTTCTTCAAATTATTTATAAAAATTAAAAGAAAAAATTGAATAATTACTTATCATCATTTAAAGTTTGTCAAGTAATGTGTTATCGCAGGTATCCAAAAATAAAATTTTATTTAAAAAAAATAAAAATAAATATATATATATGTGTGTGTAATAGTGTAAGTAAGAGTCGATCCCATATAGAATGATTAATTTAATTGTATGTTTTGTAACCAAAATTGGGGTTTTTTGAATTAAAAATAAAATAAAATAAAATAAAATAAAACTAAAAATAATATGAAACTAACTACGCATAATAAATTAATGGAATAAATCAGAATAACGAATCTTGAGTTAAATTAATATCAATCATCAAGAATTTACAATTGAACATTGACTCAAATATAAATCAATTAATATTTTGAATATTTATCGTAGAAATAACTACTCGCAGGTGGCATAAGTTCCTCATCTCTCCTTAATTTTAGTTAAGTACAATCACTTGATCTAAATATCCTTATTATTAAACAACCTCTGACACTTGTTAAAAATTTAATTTAATAGCAGCTTGAAAAATTAGAGAGATCGTTGAACTAAACAACTCAAGTCACTCGTTTGCATTTAATTTAAATAAATATTCTTTCTAAGATATAATAATATTTTGATTTACAAAACAATTATTAAACTTAGTTACTTCACCAATAGCAATAGATTAATGCGAATTATTAACTAGTACGCGCCCTAGCAATTAAACGAATCTAATAATAAAATTAAACACAGAAAGATATCCAATACTCAAAATATAAATTAAACAATTAAAATTAATTAGATCTCACAATGCATAAATTATGATGGCTTCTGCTAATTTAATCTAAGAACAATAATTTAACTATTCATAATTGAAGAAGAGTAAAAATTATGTACAAAAGAATACTCTAATTGTGTCTAACATCCTCTATTTATAAATATATAATTTATTATAACCCTAATAAAAATTAAAATACTAATTAAAATAAATTATGAATTAAAATTTTATTTTATTTTATTTTCCTTTTTCAATTTGCAATGGAACTCTTTAATTTATTTACTGGGACTCCACACGTTGCATGCAACAAGCTGCAATTTCGTAAGAAAAGAAATGGAAATAAGTGTGAGTGAAGGGACCCACTAATAAAGCTTCCCAATCTTTTTGTTGAAGGAACAAAGGAATAGCTCACGAGCCAAACATTTCCCTTCTGTTGCTTTCAATTAACCTGATCAAGTACCGCGCATTGCGCCTGCAATATACTGCCTCCACACCCCGTGCATTGGGCGGATGTTCCCTTCTCCTTTGCCAGCCTGAACGACACCGTATCGCACTGAGACTAATCTGCCATGACCATTAGCGCAGCGTGCGCTGCACCTGTTCCCCCATAATTACGGTTATGCCCTTAGCTTTATTTTTCCTACAAAATAAAATTAATTAATAAAAATAGTATAAAAATAATAAACTTGCGTAAAATTAAATAAATTACCTAAAACACTAAAAATACTTAAAAATTTACCAATAATTAAGCCTAAAATACCTAATAAATAGATATAAAAATCTACTTATCATCAAGCATGTCATCATCCATTATTGATCATAAAAATTAATCAAAATTTAAACATCTTAGAGAAAGTGTCAAATTAACCGCATTTTTAATGAAAGGTGATACTAATTTATTATCCACTCTTGTCCTTGCATGTAAGTTTTGAAAATAAAGTAGTTGTACCAAACTAATAACTATAAATTTTATTTTTGTAGTATATAATTTTCTTGTTAAATGATAGAGTTTAGATATTTTACCCTTTACAATAGTAAAATACATTAATTAAAATTAAATGAATTTATTTATGTTTCTAATATTATATTTAAAAGTGTTATTTTTTATTTTTTAAAAGTAAAATGATATATTTTAAAAATAATTTTCATATGATAGTAAAAATAAATTACATATGTAAGGAAGGTTATTTGAAAAAATTATGTTTACTTAATATATGGTGATTGATAATTGCATTATATATATATAAGTGATTCGAATACGCATTTCGAATATATTTACGGTCGGATATTAAACGAATAAGAATACGGGTCATAAAGTGGTTCAGATGTTTTGGTTTGATGTTCAATGGTTTGAGGACTTTGAGGAGGAGCCGCAATTTGTTCAATGATGAGTGGGGGAGAGGTTGGAATTTGGGGTTGAGTATTAACTATTACTACTACAAAATAAGGGGATATGGTTAAAGTTATAAATCAAGAAAACAAATTAATTCGCATAAATTACATATGATCGGTTCGGGAACTTACATTTATGGTCGAATAACCATTGTTGGTTGGAGAGGAGATCTATGTCCCAGGGTTCTGAAGATATCTTTTCACATAATGCATTGAACTCTGCCTTTCGGTCTTCAGTGAAACGGTTGAAACTGAGCTTCATCTTCTAGAGTTCACCCTAAGTTGGCAGGAGAATGGTGTTGGTGCCATAAAGGAAGAACGAAGATGAATTCCACTCTTTGTTGCTTGAGGGGGTTTGTATCCACACTTGGTGACCCGAAAGTTTATCCAGGGCTCGGAAGCCCGAATCCTTGGTTTTAGTAAGGGTAACGATGGAAAAGAGGAAATCCAAAAAAGGGATAATGTTACATTCATGGTAGAAGGCGATGAAGCGGATGAGTTGAATATAAGAGTTGGGGACAAGTTGAGCGAGTTTAATGCCAGTGAAGGTTCAGAAAGAAGAGATGGAATCATGAAGTGGGAAGCATACACCAAATTGTAGTATTTGGGTTGGGACGTCGATGTACTTCCTGTTGGCACGAAAGTACATCCTTTCATTTGGATCTGGGACTTTAATTTCGTATTGGGTGGGGATTTAAAAGTGTTCACGAATTTCGGCGAGGGATTCAGTGGTTATGGTGGATATGGTGTTGGCGTGACTGTAGGCTTTATTCGGTTTGTAAAATTCACGGTTAACCACCTTTGTTTTTTTAGCGTTGGTAAGGGTAGGACTTGGGGGGTTAACAGGAATGGAAGAGGAAGGGTTTTGGGCCATGGGTGACTGAAAAGTGAAGGACTTTTGTTGGAGGAAAGAAGTTTTACTGGATGTGGTGGAGTTTGTTTGAGAAGAAAGTAGTTTACCGAAAATCACTTTTTGCAGGGAAAAAGAGAAACAAGGGAGCAATGAGTATTTTCTGAGAAGAGGAAGTGATGGGACGTAGGAACTTTTGGGGTTTAAGCTAAAATGATGAGCGTGGTAATTAAGAGCATCAGGTTTAAATTGGATGCACGTGGGAGTTATTAGAGAATGTGCGGTGTAGCTTTAATATATGATGATTACAATTAGCAGTTCAAAGGTACACTGGTCTTTTTGATTTATCCAGACAACGTTATATTTCAAGTGTTACTCTCATATTATAAATTCTTTATACCAGGAGAATGTGGGGTAATGTTGGAATATAATTATTTAGGGTCCGGATCCGGTGTCGGCCCACAACTATTCACGGCCCGGTGCAGGTGCTAGCCTACTTTTTACACAGTACAGTGGGCCCGGTATGGAGGTAGGCCCAATACAGTGTAATTTGACAGTTTGACATGTTAGGAGGGTCAAAATCCAAACTAACTTATGATTCATTATCAGACTATATTTCCAGTATTAGAGGGATAACGATTGACCCGATTATGTATTATAGTCACAACGGAACACTAGTCAGGACTTTTAATCCTAACTGGTCTCGGGGCGTGCAATAGTAGGGCTGTTGAGAAAAATATAAATACAGCTACAATTGGAGGTCAACATGACACACAATATCAAATATTAATAAGATTTTGTTATTTCAGCAATTTACATCCCTCAATTGTTTATGCTTTTGGCCCGGTGCTATCCCCTGGCGGTTCAAGCCATCAAACTTTTTGATGTGACTACTAACTGTTCAATGTGCAGGTTGTTCGTTGTTTGGTGATTTCAATGAACGTACAAAATCAGGCGTTAATAGAACCATTCTCCTTGACCAGTGACGAAGCCACATAGGGGCTCGTGGAGTCAATTGACCTCACCGATTTTTTTGTTTTGTTTTATAATATATGAAAAAAATTTAAAATTTTAATTGTTATATATAAATTGACACTATTGAAATTCTGTAAAATTTTTAATATTTAGGGTCAAATTAAAATTTTATAATTTTTTTTATTTAAGTTTTAATCTTATATAATTCTTACTTCTATATATATATATATATATATATATATATATATATAATCTTTCAAGGCTAATTGACAAAGTAGATATTATTATATGCAGGCAAAGTACAAAATGGATGAGTTGGCCTCGGTGATGCATTAAGCTTTACCAATTTCTTCTAGATGCACAACAAAAATGACTCATAATGGTATCCAGCTATATGACTAGTGACCACTAGCCTTGAGCTGTGTTGATATTATCTTCATTTTATTATATAATAATAACAAACAATGAATATCCAACAATAATATTAATGATTATTATTAGATTTTTGACAAATTTATAAATACAAATTCAAACGTAAATTTTATTTATATTATTAGAAAATAAAATTTAATATAAATTTTTATATCAAATTTTAATTTTATATAATTTAAATAGAGTTTGTGCACAAACACAAGGATTAGTAATCATTAAGATTATGGCTGGATATCATTGTTTGTTAGCATGCGCAAGGACCCACCTTATCTCTCGAAGTTAATGTCTTCTTTTCCGATCCCATTAATAATCCTCTCAATTATGAAATTTACAAATTCACCCCCACTTTATACTATATGTCTCCGTCTCTCCAGTAACTAGTACTTTTAGCCTAGCTAATGTATGAGAGGGATTGAGGGCAGAAAAATGAGTGAAGAAGAGAAGTACGGTGGTGAGGGCAGCAGAAACAACTGGTCAGGTTCCAACAGTGGGAAGAATGGATCAGGTGAGGCTGCAGCCCGAGCAAGGTTGCAAGAAAAATATCGAACGGTGCAGCCTTCCACCAAGAGAGGAAATGTGGCTAAGACTATTCTTTCAGATATATCTAAATCTCTTTCTTCCAAGTGATATATATATATATATATATATATATATATATATATATATATATATATATATATATATATATATGTATAATAGGGGAGTGATTCAAACTTAAAGGCGATTGTGGCTTATAATTTGATAATTAAGCTAAGGAGGCATAGAATTCAGAAGTAGTATTTTTATTATTTATTTATTTTTGAGGTTATTATAGAGCCTTGTACTGGCTGACAATATGCACCACCGGGTTATATATATCTAGTTTCGTTGTTCATTTTGTTGGAATATCTTACAAAAAGCTTGTCCACTCGAATTGTAATTATTTGTGAAAGCTACAGATAAGAAATTTAGAAGGCGTAACTATGAAAATTCTACATCCAAAAGGAGTTAAAATGGTAAACTTGCATGGTAACATTAATTGGTTGCTTTTTATTGCCACATACAAAATTGTAGGGTATTTATCAAGGATTGACTCTGTTTAGAGTAATTAAGCCTAATGATTCTCATAAGTGTCTTTTAAGGTACAAGTCATCGGTCATGTAGAAGAATTTTTTTGCCTAAGATACTCTGCAGAAGAAAATTACGTGATCTGTATGATATTTTGTGTATCTAGTGAAATTTTTAAATTTGGTATTTGTGGAGCCTAATCCTGTTGGATGATAGAATTAGATCCTAAAGATTTTAATAAGGCAGGAAGCCATGGCTTAATCCAGAAGCCGTGACAAGGAAAGCGAGTCTCGGACTTGTTATTTTTCTTAAACCAAATCAGGTTGTAATGTATATATATATATAATCCATCGATGGCCGTTTATCATGATATTCAAGGGGTGGAATTCAATTGGATTTGAACCCTATGTGCCGCAGTGATTGATAGACTTTCTGGTGACAAGAGAAATTATTATTATGTCCCTACATTTAATTACTTATTATCCTTAGAAATTTTAGCGGCAGGCCCTCCATTAAATATTTTCACTGTGTCGACTTGAGCCTCTAACGACAAGTTGGTTATCAGATCTAAGGGTAGCAATCAGTTGCTGATAGACTTTGTATTATTTGGTTACCGAGAAAAAGAGAGAAAGAAGAGGAAAGAGAGTCATAGTCTTGTCGCTACTTCATCAAAGTGCAAGGATTTTTTAATTTCTTAGCGGTGACATAAAATTGTTGGAAGATTATTTTTACAGGTTTTTAAAAATAAAAATAAATATTGTGATGTATTTTGAAAATTTTCTTGTTGATAAATATATTTATGTGAGCTTTTAGAGAAAATTAGCAATCATGTCTCTGTATACGCATATGCATCTGAATTTTGTTGGAAATTAGTGAGTTATATTTTTGGGTAAATATATGGATGTTATTTTTTGGTAAAATAGTGACTATATAAATTTGTAAATTGTTTTTTAGTAAATTATTATTAAATAGTTGTTAATAATAATTGGAATATATTTGTATTTTATTGTTATTAAATTAGCGAGTTATGTTTTAGGACAACATATGCATATACTGATTTATTGGGGATAATAGTGACTATATAAACTTTGTAAATAATCTTGTATGATATTTTGTGTATCTAGTAAAAAAAAATTAATTTGATATGTGTGGAGCCGAATCCTGTTGGTTGATGGAATTAAATCCTAAAGATTTTAATAAGGCAGGAAGCCTTGGCTTAATCCCGAAGCCGTGACAAGGAAAGCAAGTCTCCGACTTCTTGAATTTTTTTCCTAAACCAAATCAGGTTGTAAGATATATATATATATTTGGCTACTTTGGCCGAATATGAAAAGGATTTGTCGACAAAAAACTAAATATTAGTTTAATGTTAATTTTATAAAATTATTTTAAATAATAAATAATTTAATTATTAAAATTGTTTAGATCAGACAATTTTGTATTTGATATCTTAAACTTAGAAACTTTCTGGGGTACAGAACAACTACTATAATTTGAACAGTTACATAAGTATACTGAGAATTATTTCTAACTATAACAATTTCAGTAACAGAGGACTGAAAATTATTTACAAACACTACAATTATGTTACTCCTACATTACTGTTTGTGTATACATGATTAACAAGTAATATAATAGTAAGTAGAGTATTTTTTTCACGAAGAATTATATCTAATATTTTTTTAAATATTAATTGAATATCAAGCTAATTTTATTTGAATATATTGTATTTTAAACAAATTACAAACGAAATGATAAAAGGTTAAAACCTAAGATAGATTAAAAGTTTAATAAATCAAATTTTCAAAAAATTAGTCAATTATTAATAAAAATATAAATTAAAGAAAAAAATTAAAGAAGAAACAATCTATATAAAGTCATCATTAATCTCCTAAGTTTCTTCTTTAATGCATGACTTTCATTGTGTTTAAATTATTTTGCATCAGAGTTCTAAACTGGAATCTAACCGCCGCAAATTTTTTTTTTTTACTATTATATTAAGATATATTATTTATAAAATTACATATCTTTCCTTACCCAAAAAAAATTAAAATTCTATATATAGAGTCTTAATTTAAATAAACTACTTGAACAAAATTCTTATTCTAATTCAAACTGCAATTGCCTCGTTAATTGTCATCCTCTAATTCACTTCGCTAGGACCTACACGGAAATAAGGAACAAAAATCTGCTGCTGAAATTCAACAAGAGAATATGATATGCAGAAGCTGGACCCACGTGCCATATGCTGCTCCAGCAACCTTAAGCACTTAACCGCGCACTGCGCGCTCGTGTATTCCTTGCACACGTGTGCTGCTTGCTTCCCCACTTGACATGCTTAATTATTATTGCTGACTCGCCTAGCTTGTGCACCAGCCTTTTCGCACGACCTCTTGCATTGCCATAATGAAAACCACTATCCTAGCTGTATGAATTCATATGAATTCCCAACAACTGAATAATCAAACACGTTGATTATTCAATAACTAATGCCACGCAAGCTGCTAAACTTCATCCTTCAAAGTTCCATGCATGCGCATCAACTGATGCTTCTTAAATATTAATCTGTCAATTATGTCCACTAAAATCTTTACCTACAAATTATTATAAATAAATAAAAATACATAGAAATACATAGAAATAATTAAAGTCGCACAAATTAAAATATAAAATAAAAAAAATTATAAAATAACATAAAATACTTGAAAACTCATAAACTATTAAGCTTAAAAATATTCAATAATTAAATATAAAAATCACTTATCAATTACGACCTCCTTGTGTAAGATCGGTATCTAGTCCTACTCCTAAGATAAAAATTCTAAAAAAAGTTATTTTGTTGAATTGTTGAAGTTGAATTTGTTGTCATTTTTTCTGATTTTGATGTGATCATTTATAACGTTTCACCTCTTGGTAAGTAGTGTAATTTCTATGTCCATGAGCTTCTCAACTTCCTGAAATTGGCAGTTAGTGAGAATCAGAAGAGTAACTGCTTCAAGCATTAAGCCACTTCAGTTTTATGTAAAACCTGTCATTATTGACATCTGTCGTTACTGTATAGGTCCTGTAGTAAGGTTCATGATACCTTTAATAATATTTGTGGATTTTCTTAATTTAAAGGCCATTTAAGTCTTTTCCTTTTTGTTTATATTTTATCAATAATTTGATAAAATATGGGTATTCAACACATGTCCTCTTTATTTAATACAATAAATATAATGTATCGTATTAAATAAGTCTGTCTTTATTTTGGCATGAAGGAAATGAAATTTAAATTCTAAACCTATTGAGGAAGAAAGCTAAACTTGTCGGAGAAGTCAACAACTAATTTAAGTTCCTCTTTCTTATTTCTAGTAGTGTTTTGGCTTATTTTAGATTTATTTAGGCAAGTATTTAACAACTGTAGTTAGGACTTCATATAAATACTCTCCTTATATATATATATATATATATATATATATATATATATATATATATATATATATATGTAGGTTATGTCCATTTGTGTGGTAAACCTTTATTTTTGTTTGCTAAATTAGTTATTCGACAGGTATATTTGGGATTTCATATGTATCTCTGTTGTTCGATTTATATATAGTCAAATTCGCACAAGTGCACACGGTCAATCAAGTAATATAGAAGTAAGTTGAGTGTCGAATCCATAGAGAACGGATAATAATTAATCTAATTATCAATTCAACTTAATTTAAACAATCGCCAAGTTTGATTATGAAATATTTAAAACTAAAATAAACTAACACTAACTAGCATAAATTGATTATCAGATATGATCGCAACTTCCCCAATTGCTTTCAATAATCTCTTTACCCTATTTTCAGTTATTTAATCCCCAATGAGTTGTTAACTTGAGAATGCCTATCTATTTGTTAATCTTTTTCAACAATTAATAAAAAGACCTAATCCAGTTATGTTGCTATATTCATGCAAAACACTTAAAATATATTCATTAAGCACAAACTCCCAAATATGTTATGCATAACATATATACATTCATCCTATGCACTATTATGCTATTTTTCATAGAACAATAACAAATTCATACGTTATCACACCCAGATCTAATATTAGATTTCCTTTTTTCAATTCCGTCTAAGGTATCAAATTAACTCTTGGCCACACAACTAATGAATAATTACAAGATATGATAAATAACTTATAATCGAATTAACAACAGAAAATAGGCACGAATAAATTATTGCAAAATAAAAGGTTCTATTGAAATCCTAATAAGAAGTTTAGTTCCACACAATTCTATTGAAAACCATCGTTAATAAAAAGAAAAAAATTCAAAGTTCAAAGATAAAGCAAAGAGAAGTAGAGAAAACTCTGTCGAATTATATCTGTTTTCCTAGCCTTCACTTGATCTTCTATGCTCCTCCTCTAATTCTTCAAGTCTCTAATATCTAGTCTCTTATCCTTGTTCTCTCTCTCTCTCTCTCTTTATGCTCAGAAGTCCCCTTCTAAAACCCTCATAGCAGCCCTTAAATTGTAGCAACATTATACTCCTTATTGAGTTCAACCTCTGTGAAGCGCATGAATCATCCCAGTAGAGTTTGCCGACCACAGCCCCGGCCACGGAATTGCACTACAAATCTAGCCCCTGCCACGACCCATATCTAGAAATTACAAAAATGCTATTAAGTTATGATTTTACCGTTTTGACCCTCCGAAGCTGTTTTTTTGCAAAAGAAACATAAAAACAAGTAAAATGCATCTAAAAATACAAAAATATAGCAAATTATTAAACCCAAAAGCATTTGATTCGTAGGTATAAAATTCACTCATTAAATACCTTCAAACTCAAGACTTTGCTTGTCCTCAAGCAAAAATACCAAAAAGAAAAATAACTACACTAACCACATGAATGCATATGCATGACCAACTAATGTCTTGAGCAATATATCAACATAATTTATAAAAATTCAGCCTCAAAGATCCTTAAGTAATAAATCAGCGAAACTTCAAATTTATGCATAGTCAGAAATCCAACATATCACCAATTTATCTCACTATCAACCCTTTCGTGTGTGTGTGATTCAATATATCAACCCAATCAAGATTTTAATACAACTCATGAATCAAAGTGCTCAATAAAAGATATTTACTCATAATATCAATTTTTTAACCTCACAATACACTTGTTTTCATATTTTCCCATTTTTTTTCTTTATTTTACAAGTGTGTCTTACGCTCCATCTCGTATATTATTATCTCAACGTGTGCAATGCCTATTTTTCTTAGGCCTTTCAAAATTATCCATATAGCAAACTTTCCATCAGTGACTCCCAAACCAGTTGACTTTAGGGCACTAAGTATAGAGACACTTATAAGGGTTTACTTGTTCGAGCAATAAAGGCCACAAAAATAGACTAGCCAAGTTTCGCTCATATCTGTCTAATTTTCTTTATACTTTTCTTTTCATTGCAATTAATATAGACATCGAAGCAGTAATTTATTTCCCTTTTTATATTGTATGATCCAATAAACAATAGAGATCTTTATATCCTTAACGAACACCTAATTCATAAAACTGAACCAAAATTCAATTGACTTAATATATCGAATGTTTAATGAAGAATTACGGGTCTCAAGTTCAATAAAACTAGAAAATAATTAAAATTTCTAACCTAACATTCCTTATCCATCTTAATAGAATTATTAGCTAATTTATCAAGCTTTTATCATCGGCTTTCATTAAACTTCATACATTAATTCAGTGCTCAAGTGTCCTTATATGCATTAATATATGATCCTATATGCAATTTTTTTTCCATTTTTCAATTAGTATGCATGCAACAAACTAAATACAAAAAGAAAAATATTTTTGTGATTTTTTAAATTTTAATTTTTTTTTACCTGAGATATATGCTAAAATAACTAAAATTTCAAATTATCGTAAAAGTGTTCCTAAACTGTCATAAAATATGCAAATGCGCAATATGCAAATATCAAAAACTACTATATACATCCAGACTATACCCCACCCCCAAACTTGAACTAAATAATGTTCTCATTGTTAGAGAAATAAAAAGAATAAGAAAAAGAGGACTCCTCTTATAGGTCAAGCGTCGTGCTCGACCTCCTCATCATCTACATAGGGAGGTGGGTAAATTGCAGCGGCTGAGGCACAGGGAAAGGAACTAGATTGGCAGTTGGATTCATCCTTAATTAATGAGTTGAAGCCCTAATTAATAAGTAAACTTGAATTCCTTCACTGACAGTGAACCCCAAATGGGTTGGATTGGGATTGAGGTATGAAATTGAGATGGAATTAAATCGGGATGATGGTTGAACATGGTGATGGAATGGAGATGGAAAGGATTTGTGAAGGTTTTAGGGTGAGGGAATGATGGTGTAGGTGGCTCGACACTTAGGGAGAGAGAGCTTGAGTTTTAGAAGCCTTTGGTTTTGTCTAACTAGTCCCGATCGTGCTTGGTTTATTTTTTTAAAAAATTAAAATTTTAGTGCATGGTTGGGGCCAGATTTTTCAAGCTTAAAATTCGGCTGGGGCCAAATTTTACTAAGAGCTTGTGGCCGGGGACAGATTTGGCTGCAAGGTCGTGATCGGGGCTAGATTTTTAGGTTTAAAATCCGGCGGGGCCATATCCCTATTTTGTTGAAAAATTTGCTACTTCGATTTTTGATGCGATATTGATTCACCAATACCTACAATGAAGAAAAATTCACAAGGATTAATATGGCTAACATGGAGTAATATATCTTAAGCTAAAAACCTGTCAAATCCTAAACTTGATCAAATAAAACTAAAAGAACATAAAAATTGAAAAACGCATGAAATGATGAACTAATATTGGGTTGTCTCCCAACAAGTGCTTGATTTAGAGTCTTTCAGCCTGACTTTGCCCTTCTATTAGCCTAGTTTAAATTTGCAGTTCAAGCACCAATTGGTTAGCCATCTGTTGGTCCTTTATTTATAACTTTTGATTTTCTTATGGTGTCGAAGACCTTTCGCACACGTTCATTCTTCTGAGACGGCTGAAGAAATTCTTCTTCATCCATAAGAGCAGTGCTCTTCTTCATAATTGCGCTAATTTGGAAACACTCTTTAGGATCATCTGGCAACTTCACGGGCTTAAAAACATCGAATTTTAGTTCTTGATCATTGACCCTCATTGTAAGCTCCCCTTTTTGCACGTTAATGATTGTTCTTCTACTTGCCAAGAAGGGTCATCCCAGAATGATTGGTATATTCTCATCCTCTTCATAGTCAATAACCAAGAAATCTGTCGGAAGAATTAGTTTGTCTACCTTCACCAAAACATCTTCAATAATTCCTCTAAGGTACGTGACAGATCTATCAGCCAATTATAGAGTGGCATTTGTAGGCTTTGCCTCCTTTAATTTGAGCTTTTGGTAAATGGAGAGGGGCATCAAATTTATGCTAGCCCCCAAGTCACACAAAGCTTTCCCAATGTACTGATTACCAATTGAACAAGGAATTGTAAAGCTTCCTAGATCTTTCAGTTTTGGAGGCAGTTTTTTTTAGAGTATAGTACTATATTCTTCCGTGAGCGCCATTGTTTTAAAGTCTCCTAGCTTTTCTTCCTTGATAAGATACTTTTCATAACCTGTGCATAACTAGGCATATGCTCTAACGCTTTAGCGAACAGAATGTTAATGTGAAGCTTTTTAAACTCCTCCAGGAACTTTGAAAATTATTTATCCAACTTTGCTCTCTAAAGTCTCTGCGGGAATGGCACTGGTGGTACACAGGAACTCGGCTTGACTTCTTCAGATTTTTTCACAATTTGTTCCCTTTTCTTCTTATTTTTGAGATCCTCTTCTTTGACAAAATTTTTCTCAAACTTGTTATCATCCTTTTGTGGCTTCTTTGGATTCTCCTCAACATGCTTAAATAATTCTTTCCCACTCCTCAAAGTAATTGCCTGTCAATACTCCTTTTCGTCTCTCCTTGGATTGTTCTTGATATCACTTGGTAGAGAACCTTGAGATCGATTATTTAAAACAAATGTAATTTTCCCCATTTGATTTTCTAAATTACGAATAACCACCAATTGACTCTTGATGTTCATGTCCTTCATCATTTTATCTTGTGCATGTATTCTTATCTTGGTGTCTGCTCTAAATTTCTCAGTGCCCTTCATAAACGTAGCTAATACATCCTCCAATTTATTCTGCCTTTATGCTTGTGGAGGGGGTTGATTTTGGAATCCGGGTGGTTTTGTTTCCCTTGGTGCTTGAGCTTGTTCTTGATTGTCCTTCCAAGAAAAGTTCGGGTGATTCCTCTACCTAGGATTATAGCTATTTCCAAACTGCTACTGTTTATTATAGTTCCTAACAAACTGCACTAACTCAGTACTAATGGCACATTGATCTGTTGAGTGCTTTCCCGCACAAAATTCACAAACTGTGTCTATTTTTTGAAAATTTTGCATCCCCATAGCATCGATCTTCTTTAACAGGGTAGAGTATTGGGCTGTTACTTGTGCCGAAAAAGCTGTCATTGGATCCACCTCATAAATTCCTGTTGCTCTTGGCTGATGAGTTCTAGCTGTAGGCCACTGATAGTTGTTGGCTGCCATATTCTCCAATAGTTTATAAGCTTCTTCGTAGTTATTTCCCATCAATGCTCCACTTAACGCTATGCTTGTCATCACTTGACTGAATAGGCCATTGTAAAAGGTTTGGACTTGCAACCACTTGGGAATCCCGTGATGGGGACATTTTCATAGTAGATCCTTGAACCTTTCCCAAGTTTCGTACAACTACTCAGAATCATGCTGAACAAAAGAAGTGATATCGTTCTAGATCTTTGTCATCTTTGCTAGTGGAAAGAATTTGGTAAGGAACTCTTGTGCCAAATCATTCTATGTAGTAATTGACCCTGCAGGAAGTGAGTGTAACCGGTTCTTAGCTTTATCTCTCAATGTGAATAGGAAAAGCCTCAGTCTAATAGCGTCTTCCGTCACCCCATTATATTTAAAAGTATCGCATATTTCCAAGAAGCTGATAATATGGTCGTTGGGGTCATCATTTAGTAAACCTCCGAACTGAAATGAGTTCTTCATCATCTGAATAGTTCCTGGTTTGATCTTAAAACTAGCGACTATGATGGTAGGCCTTGTGATGCTGTTCTGAATTTTTGTGACCTACGACATGGCATAGTCCCACAGTGATTTTTGTTCTTTTTTAGTCATTCTGTTTTGATTCTGCACCATTTCGTGGATAAAGTTGCGAATCCTTCGAAACCTCCACTCGATCTCGTCCTCATATGGAACTAATTATGAACCTCTGGATCTCGTGTACATAAACAAAATACTAAAATCTCTTATTTGCAAAAGGACAGGCAGACTCAAGCCAATGGAAGCCTGCAAAAGTAAAGGAAAAATAGAAAATAAGTAAAAAATAAAAAAATCTAAATTAAAATTGAATTGATAAAACTAATAATGAAAATAATTATTAAAACCGTTCCCCGGCAATAGCACAAAAAACTTGTTATCCGATTTATATATAGTCAAATTCACGCAAGTGCACACAGTCAATCAAGTAATATAGAAGTATGTTGAGTGTTGAACCCATAGAAAACGGATAATAATTAATCTAATTATCAATTCAACCTAATTTAAACAATCACCAAGTTTGATTATGAAATATTTATAACTAAAATAAACTAACACTAACTAGCAGAAATTAATTATCAGATGTTTAAAAGCTTACGATTAGAACTTCCCCAATTGTACACAATAATCTCTTCACCCTATTTTTAGTTATTTAATCCCAACGAGTTGTTAACTTGAGAATGCCTATTTATTTATTAATCATTTTCAACAATTAATAAAAAGACCTATTCCAGTTATGTTGCTATATTTATGCAAAACACTTAAAATAGATTCAATAAGCACAAACTCCCCAATATGTTACGCATGACACATAGATACATTCATCCTATGCACTATTATGCTATTCTTCATTGAACAATAACAAATTCATACGTAATCACACCCAAATCTAGTCTTAGATTTCCTTTTCCAATTTCGTCTAAGATATCTAATTAACTGCTGGCCACACAATTAATAAATAAGCACAAGATATGATAAACAACTTAGAATTAAATTAATAACTGAAAATAGGCATGAATAAATTATTTCAAAGCATAAGGTTCCATTGAAATCCTAATAAGAAGTTTAATTCTACATAATTCTATTGAAAACCATCATTAATAAAAAGAAAAACATTCAAAGTTCAAAGATAAAGCAAAGAGAAGTAGAGAAAACTCTGTTGAATTTTATCCATCTTTATAGCCTTCACTTGATCTTCTATGCCTTTCCTCCAATTCTTCAAGTCTCTAATATCTAGTCTCCTATCTTTGTTCTCTCTGTAAGACCCCGAATTTTATGAAATACAAAATTTAATTTTTCTTCATATATATATATATATATTTTTTTTTAAAACAGTAAGTGGTTAAATCGATAAAGTTAAAAGTTAAGGATGTTATGTGCAAATTTTATTTTGTCGGACAATATTCGCTTTGTCGGGGAATATTCGTTTGGTCGGGGAATATTCGTGTCGTACGACGGCGCCGAAATAACAAATTATTGGTGGACCCCACAACGGAATATTTGTCGGATATAGAAAACGACAGAAATAACATTTTTAAATAAAAATAGTCAACGGAACTGTTAAAATACCAGTGATAAAAGAATAGTAGCATACGGTAGTTTTTGGTATTTTCTGTAGCACACGGTACTCTACAGTAACACACGGTATTGCATAGTGTCTCATATTATTGGTCTGATAATTGACACCGTAACTGTTACGCATCATTTCATCGATAATTGTCACTGCATAATATTTTATATTATCAATTCAATAATTGTTGTTACACAGTATTTTGCATTATTGATTTAATAATTGTCATTACACTGTATTTTATATCATTGAGTCAATAATTGTTGCTGCACTGTTTTTAAAATTATTGAACCTAATAATTGTCACAGTAACATATGCACAGTAATTCACATTATTGAATCAATAATTGTCATGACACAGTAACGTATTTTTCTTTTACATACCTTCTGCATTATTGTTATCTCTATTACGGTATTATTTAAACAGTTGTATTTCATTAATTAATTGACTTGATATCTAAGAGCTAACTATACTGTATTTATAACAATTAGTCATAATAATTGAATTGATAAAGTTATTTGTTTATAATATAAAGTTAGGTGATTATTAGGTGATATGAAAAGAATGGTGTAGATTAAAGTGTGAATTATTGTTGAATAATTGAATTGATTTGTTTATAATATAAAGTTAGGTGATTATTAGGTGATATGAAATGAATGGTGTAGATTAAAGTGTGAATTATTGTTGAATAATTGAATTGATTTGTTTATAATATAAAGTTAGGTGATTATTAGGTGATATGAAATGAATGGTGTAGATTAAAGTGTGAATTATTGTTGAATAATTGAATTGATTTGTTTATAATATAAAGTTAGGTGATTATTAGGTGATATGAAATGAATGATGTAGATTAAAGATAATATAATATTTGAAATGGATGGTGTAGATTAAAAGATGATCTTTAAATGAATGGTTTAGATTAAATGAATGATAAGATTTTTGGCTATAAATAGAAGTCTTAACTTAAGGATTTTTCATAAACTTCCTTACTTGTTCTTTCTTTCTCTCTCTAAATACTTTTTGTGTAAGTTCTCTCTAAGTGTTCTTAAGTCATTCCTAGTTTTGAAATCTTTTGCATTCTTCTTTGAATTCCGGAGTAGAATTTTCTTATGTACAGCAACTCTTTCGAAAAATCGTAGTAAATTCATTATTTGTCAGAATTTAATGAATTAAAACTTACTATAGTAAGGAATATCATCTTCTTTCATATTCTATTATTTAAACTTACTACGGTAAGGAATATCATCTTATTTCATATTCTATTGTTCAAACTTACTACGGTAAGGAATATCATCTTCTTTCATATTCTATTATTTAAACTTACTACGGTAAGGAATATCATCTTATTTCATATTCTATTGTTCAAACTTACTACAGTAAGGAATGTCATATTCTTTCATCTTCTATTATTAAAACTTACTACGGTAAGGGATACCATCTTTTTCATCTTCCATTATTCAAACATACTATGGTAAGGGATTATCATTATTTGATTCTCGATAATAATATTGTTTCTTCCTTACTCATAAGACGTGCCTTTTATTTCCATGTATTAAATTGTGGGAATAACCTTACGGAGCGGATTGCCGCCTGTTGGTGAATAACCTTTCGTATTCATTCAATTTTTAATCTCTGAGAATAACCTTACGGAGCGGATTGCCGCCTGTTTGGTGAATAACTCTTTGTACTCAAATTCTATTAAATTGTGGGAATAACCTTACGGAGCGGATTGCCGCCTGTTTGGTGAATAACTCTTTGTACTCAAATTCTATTAAATTGTGGGAATAACCTTACGGAGCGGATTGCCGCCTGTTGGTGAATAACCCTTTGTATTAATTTTCTTCACCTTTTGTTAATCAAACCTGCTACGGTAAGGGTTATTATTTTCTTTCGTACTCCTAAATCGAAATTTATTATGGAACTATTGCTTCTATAATTCCTGAAAATATTATATGTTCCAAAATAGTTGAACTTCATTATTTCAACTGAACCTTCCTATTTTCTGAACCTTTCTATTGAACTGTAACCGTTATTCTGAACTGTGGATCTTGAATATCATTTTTAAATTTCACTCCACATCATGTTGATCATTTGGACATTATTTGAATCTGCACAAAGTAAACTTTCGATATTTATTGTTTATCCTATTTCTTCTGTTCATCAATTGTCTCACTATCATTTGAACTAATCTTCAAGAATCAAGCTGTTGTGAATATCTGTGGCCGGGGGCACAGATGTGATATATTTGTTGAACAGATGATAGGTTAAAGGCGATATAATAGGTTAAAGGCGATACATCTGTTCGGTGTCTTTTATGGCACGTGGTGAATGTTCTCTTTGGCCCGTAGTGCAAAGATGAACTGTTGTTTGGTATGATTATGACCAAAGGCTGAATCTGGTATAATCATGACCGTTGGTACTATATTGAATATCTTTGGCCCGTAGTGCAAAGATGAACTGTTGTTTGGTATGATTATGACCAAAGGCTGAATCTGGTATAATCATGACCGTTGGTGCTATATTGAATATCTTTGGCCCGTAGTGCAAAGATGAACTGTTGATGTGCATGATTATGATCAGGAACTGTGAATTTATATTATCATGACTAATGGTATTTCAGATAATAAAAGTTGATGATGTTTTTACGAAAAAGAGAAGCGAGTGGACATTATAGTCTGCATTATTCTTCTAATAGATTGCTCATTCCGCTGCTATTATTGATCTGAACATTGTTTAAGAATTTAACTACAGTTTTTGATATAAACCTTGTAGTCTATTGTATTCTATCAAGAACTCAACTGTTGAAGGCTAATGATAATTTATTCGTCATTATCTTAGTCATGATATTTCTTACTGGGCTATTTGAGCTCACCCTTTCTTTTGTTCCATTGTTTTTCAACAGGAAATGAAAACATAACAGGGTCTAGCCGGGGAATGGAGTGAGGGTCCGAGGAATAGTTATCATAGTCTTCACGTTTTGTAAAATAGTGTGGCAATAATAGTGAAGACTTAGTTGTGTATTATTATACACTGTATTGTAGTACGTTGTGCTTTGTTGTAATAATTTTGTTGTAGTCTTTTGACGACTCAAGTTTGGGCTGTGTGGGCCCAGATTTGGGGGCGTCACAGTTGGTATCAGAGCCATATAACGAAGAGCCCCGAGCCTCTCGCTGGTGACTTCCTAGGGAAAGGGGATGCACCGAAGCCAGACTCTCCGTAGGGGACGCCTATAGTACAGGTGGCAAACTGATAGGTACCATTGTGAGGTGCTGTCCCTATGGTGGGATGAGAGTCACAGTTGGTATCAGAGCTTAGGGATATGGTCTTTAATGGAGATCTGGGGTAGAACTAGGAGGAGAGAGACGAATAGAATCAGTCACTAGTATGTCCTACCTAAATTAGATTTTGTTATCTAACGAATCGATTTGAATGTAGGAACAGGAAGTGATGAGTCAGTTTGTTTGAACTAACAATTATTTTGTGACCACAGTTTAGTATGACATCTGAAAATCAGGAGAATAACTATGAAATGTCCGGTACGTCAATTTCGGGGACGAAATTTCATAAGGAGGGGAGGTTGTAAGACCCCGAATTTTATGAAATACAAAATTTAATTTTTCTTCATATATATATATTTTTTTTTTTGAAACAGTAAGTGGTTAAATCGATAAAGTTAAAAGTTAAGGATGTTATGTGCAAATTTTATTTTGTCGGACAATATTCGCTTTGTCGGGGAATATTCGTTTGGTCGGGGAATATTCGTGTCGTACGACGGCGCCGAAATAACAAATTATTGGTGGACCCCACAACGGAATATTTGTCGGATATAGAAAACGACAGAAATAACATTTTTAAATAAAAATAGTCAACGGAACTGTTAAAATACCAGTGATAAAAGAATAGTAGCATACGGTAGTTTTTGGTATTTTCTGTAGCACACGGTACTCTACAGTAACATACGGTATTGCATAGTGTCTCATATTATTGGTCTGATAATTGACACCGTAACTGTTACGCATCATTTCATCGATAATTGTCACTGCATAATATTTTATATTATCAATTCAATAATTGTTGTTACACAGTATTTTGCATTATTGATTTAATAATTGTCATTACACTGTATTTTATATCATTGAGTCAATAATTGTTGCTGCACTGTTTTTAAAATTATTGAACCTAATAATTGTCACAGTAACATATGCACAGTAATTCACATTATTGAATCAATAATTGTCATGACACAGTAACGTATTTTTCTTTTACATACCTTCTGCATTATTGTTATCTCTATTACGGTATTATTTAAACAGTTGTATTTCATTAATTAATTGACTTGATATCTAAGAGCTAACTATACTGTATTTATAACAATTAGTCATAATAATTGAATTGATAAAGTTATTTGTTTATAATATAAAGTTAGGTGATTATTAGGTGATATGAAAAGAATGGTGTAGATTAAAGTGTGAATTATTGTTGAATAATTGAATTGATTTGTTTATAATATAAAGTTAGGTGATTATTAGGTGATATGAAATGAATGGTGTAGATTAAAGTGTGAATTATTGTTGAATAATTGAATTGATTTGTTTATAATATAAAGTTAGGTGATTATTAGGTGATATGAAATGAATGGTGTAGATTAAAGTGTGAATTATTGTTGAATAATTGAATTGATTTGTTTATAATATAAAGTTAGGTGATTATTAGGTGATATGAAATGAATGATGTAGATTAAAGATAATATAATATTTGAAATGGATGGTGTAGATTAAAAGATGATCTTTAAATGAATGGTTTAGATTAAATGAATGATAAGATTTTTGGCTATAAATAGAAGTCTTAACTTAAGGATTTTTCATAAACTTCCTTACTTGTTCTTTCTTTCTCTCTCTAAATACTTTTTGTGTAAGTTCTCTCTAAGTGTTCTTAAGTCATTCCTAGTTTTGAAATCTTTTGCATTCTTCTTTGAATTCCCGAGTAGAATTTTCTTATGTACAGCAACTCTTTCGAAAAATCGTAGTAAATTCATTATTTGTCAGAATTTAATGAATTAAAACTTACTATAGTAAGGAATATCATCTTCTTTCATATTCTATTATTTAAACTTACTACGGTAAGGAATATCATCTTATTTCATATTCTATTGTTCAAACTTACTACGGTAAGGAATATCATCTTCTTTCATATTCTATTATTTAAACTTACTACGGTAAGGAATATCATCTTATTTCATATTCTATTGTTCAAACTTACTACAGTAAGGAATGTCATATTCTTTCATCTTCTATTATTAAAACTTACTATGGTAAGGGATACCATCTTTTTCATCTTCCATTATTCAAACATACTATGGTAAGGGATTATCATTATTTGATTCTCGATAATAATATTGTTTCTTCCTTACTCATAAGACGTGCCTTTTATTTCCATGTATTAAATTGTGGGAATAACCTTACGGAGCGGATTGCCGCCTGTTGGTGAATAACCTTTCGTATTCATTCAATTTTTAATCTCTGAGAATAACCTTACGGAGCGGATTGCCGCCTGTTTGGTGAATAACTCTTTGTACTCAAATTCTATTAAATTGTGGGAATAACCTTACGGAGCGGATTGCCGCCTGTTTGGTGAATAACTCTTTGTACTCAAATTCTATTAAATTGTGGGAATAACCTTACGGAGCGGATTGCCGCCTGTTGGTGAATAACCCTTTGTATTAATTTCCTTCACCTTTTGTTAATCAAACCTGCTACGGTAAGGGTTATTATTTTCTTTCGTACTCCTAAATCGAAATTTATTATGGAACTATTGCTTCTATAATTCCTGAAAATATTATATGTTCCAAAATAGTTGAACTTCATTATTTCAACTGAACCTTCCTATTTTCTGAACCTTTCTATTGAACTGTAACCGTTATTCTGAACTGTGGATCTTGAATATCATTTTTAAATTTCACTCCACATCATGTTGATCATTTGGACATTATTTGAATCTGCACAAAGTAAACTTTCGATATTTATTGTTTATCCTATTTCTTCTGTTCATCAATTGTCTCACTATCATTTGAACTAATCTTCAAGAATCAAGCTGTTGTGAATATCTGTGGCCGGGGGCACAGATGTGATATATTTGTTGAACAGATGATAGGTTAAAAGCGATATAATAGGTTAAAGGCGATACATCTGTTCGGTGTCTTTTATGGCACGTGGTGAATGTTCTCTTTGGCCCGTAGTGCAAAGATGAACTGTTGTTTGGTATGATTATGACCAAAGGCTGAATCTGGTATAATCATGACCGTTGGTACTATATTGAATATCTTTGGCCCGTAGTGCAAAGATGAACTGTTGTTTGGTATGATTATGACCAAAGGCTGAATCTGGTATAATCATGACCGTTGGTGCTATATTGAATATCTTTGGCCCGTAGTGCAAAGATGAACTGTTGATGTGCATGATTATGATCAGGAACTGTGAATTTATATTATCATGACTAATGGTATTTCAGATAATAAAAGTTGATGATGTTTTTACGAAAAAGAGAAGCGAGTGGACATTATAGTCTGCATTATTCTTCTAATAGATTGCTCATTCCGCTGCTATTATTGATCTGAACATTGTTTAAGAATTTAACTACAGTTTTTGATATAAACCTTGTAGTCTATTGTATTCTATCAAGAACTCAACTGTTGAAGGCTAATGATAATTTATTCGTCATTATCTTAGTCATGATATTTCTTACTGGGCTATTTGAGCTCACCCTTTCTTTTGTTCCATTGTTTTTCAACAGGAAATGAAAACATAACAGGGTCTAGCCGGGGAATGGAGTGAGGGTCCGAGGAATAGTTATCATAGTCTTCACGTTTTGTAAAATAGTGTGGCAATAATAGTGAAGACTTAGTTGTGTATTATTATACACTGTATTGTAGTACGTTGTGCTTTGTTGTAATAATTTTGTTGTAGTCTTTTGACGACTCAAGTTTGGGCTGTGTGGGCCCAGATTTGGGGGCGTCACACTCTCTCTCTCTCTCTCTCTCTCTCTCTCTATGCTTATAAGTCCCATCTAAAACCCTCATAGCAGCCCTTAAATTGTAACAACATTACACTCCTTATTGGGCTTAACCTCTGTGAAGCGCACAAATCATCCTAGTAGGGTTCGCCAACCACGGAATTGGACTACAAATCTAGCCCCAGCCACGACCCATATCCAGAAATTACAAAAATGCCATTAAGTTTCAATGTTACCATTTTGACCCCCCCCAAAGCCGTTTTCTGCAAAAGAAACATAAAAACAAGTAAAATGCATCTAAAAATACTCAAAGATAGCAAATTATTAAGCCCAAAAACATTCGATTCGTAGGTATAAAATTCACTCATCAATCCCATATACTTGGATATTAATTTTTTTTAAGTACTTTCCTTTGATGGATATCCCCTTCTATAGAACTAAGTTTATAGGCTCCACCTTTAAGGACCTTATGAACTTTAAATGGCCCTTAGGTAGGAGACTCTTTTTCTAATTCATGGGATTTAGTTGCTAAAGGCAAAATGACCATTCATCTTACTTTCTTCCCTATCTTCATTTCTAATATGTTAAAAATTGAAACCACGTGGATGACATCATACTACCAGGATAACTATTTAACACATCTTCTTCTAATCTCCATCATAAACATCCAACAGTCGGCTGAATGTTTTTTAGTATTCAAACATTTCTCATTTCTTGTGTCTCGTTTAATCCACCATGAATATTTTTTTCTTGGAAATTATGGAGTTTGACTTGACTGACTTATGAATTACAGATCTACGATCGGCTCTACGATTTGATTACTCTGCAAATTGTACCATGATCATTTAGCTCTGTGAGAGTTACTTAACTTTACAAACTTAGAGTTGTCCTTTCTATTGTTATTTTGGTTTACGATTAAGTCAAACTCTACTTATTCAGTGAGTCATTTAACTATTTGTAGATTCTCTGATCAGGCTTACTATTCTTCTGCTTAGTTGTTAGCTTTACGATCTGTTGAACACTGCAATTAGTTTTACGATCCTTCTTCATACTCCTTTTTGCTTATTTATTAGTTTTGTTCTTCGACTTTGTATGCCCATTAACTTTCTTGAAAACTTCTTTCTTTCAGTTTCTTCAATCTTCATCTTTCTATTTTAAGATCTGCTTGACAGTCTTGGTCCACTTCCTAAGAACTAAGATTTTAACTTTATCTAAAGACTGTACATCTATTAATTTAATCATTATCTAAACTCTTGCTTAAGTTTATTTTCTTCTTCTTCTTTTTGATTTGTTCCCCTTTCCTTTGTCAGTTTCTATCATCGTGACTTCTTGTCCAGTGTCTTAGTCATTTGTTAAAGTTCATCCTTTGCTCCTTGTCTTTTCTGATCAGTTATTCTCAAACTACTTCTTTTCTAGAGAATCCTTTGATAAGACCTTTTTAATCATCTATTACAATGAATTCTGAAAGTAGTATGCACACAAGTCAATCATATTTGATATGCTATAGCATATACTTTGTAATCTTATTTGTTTATTAATAAAAATTTATTTATACAAATGCACTTTCTTTATCCATATTTAATTGATGATATTAATTGTGATAAACCCATAGTTTATGAGCAATGCTTTTAGAATCATGATGATTATCATGGTAATGAGAACTAAATTCAAGATAGCTAAAAACTAAAACTGTTCTTAATTGTGAGATCACTAAAAAGGGGATTAGTGAATTCGGATAAATTAGTACATACTATGTTTGGTCTTATGAAGATGATGCTTATCTTATAATAATTTGTATAGAGACACTAAAGCAAGTATGTAGGTGCTTATTAGAGAATAAGTTCACTGAACATGATTTGCTAAAGGAATACATAATAGAGTTTTACTCATCTGTCAATAAGAATTCCTAATGTGATAGTAGCATAAGGGATCATTAAACTTAAGACCATCATAGTATTTTGACTATGATGAATTACACTTTGACATATTTTAAAGATCTTTTAGGTACATCAAAGGGTATGCTTGGGTATAATAAGTTGTACATAGAGATAAATGAATGGTCAACAGAGAATCTACCACTTCTAGTAAAAGGAGAGAATGTTCTATGTGATTCAATAAATGACAACTCAGTAGTCCTTAGCCAAGACAGAATGAAAATTAGAAAGGAGTTTCTAATTTACATTAAATAGAGTTGTACATTTGAGAATCGAAATGCATATGATCAAATAAAATAAGACTTGACAATAAATCCATGTCTTGTATTCGATTAGGACATTATATGGTAGAAGGATTGAATTATATAGTAACTATTCACTAAAATGTTCTTTTATGATTAAATGTTGAAATTTATATTATCTGAAAAATCGTTGATTGCTAAGGGGGTTTACACTTATTGTAGAATAAATATTATTTATTTAAATGAATTAAATATATTAATTTATTTATTTAAATAAGATTAGAATTATTTTAATTGATTTATTCTACAACAGTTTAATATGGAGAACCTAAAGGGTCACATCGCAAAAGAAAATAAATGACATAATCCTAATAATAGATTAAGTATATTTAATTTATACTATAGTGATATATTAAATTAAATAGCTTAATATTTATCATTTAGTATTTGGAAAATATTAATTATAAATTAATAAGATTATTATTATTATTATTATTATTATTATTATTATTATTATTATTATTATTATTATTATTTAGTTTCTAAATGATTTAGGAATTAATTAATAATAATACTCTCTTATTAGTTCCTAATAAGATTAGGGGTTTAATTTAAAACACTATTCCTAAAGATGTTAGGAGGGTTGACTATATCTATAAATAAGAGTAATCTTATTATGAATTGGGATTAAATACACTTTCACAAGATTTTGGGAGAGTACTCACATATTCTCTTGAGAGAGAAAACTAGAGTTTGTCATCACCCACTTCTTGAATCCTTATTCTTCCTTGGTGGATCACCTCTAGAGGCCAAACACTTGGATAACTAACATTGATCAAATGAATCTAATCGGTAGAATTCAAGGAGAACCAGAAAGAATTGGAGTTGAACATGTACCTGTGGAAGCTAGTGTCTATAAGGGTATAATTATCTATCTCCTTCCTGTTCATTAATAATTATGTATAAAGGTCGATCATAGTTATGATTTATAAAATTTTAAATTCTGATTTTACCATGCTTTCACTACTATTATGCAATTTGATTATATGTTCATGAATATTACAAACCAACAGTGGCATCAAGAGCCAAACTTTATGTAAATTATTAATTGTTTTGATTCTGTATAAGTATGGGCATGTGTTTGGAGCAATTTAATTGGGCATATATGTTATACAAAATCATGGGTTTTGAAAATAATTACCAAAAATCGTGTTTTGGATGCAAAAGATCAAAAATCACGTTTTTTTGAAAAAAATCGCGAACTGACAGCAGCGATTGGCACAACTGCATCACTCGGTCACACAGGTGCTTGGGGTCATTGACGCAACTACGTCAAGACTTGGCGTAGTTGTGTGGCAAGGCGTTATTTTGTCTATTTTTAATGGTTTTTGTATTTTTCAAAAATTAAAATAAAGAGTTATTTTAAATATGAAATTGGTTTTCATACAACTTTAAATTGCCCATTAATTGATATCAATACATATATTGAATGGTTTAATTTCATAAGATAATATTATTTATTGATATATATGATTATAAATGAGATTGATTATAAACTATTAATCAATATGATTGAATTTATTTTGTGAATGCATGAATGAATGAGTTTTTTTATAAATGAGGGTTTGCGTACCTCATCTTTCTATTTTTTCTTATGTATAATTCTATCTCCCTCCTATATACTTCCCCTTGACTACTGATCAAGGTTTCTATTTTTATGAAAATAGTTTGTAATAGGTTTGTTAGAATTTTGAAGAATTAGATGTCAGCTTGCCCGAGTTACTTAACATGTTAAAAACTGCGGAGGGTCCCTTCCCATCTAAGAAAGACCAAGTCTTGTTGGTGGATGATTCTTCCAAGAAGAGGAAGAGGCCCAAGGGTTCTTCTGAAAATAAGAAAAAGAAGAAGGCGAAGGGCAAGGCAAAGAACAATAAGAAAGGTGATCTTGATAGCAAAGAAATATACTTCTATTACAATAAGCTGGGTCACTAGAAGAGGAACTGTAAGGAGTATCTTGCAGATCTAAAGCAGAAGAAGCTTTAAGAAGTTTCAACTTCAGATCAAAGTTATTCATGATTGAAATAAATATTTCTGTAAGTCGAAGTTCTATTTGGGTATTAGAAATGGGTTGTGGTTCTTATATATGTAATACTATGTAGGGACTAAGCAGAAGTAGAAAGTTAAGCAAAGATAAAGTCATCCTGCGCGTGAGAAATGGAGCAAAGATTACTGCATTAGCCGAATGAACTTATTGTTTAGCACTGCCTACGGGCAAGTCCATCAACTTAAATAATTGTTATTATGTTCTAGTAGTTATTATAATCATTATTTCTACTCATATGCTAGATAAGGATGGTTTTTATATTATAATTAAGAATAAGAGTTGTTCTATTTATAATGATAATGTTTTGTAT
The DNA here is from genome assembly GCA_947179155.2 of Hedera helix. NCBI lineage: Eukaryota > Viridiplantae > Streptophyta > Magnoliopsida > Apiales > Araliaceae > Hedera > Hedera helix. The sequence goes on from OX359270.1 coordinate 25,023,007, forward strand.
GGCATTGGTAAATTAAATAATGGACTTTACTTACTTGATTTACTTGAAAATATATTACAAATTGAACAAACTAAGAAAAGGAAAAGAGATAATATAAATTATACTTTTATGTATCACTATAGACTAGGTCATATTAATGAAACAAGATTAAACGAGTTACATAAAGATGGGTTTTTCGAGCTGTTTAATTATGAATCATATCCAACTTGTGAATCTTGTCTCATGGGTAAAATGACTAAATCTCATTTTAATGGAAAAGGAGAAAGAGTTATAGAGTTGTTGGAGTTGGTACACACAGATGTATGTGGACCTATGACATCACATGCATGATGAGGGTATTCATACTTTATTACTTTTACTGATGATCATTCAAGTTTTGGATATGTGTATTTAATGAAATACAAGTCTGAATCATTTGAAAAGTTTAAAGAATTAAAAAGTGGAATAGAGAAACAAACCGGCAAGAGTGTTAAAATTCTTTGATCGGATAGAGGAGGTGAATACTTAAACAATGAGTTTTTCCATTATCTCAAAGAAAGTGGTATTGTCTCACAATGGACTCCACAACTGAATGGTGTATCTAAAAGGAGAAATCAAACATTCATGGACATATTTTGTTCTATGATGAGTTTTACCGATCTTCTAGTTTCCTTTTGGGGTTATACCTTTGAAACGATAGTATACATACTTAACAAGGTACCCTCTAAATCCGTCTCAAAGACTCCATATGAGTTATGAACAAGGAGGAAACCAACTATTAAGCACGTTAAAATTTGGGGTTGTCCAACTTATGTTAAAAGGTTTGAGAATGATAAGCTAGATACACAATCCAATAAGTGAAAATTTGTGGGATATCCTAAAGAAAGTTTACGATATTATTTCTATCATGTAACTGATCAAAATGTGTTTGTTTTGAAAGATGATTTCTTCTTGAAAAAGGGAGTTTATTCTCGAAGGGGTCAGTGAGAGTAAAATAGACCTTCAAGAACCACAAAATACCATGGGTTAAAGTGAGGTACCTTATTAAGTAACACAACTTAATGTATCACAACCTATTCATAAATCTGGAAGTGTACCGAAAATGCCTAAAAGGTATGGATTCATTATAGAGGATGATGACGAGGTACGCACAATAGATGATGATGATCCATTAACTTATAAAGAGCCAATGATTAGTAAAGAGTTAAGGAAATGGCTAGCAGTCATGAAATCCGAGATGTAGTCCATGTATATGAACCAAGTATGGACTTTGGTTATTCCACCTAAGGGCTTAAAACCTATTGGGTGCAAATGGGTCTTTAAAAGAAAGACTGGAGTACACGTTAAGGTAGAGACCTATAAGGCCGGACTTGTTGCAAAAGATTTCAAACAAAGACAAAGTGTTGACTGTGATGAAACCTTCTTACTAGTAGCGATGCTCAAGTCCATTCAAATTTTGCTTGCAATTACAGCTTATCATGACTATAAAATTTGATAAATGGACATGAAAATGGCCTTCCTCAATGGGAAACTAGAAAAGAATGTATATATGATACAGCCAGAGGGTTTTGTTTTAAAGGTTAGAACAAATCAAGTTTGTAAGCAACAACAATCCATTTTATGGATTGAAGTAAGCTTCTCGAATATGGAACATCCATTTTGATTAGACAATAAAAGAGTTTGATTTTATCAAAAACGAGGATGAACCATGTGTATAAGAAGGTTAGTGGGAGCGCTTTCACATTCTTAGTAGTATATGCTAATGATATATTACTGGTAGGGAATGTTGTTACTATGCTTCAATCGATTAAGATATGGTTGTCTAAACACTTCTCCATGAAGAAATTGGGAGAAACATCCTATATTTTGGGGATATAGATTTATAGAGATAGATCTAAATGGATGCTCGGCTTGTCCCAATGAACGTGTATTGATTCAATGCTAAAGAAGTTTAGCATGAAAGATTCCAAGAGGGGACTCATGCCGATGGGTCATGGAATACATCTCTCCAAGAAACAAGCCCTAAAGACTCCTGAAGAGAGAGACCGTATGAATAAGTTCCCCTATACCTCGTCGATATGATCTATAATGTATGAGATGATTTATATTAGACCTGATGTTGCTCATGCACTTAGTTTAATAAGTAGATATCAGTCTAATCCTGGAGAAGAACATTGGAAGGTAGTGAAAAATATCCTAAAGTAATTAAGAATAACAAATGATGTATTTCTTGTTTACAGTGGGGTCTGATTTGAAACTAGAGGGTTATATAGACTTAAGTTTTCAAATTGACCTAGATGATAGTAAATCCGTTTTGGGTTATGTATTTACCATAAACGGTGGCACAGTGAGTTAGAAAAGTTCTAAGTAGCAAACGATTATTGATTCAGTGACAGAGGCAGAGTACATAGCTGCAAGTGAAGCTACAAATGAGGCTATTTGGATGAAGAAGTTTGTAACCAAACTCGGTGTAGTTACAAGCATTCAAAGACCAGTGCCTTTATTTTGTGATAACACGGGAGCTATTACTCAAACAAAGAAATCCAGGTTTCATAAAAAATCTAAACACGTGTTGCAGTAGTTTCATTTGATTAGAGAGATCATTAAAAGAGGAAACGTCACCCTAGAACGAGTAGACTCTTAAGATAATATAACAGATCCATTTACTAAAGTGATAACTCAGCAACAGTTTAATCATCACTTAGAGAATACGGGTATTAGATATCAAGACGATTGACTTTAACGTAAGTGAGAGATTGAAAGTAGTACGCACATAAGTCAATCATATTTGATATAATATAGCATATACTTTGTAATCTTATTCGCTTGTTGATAAATGTTTATTTATACAAAGGCATTTTTTTTATCCTTATTTAATTGATGATATTAATTGTGATAAACACATAGCTTTTTAGCAATTCTTTTAGAATCATGATGATGATCATGCTAATGAGATCTAAATTAAAGATAGCTAAAAGCTAAAAAAAAATCTAATCGTGAAATCACTAAAAAGAGGATTAGTAAATCCGGATAGATTAGTACATATTATGCTTACTCTTATTAATAAGATGATTTATTTCATAATCATTTATATAGAGACACTAAAACAAGTATATAGGTGCTTATTAGAGAATAAGTTCATTGAACATGACTCGCAAAAGGAATACCTAATGAAGTTTTACTCACCTATCAATAAGAATTCCTAATGTGATAGTAACACAAGTGATCCTTGGACTTGAGACCATCATAGTATCTTAATTATGATGAATTATACTTTGACATATTCTTAAGATCTTTAAGGTATATCAAATGGTATGCTTGGGTATAATAAGTTGTACATAGAGATATACGAATGATCAACAAAAAATCTACCACTTCTAGTAAAATAAGAGAATGATGTATGCGATTCGATAAATGACAACTCAGTAGTCTTTAGCCAAGGAAGAATGGAAATTAGAAAGGAGTTTTTAATTTATATTAAATAGAGTAGTGCATTTGAAAATCGAAATGCATATGATCAAATACAATAAGACTTGACAGTAAATTCACGTCTTGTATTTATTTGGGACATTATTGTTGGTTTGCAAAATTATGGCATACATATAATCAAATTATATAAGTGCAATGGTAGCAAGAAAAATCAGATTTTAAAATTTTTCTACAAACCAATAACCAGGATCTTTCTTATGCGGCTATTATTAATTGAGGAAGAATAAAAAAATTATACCTTTGTAGAACCAAGCTTCTACAGGTACAAGTTTAACTCCCTTTAATCCTTTACGTTTTTCGTCAAATTTATCAATTAAATTTGACGGATCAATGTTAGCTCCCCATGTGTGAAGTATCTAGAGGTAATCCACCAAGAGATGTATGAATTAAAGAAGTGAATTTTTGATTTTTCCAAATCATTCGTGACTAGCCCTAATTATCCCTCTCTCTCTAACTCTTTAGATGTAGAGAAGTATGAACTACTCTCTCTATTCTTGTGAAAGAGTGTGTAACCTTAATCTATTATAAGGCTCCTCTTATTTATAGATATAGTCAACCCTCCGGCATTTACTGACTCTTCGGGTGGTGGTGGGGGTAGTCGTTGATTTCTTCTCTGTGGCGGCATTTTCTGTATAAAGAAAATTTAATTAATTAAAGTTGTTTCAATCTTTTTACTTTCGTTTTGTAGCTTAAGTATTTTAAACTAAAGCACAAATAATCATCTTGACACATATAAACATAAACGAAAATGCATTTATATTCATATGCTAAAACACAGTGCGTAGCACTTTTACAACATAAACATACTGCTATAAACGCTGCTAACCCCGATAGTTAAAACAAAAGACGGGATCTAACATATCCCACAACTTCATAGAGTTGGGATTTACAATATACTAACCCTCTATCAAAACAAAAGTTGGGTTTCTACTGCATCTATGTACATACATCATAAATAAAGAAAATACAACTAACGGCGCATCCCTCGACAAACCGCATCATCGTACTCCTCATCTCCAATAGCCCTGACCACACCCCTACTGATGGTGTGCAAGGTCTGGCCCTCCTCGGCAGGGTAATAGTGCACCCTACTCTGGATCCTACCAACTGATGAGCGATAGACGTAACTGAGTCTATCTATCCTCACCTTCTTCTCCCTAACCTCCTCCTCCAGCTCCATCATCTGCCCGTGAGCTGCATCACGCTGAAACTCCATATCTAACCTCGCCTCAATGGCCTGCTGTATTTGGCCACTCATGGCCTCCCTCTCTGCCTGCGTCTGCTGAATCTTCAGCTCAGCGGCTACCAACTTGGCCTCCATCTCGGCCATCCTCGCCTTCAGCTCTATGTTCTCGCCAGAGAACATATAAGCTGTATCTCTGTACTGCTGCTCCGTCTGCTGGTGGATCTGGTTCTGCTCCTCAAGGTGCTGAACCCTCTCCTCTAGCTCATCGTTAGCCGTAGTGAGAGTATCGATGATGTCACTGGCGACAGTGCCCATACCATCAACATACTCAGCTGGCTCCTCATCCTCCTTCTCATCAGTATCGGCATCCTCCTCACTGAACTGCCCCATAACTCCGCCCCAGACAGCGTCCTCTCTATCTCCCTCCTCGGGATCTGACTCTGGCTCCTCGACAGGTGCAGCCACCCGTGGCTGTGTGGTATCCATAGGGATATCCGTAAAAATCACCCCCTCTACAGCAGTGCCCGACTGTCCTATCTCCGTCATCCTACAATAACATAAATAACACATGTTGGTACAACAATAAAATATATTCATTGATGAAATGAAATGATATTTTATCATGTACATCTCGGCTCGATGGATTTTCTCAATCCATCTCCAAAAATACACAACATGATGAATCTCCCCAATTGATCTCCTAACGCACTCGATAAGAGTTTAGTACTAAGGTTATAACCTAGGTTTCGCAATCCTAGCGTTTCTAACCTACAACTCTGATACCAACGACGACCCCAAATCCGGGTTCTTTAACCTCGGGTTTGGTTCTCACTGTACAATACATAACAACAATGAAATACATATATTGTATTCAAACTTCGCGGAATAATACAAAAGGTTCCTTAATCAAAAGGCTACACTTCCCAAGGTCTATTACCTTAATGTTAACATTACATATCTTAAGGGAAATACAAAAGATTTACAACAGTAATTACATAACAGTAATATAAACTAGCATGCAATTACTAAAACTAAACATTCGTTTTCCCCTTGCCTTTGTCCGATTTAGAGCTTTCGGGAATGGCTGAAATATAGTCATGATATAGCAAGAATGAGCAACTAAATGGCTCAGCAAGTTTATAAACAACAATTATACGATATATCATGATGAAGGGAAATAACTTCAAGGTTTCAACAATAGCAATTGTGAAAGATAACAAGAATCAATGTTCAATAAAAGAAGGAATTGACACTTTACTGCTGAGTGGTCTTTAATGACCATGAACTGCTACTAAGGTAGAACAAACATACAATGTCTGACTCCTTGTTAAAATAACGGGACACTTGAGGGGATCAGTCCTCTCAAGTCCTATGTATATGCATCACATTTAGTTTTCTTGCGCGCTGTCGGGTCTCCGACAAATAAAAATCCCCTTTAACTAAGGTTGTTCTATCTCAGTCTTACTGTAAGAATCCGCACCAGCCAATGGTTTGGATAAGCTTTTATAATATTCAACTAAATGAATTTAACATGCATTTGTCTAGCCGAAACAATTAGCTTAGACGTTATTAAACAGTTTGCAAAAGCACTATGTGTGAATACAATAATCAATAACGATGTGAAGTAATTTTCGATAATTAATTCACTCAAAGGTCTGTCAAATATCTACGAGTGTAGATACTTGCTCAACAATAATTGAATTGCTCAAAGTAATTAAAGTTGAATAATAATTGCAACAATAAGTACAAGTTAAGGGTAGAAGACTTGCCTCGTGCGTCGTCTACGGTTAACCAACTTAATTTAACAATCCTTGAACGGACCTAACAATTAAATCAGTTTGATCTTAAATTAGTATCATATACACATTAGTATAATGACCTTTATAACTCTTACGAACCACATAATTATATAATTATGGGTATATAAACACATAGGAAACATTATCATTAATTACTTGATAATATTTCAAACACAAAGAACCTATATTAATTATTTAATATAGTTCATATACCTATATAATATTATTAACAATTTAATAATATTTTATTAGTCTTGTAGTATTATTAATCGTTTAATAATACATTATTAGTCTTATAATATTATTAATCTTTTAATAATATTCTATCAATCACTTAACATTATTAATCCATTAATAACATTTTATTGTCCTTATAATATTATTAATTATTTAATAATATTTTAAACATTATCTAATATTATTAATTATTTAATAATATTTTATTTAATATCTAATATTATTAATTATTTAATAATATTTTATTATCCTATTAAAATTATTAATCATCTAATAATATTTTAATCATTATCTAATATTATTAATCATTTAATAATATTTTATTTATTATCTAATATTATTAATCATTTAATAATATTTTATTCATTTACTAATATTATTATTTATTTAATAATATTTTATTGACTTATTAATGTTATTACTCATTTAATAATATTTAAATCTCTTACTAATATTATCAATCATTTCATAATATTTAATTACTTATTAATATTATTAACCATGTAGTAATATTTTAATACTCTTTAAATAATACCAAAAGTTAGCTTTTAAATTGGGTTAACCTTAGTATTTAATTTAAACATTTAGGTAGCATTGATTTACAAATAGACTCCATATGAATTTGTTTAGTACCCAAATATATTCATTTTACACTTATTTCAACTTAATTTTTCAAAGAAAACACGACCCGGACCGACCCGACCCGACCCGGACTGCCAAAAAGCTGATTGGCAGTGCACTCGGGCGCAGGTGCGCCCGTCCCGAGCGCAGGTGCGCTCGGCCAGTCTGTCCGGAAGTCAACTGTTTGATTGCTCAATCCTCCGACAGCCATAACTTCTTCATTTTAAAACATTTTGGGGTGATTCTTGAGTCCATTCTCATCCGAATTTCCCCCTCTACAACTTCTCTTTATATCACAAATCCAAATTCCAAACTTAACTAGACTCAAAATGGCTCACAATGCGACTTAGGGTTTTAAAATCAACATCCTTTGCGGTAAAAGCTATAACTTCTTTGTTATTCATTATTTTTGAAAAGTTCAAAAAGGTTTTATCTTTAAAACTCATAGATCTAGCTTTTTAGCCATAAAAATCCACTTTCCGATTTGTACATTTCAAAATACAACCATAAACCTAGCATGCATAGTTAGGGTTTACCGGTAAAATTGTGTTATGAACTTTTCTACCATTTTTATGTATTTCTAACATACCAAAACATGTTATAAACACATAGATCTATGAATATACATATATTACATAGTTAAATACATCTAGACCATCAAAACGAGTTTTGATCGGTTAAAAATAGATTTTAACCGATCAAAAGCTATCTAGACTATAAAAATGAAAGAAGAAGATGTTTAGAGCACTTTTAAACCTTTGGGTTTTGATTGCTCTTCTTCTCCTTCTACCGAAGTTTGTTGTGTAGCTATTGGACATCCACCAAGATCTTCCTCTAGCTTTTCCTCACACAAAACCCTAGTGTATCTTCCTTTTCTCTAGAAAATGCTCTCACTTTCTCTCTATTATGCTCTAGCAAATGAACCAACAAGCTTGGCTCAAGTGTGGAGTATCATATATATAGCCACCAACTAACTCCTCATTAGCTTGCTAATTCACCCATGTTGGTGAAATTAGTGCTTAATTATAATTACTATTGCATTGATTGACTAGTTGATAGACACATGGAATGACTAGGGTTGTTCACCAACTATGACAAAGAGTGATTTAGAAGCAACATTGCAAATCAAGCCATCCAAGTGGGTCCCTCAAAAATCTCAGCAAAATGGCTTTTCCAAGCCATTTTTCCTTTATTTTTAATGCTAAAATGTGCATATATACATCTATATATATATATATATATATATATATATATATATATATATATATATATATATATATATATATATATTGACCAAAGTTTTGACTTGTATTGGACTTTACATTGGGCTTGGGAATAACTTCTATTGGGCTCATTCAATTAAATTGTTTGGGCTCAATTTAAATAACACATTGGACTTATATTAAATAGTCTAGGTTACATTTAATTAAATCAAACATTGGGCTTGTTTAATTAATTACATGGGCTAGTAATCAAATTAATTACATGGGCTACTAGGTTAATATCTTTAACCTAGTTTATCAACTTATTTGGATTTAAAATATAATCCAATTAGATTTGCTTAAATTAATTATACACTTTGCTTTAATCCTTTAAATAAACATACAAGCACATAAGTACATTTATTTAATTATCTAATGCACAATTAATTAATGAGAAAAATTTAAATTCATTGCTAAATATTTATTAAGTATATTTACAATGACTAATGAAATTCGTGGTCATTACATTATACCCAAGCATATCATTTGATATACCAACAAACTTTAAGGAATATGTTAAAGTATAACTCAGTACACACAAGATACTATGATAATCTCAAGTCCAAGGATCACTTGTACGACTATCACATAAGGAACTCCTATTGACAGACAAGTAAAAATCCATTAGGTGTTCCTTGGGTGAGTCACTTTCAATGAACTTATTCTCTAATAAGCACCTACATATTTGCTTTAGTGTCTCTACACAAATGATTATAAGATCAATCATCCTCTTCGTAAGAGCAAGCATAATATGTACTAATCTATCCAGATCTATTAATCCCCTTTTTAGTGGTCCAATGATTAGGAACAATTTTAGTTTTGAGCTATCTTGAATTTAGATCTCATTAGTATAATCCTCACCATAGTTCTAAAAGCATTGCTAAAAAATTATGGGTTTATCCATTTAATTAATTTAGCTAATTAATCATGAATAAAGAAATACCTTGAAACTTTTATTAATAAACAAATAAGATTATAAAGTATATGCATATCACATCAAATGTGGTTGTCTTAAGAGCATACTACTTTCAATTTCCTAATTGCACTAAAGTCAATCGCCCTTTGGTATCCCTATACCATTCTTCTCTAAGTGGCGTACAAATTTCTTAGTAAATGCTTTAGTTAATGGATTTGTAATGCTATACTAAGAGTCTACCATCTTTATGGCGTCGTCTCCTTTTAATGATTCATCTAATCATATGAAAGTGCTGCAATACATGTTTGGATTTTAGATGAGACCTATGTTCCTTGGCAAATTAAACTCCTTTAATGCTATGAACCATTATAAGTTCTGTAATGAACTTGTTGAACCAAACAATCACATTTACAACTTTACTTATAGTTATTTACTATGTCTTTGTCACTAAATCAACAACTCCTTACTGTTTGAAACTTTTTCAACTCACTGTAGCACCGTTCACGGTAATCATATTACCTAAAATGGATATGCTGTTATCTTGGTTAGTTTGAACAAACCTGAGTTTGTTAAGCCCTTTAGTTTTATATCAGACCCATCATTAGAAACTCTTTTATAATGTTCTTCTCCATAATTGAACTAATATCTGCTTATCATATATAAGTAATATCAAGTTTAGTACATATCAACGAATCAATGTACATCCCTTGGGTCAAGCTGAGCGTCCTTTATGATCTATCTTATAGACCTTTATCCTGAATAGAATGTTAGGATGCTTCTCTCAAGTTCTTGATGGAGATGTTTTAACACAACCACATCTTTACTGATTATAACATCGGTATGTTATTCAATTCCTTATCGGTAGTATATCAACACATAATACTAGGAATGTCATAATGCTCCCACTAATCTTTGTACATACTAAGTTCATCCTTGTCTTTCATAAAATTAAACTCTTTTGATTATCTCATCAAAACGGATGTTCCGTCTTCGAGAAACTTGCTTCAATCCAAAATTGGATCATTGTAACTTACATACTTGATTTAGTCCATCATTATGGAGACAACTCATTTTGGTTGTATGATACATACATCCTTTTATATAGTAAGCTGCAACTACAAGTAAAATTCGAATGGATATATGCATTTTCACTAGTGAAAAGTTTCATTATAGTCAACTTCTTAACCTTGTTTGAAACTTTTTTCACTAGTCAGGTCTTATCGGTCTCCACCTTATCATCTGCTCTAGTCCTTCTCCAAAGACCCATTTTGGATTTTATGGTCATCAACTATTCATACCTTATCGTATGTATCTGGATCATCATCCACTATGATGCGTACCTTATTATCATCATCTATGAAAAATCAATACCTTTCAGGTATCTTCTGTACTAAACCAGATTTACGGCTTAGTTGCGATACAATAGGTTTATTTACTTGCACATATTTCTTCATTTGATCTGTAATATTTTGTTGTTTTGTGGTTCTTGAACTTCTTCAAGAACTATTTTACTCCCATTAAACCTTTAAGGAAAAACTTCTTTTCCTATAAGGCAGTGTGTTTCAACAAACATCTTTTAATTAGTCGGATCATAGAAGTGATATCCTAAACTTTCTTTAGGATATTCCACAAGTTTACACTTGTCAAATCTTTTCCCAAGCTTATCATGTCAAACCTTTTAACATAAGTTGAACAATCCAAATCTTAACATACATCAGACTTGGTTTTCTCTATACCCATAACTCATATGAAGTATGAGGGACAAAATTTGAAGGTACCTTGTTTAGTAGATATGCGATCGTTTCTAGGGCATAACCCTAGCAGGATACTGGAAGATCGGTAAAAATCATCATAGATCATCATCATGTCTATTGTGAGAATACCATTTCGCTTGAGATAATCTAGAAACTTATTGCTTAAGTATTCCCTTATCGACCTAATTGAAGAACTTTAATACTTTTGGCCTTTTGTTTTTATACTTTACTTTTGAATTCTTTAAAAGTTTCAAATGATTTGGATTTGTATTTCATCAAATACACATATCAAAATCTAGAATCATTAGTGAAAGTAATGAATAAATACTCTCCTCTTGCATTTGTTGTCATAGATCCCACACACGATTGTGTGTACCATCTCTAACAACTCTAGAACTCACTCTCTATGTCTACTAAATGGAGATTTAGTCATATTGTCTATGATACAAGATTCACAAGTTGTATTTCATTCATAATCAAAAGGCTATAAAAGTCTATCTTTATACAATCTTCTTTGGTCTTGTTTCATTAACTTGACCGAGTTAACAGTGTTGGATGAATGTACGATTCATATCATCTCTTTGCTTTTAGTTTGTTCAAATTAGAATATTTTTCATGTAAGTCAATTATACAAAGTCCATCAAATAATCAACATAATAACAACTTACTAACTTAATAGACTTGCCCGTAGGCATGCTAAACTGTAAGTTCCTATGGTTAATATAACAACCATTGCTTCATTATTCACACATAGGATTACTTATCATTTGTTTAGCTTTCTACTTCTGCTTAGTCTCTGCAACGACTTGCATACGTGAGAGCACCAGCCGATATCTAATACCTAAGTAGAACTTGACTTATAGAAAGTTTTATTTCATTATGAATAAATCTATATCTGCAGTAGAAGCTTCTCAAAGCTTCTTCTACTTAGGTATTGCAACTCTATTGCAGTTGTTCTTCCAGTGTCCCAACTTATCGTAATGAAAGCAAACTCATTTGCCCTTAGGATCACTTTTAGTTATTTCATTCAATTAGTGCCTTTCTTTTGTCTTCTACTCTTTTTGACTCCTCAGAAATACCTTTGGCCATCTTCCTCTGCTTAGAAGATTCATGTATGAGTAAGACTTATTTTTTTTAGGAAGAAAAGTGACTCTCAACAGTCTTCAACATATTTAAGCAAATCAGTTAAACTAACGTCTATCTTATTAATGTTTGAAGTTCACAATAAATTGTGAATAAGAGTCAGTGAGTGATTGCAAAATCGAATATTGACTTAACTTTCTATCCAATTATCCCACTTGATCAATCCAATTGATCATTTTTTTAGGAGATATGTCTTTACTGTAGTGCGATTAACTATTATAAATCGGAAGAGCTCCTTAGATATCTTATATCTAGTTAACCTATTTTTCTCTCCATACAACTATTGAACATGCATCAATATAGTAGGTGCATCTATTTTCTCGTGTTGAGGCTGTAACTCGATACTTGTGGATGCGAGCATAATGCATTGAGCCACCTTTACATCATCTTTTCATTTCTTAAAATAACAATCTCTTCCTCAGAAGTTTAGTCTGCAACGTTTGCAGGGATATGCAAGTTAAGGACATTTGCTAGCTTTTCAACATTGAGAACTATTCTCTAATTTGTTTAATCAATCCGAACAATTCGATTCGATTAAATTGTTAGCATCTAATATGCTATGCAGTGCTAGTGAATTAAACATAGCAATATTCTTTAAGTGAATTAATAATAATATTAACATGCATTCATTTTATTAATCACTAAGTTAATTATGTCTTTATTTAAAATAGTGTCTCCCACTATTTTTTTCAAACTTTATTACACTCTTTATATAGTTCGACAAATTTAGTTAAAGATCTGCTAGTGAGAAAAGGATCATTTCGACATAAGTATAGCCTTGTGTGTGCACAACAAACTATAATTTATTCAATAGGTAGACAACTCCTTATCAATTACATCAATATGTAACTCCTTTGTATTTTGTCTCTTAGATTATTATGATCATGTGTGTGCATATCCAAATCAAAATTATCTAAGTTAAGTCCAACCTAGCACTTCCATATAAGTAAAGAGAAAAAGACTTTCCTTGTGTGTGCACAACAAAACAGTAATGTTCAATTCCTTTATAAGTATCAAATGTGATAAAACAACATCTCAAATAATCGATATAAGCTTTGTGTGTACACAATAAATGTATATTGACTAGTTGATACTCTATCGTTTTATCATGTTAGAAGGCGACGTTCGATATTTTTAATAAATAACTTTGAACGTTACAACTTAATATTATGAGTAGTAGAGTAAATAAATTAGAACCAGTCTAATTTTATTTAGTTGAATTAAACTCATTTAATTCATGAATTAAACCTTTTAAATTATTTTATAAATAATATTTATTCTACATCATAAGGGGTTTGTTAATATTAATTGTCCAATCTTGTTTAGCGCGCATGCACACACACACACACACACACACACACACACACATTTTATTTAACATGCAAAACATGTTTGGATAATATATAATAAATATATATTAAACATGCACATATAGAATACTATATTCTACTTGGATTGATTATGCACTTTTATTCTAGTTTAGTTTATTCGAGCCACCAAATAAACCAAATAGTCAAACATGTGGTGCAAGAGTAAATACATAAATGTAACTATTACATTTAACCTGAGCTAGCTCTATTACAATCGGGTCTCCATGCGCTCTTTGCTCTTCGGCTCTAATTCTTCAAATTAATTCTAACTAATCATATTACAAACTATTTTCATAAAATAGAAACCTTGATCAGCAGTTAAGGGGAAGTACATATGAGGGAGATATAATTTACAATAGAAAATTAGAAAAAAGACGACGTACGTATACCCCATTTATTAAAACACATTTATTCAATGCATCGACATAAAATAAATCCAATTATATTGGTCAAAAGTCCATAATCAATCCTATTTATTATCATATATATCAACATATATATTAATAAATAATCTCATGAATTAAATGAATTATTCAATATATATATATATATATATATATATATATATATCGATATCATTTAATGGGCAATTAAAGTTGCTTGAAATCTAATTTCATGTTTAAAATAAACTTTTTATTTTAAATATAAAATCATTTAAAATAATTTATTTATTTTTATTATACTTTTGTATTTTTGGATTTTTAAAATCACCCAAAATAAACTATTTATTTATTTTTAATTTTAAAAATCTGCTCAAAATTACAAAAATGCCATGGAAAATCCTAAAATTTTGTTATTTACGAAACTGCCACCGCACCATTTTAATTATAGAATTGCCATCATATCAAAAGTTACAAAACTGCCACCATTCGTTTTAATTACGAAACTACCACCGTGCATTTTAATTACGAAACTGCTATTGCCTGCGAAATTACAGTAATGCCACCGTACCTAGCGCCACGCGCGCAATGTGAGGACCGTACAATACGCGCTAGCGACAGCATCCACGCCATGCTCGCTTGATACTATAGCGGTATTGTGGCAGCACGTTGGTTTTAACAAAAAAAACTTTTTTTTTCTTTCCAAAACACGATTTTTATAATTTATTTTCAATACACATGATTTTATACAACAAATAATGCCCAATAAATTATTCTAAACACATATCCATACACATGAAATTAAACCAATTAATAATTCACATAAATTTGGCTCTTGATGCCACTGTTGGTTTGCAAAAATATGGTTTACATATAATCAAATTATAAAAGTGCAACAAAAGCAAGAAAAATCAAATTTTAAATTTTTTCTACAAACCAATTGTTCATGCCCTAGAGCCCAATTATTTGATGTAATTGCTTAACATTTTTGATATTATATTTGATTGAATAAATAAATTATTTTATTATGATTTTATTTACTGTGTTATATAAATGTTAGCATAATAAAAGTCCTTAGAATAGTGATACGAATTATATAGCTTCAAGTATGTGACTTGAACATGAGATTATATAATTACAATTAGTATCATTGCTCTTAAATGTCCTAGTCGAGTATCATTGTTAATAGGACAACAATGATTCATTGATACTAGTATGTGGATTGACTGATGGCCAAATCTCATTAGTCATAAATATATGAGATATTGAGTCAATGCATAGGTACATTTTAGAGAATAATGTACTAGACTGACCCACTATGAGAATTCTACGTGGAGCATTATGCAAAGTGTCATAAGAAATTCTCATAGTGACAATGATGTAATGATCCTCCGACTTGAAATCACTATATTATTACACGAGAATTTATGTACTTTGATATCATCAAAGGTCACCTTTAATAGGGTGGACAATAAAGGTGATTATTGGGTACATCATGAATCGTGTGAGGAATATGAGTGATTTATATGAAATTTAACCCTCATATAAATTAGGGGTGATATCCATAGGCATCTTGATTGTGTAGGACTATGAAATGCATGACCATGCTCAAATAGTGATTTGTTTCATATAGTCTACTCATTGATCAAGAAAACTCAGATTAAATGATGAAGAGTATGACACATTCCATGCCTCGAGTTTAATCTAGGATGTCAAGGTTACAAGGATTAAATTACATTAAAATATTGGTCACGAAAAAGGTTGCATCGAATCACCGATCTTATTATTATTTGGGTAGCAGTCATACATTATTAGATGCCGCTCATTGTTTATAATTTTATAATATGATTTTAAAATTATTGCCAACAAAATAATAACCTATAGGGTCACACACTTAGAACGTATTTGTTAAATATTGCATGTTTAATTTGATGATAATAATTAAGTTATTAAATGTAGTAAATAGCAGGTTTGTAAAGTCCTTTGATGGCACATAATGTACAAGGACTTAGTTAGATAAGATCAAAGTTGTTAGGATGATTTGTTGAATATGAATGTATTGAGTTTGTGAAGTCCTTTGATTGATTATAATGTACAAGGACTTAGTTAGAAAAGATCAAATCTGTTTGGTTGATCTTATGTCAAACTGATCGTAGAATAGATTCTACGACTCCAAGCAAAGAAGACTCAACGATTCAGTCTGTACGTAGAGAGGACTCTACGACTTCGCGCAAAGACGACTCAACGACTTGGTATGATTCGTAGAGTGAACTCTACGATTTTTCTGGACGACTAAGACCGCTCGTAGAATGGACTCTACAATTCCATTCCAAGAAAACTCGACGACCAAGGAAGAAGTCCAAGCACAAAATGGACTCTATGACTAACATAGTAGCTGAAAAGTAAAACTCTATTTCCTCGAGTAAAATTGTTTTATCACTGAACAATCACTAAAGTAAGGGCAATTATAGAGCTAAGTAAAAACAAGAGACCTTTTTGAGCAACACTACGATCTAAACCTAAAAACATCGTTTGACTTTTCTCCTGTACTAAGATGGAAGCAACTTCGTGGAAAAGAACAATTTGCATCGATGTGAAAGAAGAGCCTCTGTTAAAAGCTTAAAGTCAGAAAAATGTCAGGGGACAGACCCAAGCGCACTATGCAACAGAGAAAAGACTTTCAAGGCAGTAAAATCAGAGGACTCAGTCCCATCAGTCCTATAGTATGGAAGGACCAAATGAGTCTATTAAAGTTGGTAGAAACCTATGACTGACATATCTGTCCCCAAGAGAAAAGGGAAAACACCTTTCATGGACTAAAATAGCAGATCAATTAATATCTCATCAGAGCATTAATGAGCTAAACAAATATAATATTCATTTGCTCTACACTATAAGGCAACGGGCATAAACTGAAGCTAAGGGCAGATATTCTAACGGGAAGAAAACAAAAGCTCTCATATAAAGCACCCAGATCTGAAGAAAAAAAAGAGAGATTTTTTGGAACAAAAAAAGGGGAGAAGAAATTCGCAAGAGTTCGAAAAAGATAAAGCTGAAAAGAATCTTGCATTGCTACTAAGTTCTTCAAAAACTTATGCTAAACGCAACTCAGTAGCACACCCAAATCTACACTACTCAAGAAGAGTTCTTAGTGAACTAGAGTATCTAAGTCTGTTAGACTTGTAGAGTTCTTAGTGACCTAGAGTTCCTAGATTGTTGATCTTGAAAGAAACTTAGTGATTCAGAAATTGTAAAAGTATCCTAAGTGGATTTGTTGCTTGAAGAGCAGATCCGTGGAGTAGGAGTCTTGTGAACTCTGAACCACTTAAAACCTGGTGTCTTTCTTCTTGTGTCTTTTAACTGCTATATCTGCTATATAATTGCTTGTTGAATTATTATTTTAAAAAATCAAGAAGGGGTAACTAAATCATATTCCGCTGTGCTAAACAAATTAATTAAGAACTCATTATCTCTTAAAAACAAAGTAAGAAAATTCAAAAGTTTTAAAGAATCTATTTAATCCCCCCCCCCTTTCTAGATATCTTTCGTGTCATTGGGAACTAATAATTGGTATCAGAGCAGGTTCTCACATTTGAAGCCTTACATGCTTGAGTAGATCTAATGGCACATAAGAAGAACGGATCAGAACTCAGTGGAGGTAACAAACCACCAATGTGCAATAAAGAAAAATTTGCTAATTGGAAAGTTCGTATGCAGGCTTACATGGATACAATAGACGATGAGCTGTTCGAGATAGTACTCAATGGGCCATTCATACCAATGAAGCTTGCTTTGACAATTGAAGATCCAGACAAGCTAGTAGCAAAGAAAAGAGAAGAATGGACCGACAACAAAAAGAAGGAAGTTTAAGGAGATAAAAAGGCCAAAAACATCCTATTTCAATCTCTAGATGATGAGTTGTTTGAAAACATTGTCAACTATAAAACAACTCAAGAAATCTGGCAGACTCTGTTGATCATGCACGAAGGAACAGAAGAAGTCAGAGAGAATAAGTAATCACTACTATTCAGCAGTATGAAATGTTCACCCACATTTCAGGGGAGAACATTACAAACACCTATGAGAGATTCAACATGCTGCTAAACTCTCTTAGATCTTTTGGAAAAGTCTATCCAAACAGAGATCTCATCATAAAATTCATGAGATCCTTACCAGGCAAATGGGATAACAAAACCACAGCCATCAGGGAGTCAAAGAACTTGCACGAGATGACTGTACAACAACTATATGGAAATCTTCTCACCTATGAGCTAGAGCTGAATCAGAGGGTAGAGACTCTATCTAAGGGAAGAAAGAAGGAGAAGAACATTGCTCTTAAAGTTTAAACCTCAGCTCATAGAAGCAATCTCACGGATAATTCTAATTCTGATAATGATGAATCAAATGATGATGAAGGTGTTGCCATTGTAGTCAGACAATTCAAAAGATTCATCAACAGGAACATACCTCAGAAGTTCAGAAGCAACAGCAGCAAGGAATTAACAAATGACCTTTGCTACAACTGCAAAAAGCCAGTTCATTTCATTGCTAAGTGCCCTAAACCCTTAAAAAAAGAGCTGAGGAGGAATAGAACAAAAGCAAATCCAAAAAAAGAATTCAAGAGCTTCCACAAACAAAAGAAGAAAGACAAAAGCTTCATAGCTGAAGGCTCCTGGAGTGACTCAGAACTCAGAAGAAGAACTAAACTCTGAGTCAAGTGACGATGAAGAGCCACAGAAGGCCAACCTATGCTTAGTGGCAAATGAGAAAGGACAAAGCAAAGAGAAATTCAATATATATGAGGTATTTGACTTTTACTCTCCTGAATTAAGCATTGATGACCTTAAAGAAGGCATGCACGACTTAATTGTAGAACTATACAAATACATGAAGATGTTTAGAAGGCTATCTAAAGATTACTCTCATCTAAAAGAAGATAAAGAGAAAATTAGCATAGAATTAGAAGCCACGCTTCAAACTGCTAAACTTCATTCTAGTCTTGAGACTGAGAATGAAAAATTAAAAAGGAAAATTGAATTAAGCACTCAGAAAGAGTCTTCACTGGTTTCCAAAATTCAGGAACTAAAAAAAATAATTTCTATACGGAACAATTCAAGTTTGTCTACGGACACCATGATCCCAAGCCAAAGAAATGTGGTTGACAGATCAGGATTAGGTTTTGAGAATTCTTTCCCAGAGCCTAATATGGAGAATTTAAAGGAAATAAATGAAAGCAAATCCTTTAATCATAATAAAGGAATTGTGTTCATCAAATCCTCAGATTCAATCCCTCCCAGCTATCCACAATCTGCTAAGCCTGCTATCATATTAGTCAATAAAACTCATACTGGTCTGGGGTTCAGAAAGCTGAAAAACAAGTCAACATATGTGACTGAACCTCAAAGGATCATAAAGTCTAGCAAAACTTACTCTACAAACCATCCTTGCAGAAACCGTAGAATCTATTATCACTCTACGAAATATGAGAATCATAGAGTAGCATGGAAGCAGAATGTAGATCAGCTCAACCGCAGGACTTTGAACAATTATAATTCTCACAAGTCATGGACAAGAAAGAATTCACATATATACGTACGCTGTGACAGCCCGAGATCCCACATTCCTTAATTAAGTCCAACTATATCTGGATTACATAATAATTAACTTAACACCTTATTAACCGGGATCCCGTGCGTCAAATCTTGACCTTTGACCTTTAAAACCATTGAGTTGACCATAAATTCGGTCCATATATATATATATATATATATATATATATATATATATATATATATATTTTATCTTAAAACTTATTTAACTTACATTCGTTAAAACTTATTTAACTTACATTCGTTAAACCTGTCTCAGGATCGCAACGTTCACATACCTTTCATTAAACTTAGGTCAAACATTATAATTTGTGACCGAGTCTATTACAATTACTATAATCATATTTATTCATGATTTAACATACTCTTTAAATAAATTTCGCCATGAAGTATTCATACATGGCCTTGACTATACACATGTTCCTGTTCACAAATACCTTTTTACCTTCATCTATATCATACATGTCCTTGTCTACTTATAACTGATACATACATCAACCTGCTTACATATATCATCATGTTCGCTTGTACCTGTTCACATATCTCTGTACCATACATATTTTCCATACATGCGAGTTCTAGTATATGTAGACCCGACTAACTTCAGAATACATCAAGCTATAACCTTTACATCTTTTAACTGATAATACATCCATGCACCTTCATTACTATGAATTTACAAATTATACACTTCTTTTTTTTCAAATCTAGGTTTAACATTTAAGACCACACTGTTACATCACTTGCATTTATACCATTTACATATAACAACTTTGCTCGTGCTTATCCATGCATTCACTTTCCTTACCTTAGCTTAACCGGAACATCCAGCCTTCTTGTACTTTACCTGAAAAGTTAGTTTATAGCAAGAATGAGCATAAAGCTTAGCAAGTAATTCAGATAACACCTTTCATGCTCACAATTCCAAATATGCGTCATGCATCCTTTACCTTAACATACTATGCTTAATGTCACGTAGTTCACTTAGCAATTTAATCCACATAGTTGCACATAAGGCACATTCAACTCACAGGCTATCATGTAGCTCACATAGAATATCTAATACACTTAAGTCTTAAAAACTTGCCTGTACGCCTTTATATACTTAACATGTACATATGCATATCTTGATCCATAATTGGCTTGTCCCAATTTACTTGTCACACTTTGAAATATTATTTCATTAATTACATATTAATTTCTACAATAATTGGTAATTTTCATAATATTCCATTCTACATTTACTACAAACCAACTTTGGTTCCACGTTTCGCATTTTTAATTCCCGACATTCCAATATTGCCAAATTGTTCATTTGTCCATAAACTGCTTTCTCGAGAAGCGAACCTCAATCAAATTACCAAAATCTGTCATCGTTTATCTTTATCATTTAAACTCATAATATCATAATTACGTTTTTAACGTCCTTTCACTTATTTACTTCACTCATATAAATCAATTCTCAACATACTTGGAATCTACGTTCCTTATGCTCATATGTAAGAGTATTACCTTTTTGTCTTTACACCTCATATCACGATTACCTTATTTCCATCATTTAATATCAATTTCCTTAACAAATTCATATATCAAAACTTAATATTCCATAAATTCTTAATAAACCAATTTAATTATACAGTTTCTTATCCTCTGCACATACATACACGTTCTACCTTGTCATTCTCCTATCATCGCCTCTCCAGGCCTATTTATTTAGCTCATGATTAATTTTCATGACTAAAGCGTCAACTCACGAACATATTCCTCATTTCTTACTTTTCTAACTTTAACACTCCTTCTTCCTTTATCACTTTTATCTACAATTTAAATCATTCCTTTTTTATCCCAATCACATATACATATATACAATTCAACCTACTACATAGGTCATTTATAGCACATTGATCGCAAAATAATTTATATTTAATCTCTCTTACAACTTTCCGTCATTCAACGCTAGGTTTTAACTGATAACCTTTACTTAATTAACCATAATCCTTAATTTAGAAATTCTGTAAAATCCTGGGGTGTCACATACGCAACCGTCATATCAATCATAGTTGTGATGTATCAGGCTATCTTTATCATAAAATGCAAAGATCTAAAATTAAACAAATCTGGGTCCCAAAAGGTACTAACAAAACAGGACCCAAGCAATTGAGGGTACCAAAATGAAGAGTGATTTGTTATACAGGTAAAAAGATCCATCTGGTATCTTGACAGTGGATGCTCAAGACACATGACAAGAGATAAAGCTCTTCTGACAGACTACAAGAAAAAGGATGGTCTTGCAGTCATCTTTGGGGACAACAATTCAGGAAAAATTAGAGGATATGGCTCAACTGGAAATTGTGCAATATCTTTCAGCAAAGTTGCTTATGTTGAAGGACTAAAGCATAACCTGTTACGCATCAGTCAACTATGTGACAAAGGGCATCAAGTCACTTTTCTCAACAACCAATGCCAAGTCAGAGAATTATAGTCTTACTCTTTAAAGCTAGTAGCAGTTCGAGAAGGAAATGTCTACGTGGTCAATCTTACTAAATTAAGTACAGATGAATTAGTCTGTTTTCTTGCTAAAGCCTCTGAAGATTTATGCTGGCTCTGGCACAAAAGATTATCTCATATTAACTTCAAGAACATGTCAAAGCTTGCCTCCAAAGACCTAGTAAGAGGTTTGCCAAAGCTTAACTTCATCAAAGAAAAACCCTGCAAAGCATGCCAATTTGGAAAGCAAACAAAGATCTCAATCCAGAGCAAGACACTTAACTAAAATGAAAGAGCCCTTCAATTGCTACACATGGATTTATTTGGGCATATCCCAACAGCAAGCCTTGGAGGAAAGAGATACTCTTTAATTGTAATAGATGACTACACTTGATACATATGGGTGTCCTTTCTAAGCTCTAAAGATGAAACTATTTCACATCTTATCAAGCTCTTCAAACTAATCATGAATGAAAAAGGTGATAAGATCAAGGCCATCAGAAGAGATCATAGAAGAGAGTTTGACTTTTCAGGTATGGACTAGTTCTGTGAAGAAAATGGAATCATTCACAACTTCTCAGCCCCAAGAACTCCTCAACAGAATGGAGTAGCAGAAAGAAAGAATAGGACTCTGATTGAAGCTGGAAGAACTCTTCTTACAATAGCCTATCTTCCTGTATATTTCTGGGCTGAAGCCATCAACACGACATGCTACACTCAGAACAGGTCACTCATACAATCAACATTAAAGAAGACTCCATACGAGTTATGGAAAGGAAAAAAGTCAAACATAAGCTACTTTCATGCGTTTAGCTGTCTGTGCTATATGTTCCACAATGGCAAGAAGCATCTAACCAAATTCCAACCAAAGTCAGATGAAGGAATATTCCTCGGTTATGCAACGAATAACAGAGCATTTAGAGTATTCAACAAAGAATCCTTAACTATTGAAATCTCTATCCATGTCACATTCGATGAATCTGATCCTAAAAAGAAAAGATCAATTCACAATGATTCATTAGATATAAGCTCAACGATCGAAGAACTCAAGGTCATAGAGTCTGACTCTACGATCATAGAACCAACAACAGAAATCGTTGAGCAAGTAAAGAAAATCGTAGAGCACACTACACCAAACATTGAAACTCTACGATCAGAACAAGAAGTTGATTTGGAGAAACTCAGACAAGAAGGCACCAGAACAAATGTTCCTACCAGAGTAAAGTGGACCAATGATCACACTCAAGATCTAATAATTGGAAATCCAGACTCCGAAATCAAAACAAGCTCTGCAACTTCAACTGAATGTTTCTACCTAAGTTTTCTCTCACAAGTGGAACCCAAGAAGATCGAAGAAGCCTTAGGAGACTCAAGTTGGATAGAGGCAATGCAAGAGGAGCTAAATCAATTTGAAATAAGCAAAGTATGGAGATTAGTTGCTAGACCTCAGCATAAACCAGTCATTGGCATAAAATGGGTCTTTAGGAACAAAATAGATGAAAATGGTATGATTACAAGGAACAAAGCTAGACTGGTGGCCAAAGGCTATTCTCAAGAGGAAGGAATTGACTATGATGAAAACTATGCTCCAGTAGCCAGATTAGAAGCTATAAGGATCTTTTGTTGCCCATGCTGCGCACATGAAGGTCAAAGTCTTTCAAATGGATGTCAAGAGTGCATCTCTGAGTGGAGAACTTCAAGAAGAAGTCTACGTGGAACAACCTCCAGGTTTTATCAATACATCCTTTTCAAATTATGTTTATAAATTCGATAAAGCATTATATGGTCTAAAACAAGCTCCTAGAGCATGGTATGAAACCTTAACTAACTTTCTTATTGAAAAAGGATTCACTAGAAGAAGAGTAGATACTACTCTATTTTTAAGAAAATAGAAGGATAAAACACTGCTAGTTCAGATCTATGTGGATGATATTATTTTTGGTTCTTTGGATGAAAAACTGTGTGAAAGGTTTGCTAAGCTTATGCAGAGCAAGTTTGAAATGAGCATGATGGGAGAACTCAACTTCGTCCTCGAATTTCAAGTAAAGCAGGCTGATGAAGGCATCTTCATAAACTAAGCCAAATACATCAAAGACTTATTAAAGAAGTATGACATATAATCTGTAACTATCATGAAAACTCTTATGCCTCCTGCCACTAAGCTTGACAAAGATGAGAATGGTAAAAACACTGATATCACTCAGTAGAGAGGTATGATAGGCTCACTCTTATACCTAACTGCTAGCCGGCCAGATATAATGTTTGCTACATGTATATGTGCTAGATTTCAGGCTAACCCTAAAGAGTCTCATCTAATAGCTGTGAAAAGAATTTTCAAATACCTTAAAGGAACTCCAAATTTGGGATTATAGTATCCCTAGGAGTCTTCCTTTAATCTAATAGGATATTCAGATGCTGACTATGCAGGATGCAAAATTGAGAGAAAAAGTACAAGTGGAACTTGCCAGATGCTTGGCAGCAGACTTGTATCTTGGTTCAGTAAAAAGCAAAACTCAGTATCTACATCAAATGTAGAAGCTGAATATATAGATGTAGGCAGTTTCTATTCACAAATCCTATGGATGAAGACTCAACTTGCTGATTATGGGGTTGAGCTTAAATCTATTCCTATATATTGTGATAATATAAGTGCAATTGATATAACACAGAACCCTGTCATGCATTCAAAAACTAAGCACTGATAAGTGGTATTTATACCTACGAATTGAGTACAATTGAGCTTGATAAATTGCTTATCTTTAAGTATTTATGTTAGTTTCTATGTGTTTTTACGTGTTTGTTGTAATTTAGGTTTTATAGTAAGTTTACGTATTTTCTATTCATTTACGCGTCTTTTTACCACATTATTATAGGATGTGTCTTTCTATTACTTTTTATGTGTTTTATGTTGTATTACAGGAATTATAATAAGGTCTTGCTTGGTCATGGCTTGGTTTGCCCGGTTCGCGTTTTCGGCGTGCCGTTTACATGACGGACAACTTTCGACCTTGATCCATTCCGATTCTTCAATTGTGCCAAACATGAAAGTTGTAGAACTTCTCCTCAGCTTTCCAAAACAGCTTGAATCAACGCAACCGGAGGTCGGACGCAAAAGCTACACCAAAAATACAAAGAAATGCAGCAACAGCCTATTAAGGCCAACTTTTGACATGGATCCGTTCTGATTCTGCAATTTGGTTAAAGATGGAAGTTGTAGCTCTACGAATATCCTTTCCATAACATCTTGAATTTCCTAAATTGGAGTTTGTATGAAGAAGTTACGCCAAAAATACAAAAGGACCCTGAAGCAGCCAACTGTCACTTTTCTGCACTAAGGCGCAGCTGCGCCCATTTTGTACTATGGAGAGGCGCAGCTGCGCCGTTTGCCAGTCAGGACAAGATTTGGCGCAGCTGCACCCGTTTTGCACTAGGGAATGGCGCAGCTGCGCCGTACGCCAGTCCAGCAGCGAACAGAGTACTATAAAAGCCATTTTTTGTGCCCTAAAACATAACATATCCGATTTCCTTCAAGAGGATGCGGCTGGGGCAATTTTGGGAGGCCAAGATGGTGCTTCCATGGTGCTCCTACATCAATATGATGCTATGATTTAGGGAGTTTGTCTATATTTCTCTTCCTTTTGCCTCTCTATTTCATGTATTCTATTGTTGTTTGATTTTTGGAACAAGTTCTTCTATTTGTAGTTCTATTGTTCTATTGATATTAGTACTTGTAGGTGTAATTGAATGATTTGAAATTCATGGGTGTAATATCTATGTGTTTGTATTGAATCCATTACATGTTTTATTAATATTGAATCTTGTTATACTCATTTGCTATGTATGTGTGGATGTTGTATTACTTGTTTAGTATGAACTAAGCATTGAATCTAAGTATTGTGATGGAATCCAATAGGTTGTTCTAGTTGATTTCTCTCTCTTTGGTTGGCACCATATGGATTGGTTGTTGTATTTGTGCTTTGTGGTTAATTTCTAGGTCGTGCATTTACTTAGTAGCCTATACGGAACTGAGAGAGGGAGTATAGTGTTTGACCCAAGTATGTCACACATGTTCGTGATTCCACATGGCGTTGGGATTATGATTCGTGGAAAGGATAGACATATACCGATCCACCATGTGCACCCTTTGAGAACCTGACCTTCAACCCTTGTTATTCGTAGCTTGGGCGTTCCTTCCTGTTTCTGTTGCCTTGTGTCGAATTTGGGTAGGATGTCGCTACATGTGCTCGAGAGAGGCATGTTAGTACCATATAGAGTTCTCGGTTGACCATTCATCGGCTACGGCTGTGTGGATGGGTTTTCATATTTTGCGCCTAACGCGTATTTGTTTGACCTAGTTATTAGTGTGGTAACTCGTGCGGAACTGAGAGAGGGAGTACCAGTTTAGACCTAGATACAATGACACGTGTTCGTGATTCCACATGGCGTTGGGATTATGATTCGTGAGTTAGGATAGGGATATACCAGCTCGCCTCATGTAGCCAAGAGAGAATCTGTTCTTCAAATCCTTTTTAGTGTTGACTCTCATAGAGATATAGTGAGTTGCCTAGTTAGGGTGTTCCTTCCCGTTTCTGTTGCCCTTGGGTCGGATTTGGGTGGATTCGGGTATGGTGCAACGAGAGTTGGCCATATCTCTTATAAAGAATTCTCGGTTGACAATTCGTCGTGACCGAATAGCCAAAGAAAGAGTTAGGAGACTTGAATGAACTATTGGGGAAAGTTACATACTTAGATTCACCTATATTTAATTGTTTTCAGTAGCTAGTATTAGTTTAATCTTATTAGTTTAATTTTCAAAACAATTATTCATTCGTTTAAATAGGATTGAATTGGTTATAAGCTTGTGTTTGGCAATTCTTGTTAATAATTCCTCGTGGGATCGATACTTTACTTACTCTTTATTACTTGTTGACCGCGTATACTTGCGCGTTTTGTTCATTCAAACGAACTCGTCGAGGTCGGAACTCATTAAATATAAAAACATAAAAACAGAATAAAAACAAGTTCCGACCGACGACCCAACAAGCACATAGATATAATATATCATTTCATATTTAATAAACTAATTACTGAATTAGGAATGGTGAATCTAGACTCTTGATATATATATATATATTTACTTATTTTATTTTTATTTTGGAAGCTACTAACTCTGCAGGAAAAAACGCGTTCAAAGAAAAACGAGATCATAAAACTCACTCAACGATCATCAAGCCGAGGATCGTAGAGTACGCTTAAGGTCCTAGAGACCACTCAACGATCGACAAACCAAGAATCGTAGAGTACACTACAAACCGTAGAGCTCACTCAACGGTTGTCAAGCCAAGGATCGTAGAGTACTCCCCAGTCGTAAAGCTAACTCAACGACCATCAAAACAAATGATGGCAGTGTCAAGAATGATCGTAAAGCTCAGGGGGAGACTAAGGGCAAAATGGTCATCAACCAACTAAAAGTGCTCCTATCAGAACTTGACACACCTCTCAGCAAGCATAGAGGGAAGTTTTAAATATTTTGAAAACTGCGCGTCGTTCATTATTCTTCAAAAATCAAAAACCTAAACCTCTCTATCTTTCTCTATCTCAAAAATCAAGAACCCTAAAATTTCAATACTCAGTTAAACCCATTCTTCCTGTTTCAGAAAATCAATCCAATGGCTCCTGCTCAAGTCATTTTTGGAAACGAGCTCAACTTTGAAGCATTCATGACAGCAGACAAGCAATTCATAAGGATAATCCAGTTGCTAGAAAGGGCCGGCCTTCGAGAAGCTCTAAGAACAAATACGAGGATTCTAACAAAGCTAGTCCGAGAGTTCTACACAAATGGATCCTATGATAATGGAACCCTAATCACCATGGTCAAAGGGGTTCAGTTAAACCTCACCTCTGAAGAGATAAACCTAACCTTAGGTTTCAAGCATGAGGGCCTCACAACTCTCAATATGATGAGCACAAAAGAAGGCCTGATAAGAATGCACCACAAAAAGAATCCAGAATTGAAGAAGAAAGAATTTTCCAGAAATATGAATTTCTGGCGGACATCATCGAAAAGTGTCTCCTATGTAAGGACTCTGCCCACGACTCTGTTAACGAACTCCAACTGAAAATAATGACAGCCATAGTAAAGAAGATGAATATCAACTATGGCTCCCTATTAGTTGAATAGATCGGAAATTGGATCCAAAATGCAGAGAAGGCAAAGGGCACCAGAAAAATGCCCTATAGGAGATTCATCAGTATTTTCCTTCAATCTATTTTGGGAGACAAGATTGAGCACGATGAAGGAGAAGTCTTCAATGCCAACAAGAGGATGACTCAAAGATTGTTCGAAAACTGGAAAAGAAACCCAGTTGAAAATAGAAAACTATCCCGGTCTGGGGATAGTGAAGGAACGCGGAGTGGTGCAGAGCCCTCACTGTTAAGGAACTTACCTGCAGAAGCAGAATCACAGGAGGTTAGCAAGCAATCTCCTAGCCTCATCAGATAGAGAAAAGGAAAGAAAGCCGAAGAACCTCAAGGCTCATTAAATGAGGCCCTTGATGCTGCTCCTGAAGAGAAGGGTATCTCAAAGGATGAAGATTCAGATCTGCAAAGAGAAACTCACAGCAAGTATGAGGCTGAGGAGGCCACTTCAAAAGAATCGAGGAAAAAGAGTGTAAGGTTAGTAAAATTAGCTCAAAAAGGTTCAGGAGCTGTGGGGGAGCTACATCAAAAATCTGACAATAATCCAGCTGAGAGGGAGCCATCGGTAGTTCCTGAGCCAACAATTGCTCAAACTGAGGGGGAGGATCAAGAAGACATTTCAATCCCTTAGCCACAATGAATGTTGATGAAGAGGATGACATCGAAATAGTGGCAATCAGACGAAATGAACAAAGGCATCTTAACTATAACTGCCTGCTGAAGTTCTTGCCACTAACGCCATTCCACCGAGCCTTGGTGTCTAATTCATGGGATCAACTGTTATGGACCTACAAAGCATATCCCAACGTGGTGATTCTGGTTCAAGGCTACCCTCACAACCTACATTTTGCCCAAAAGCTGATCTCAAACAGCTTATTTTCTTCTTCAATAGGGCAAAAGGTACACTTTATTCGTCTCACGTTTATACATAATCATAGACCTGCCTGGACCTTCAATCATTTTGAGGAACTGTCTAACGTAAGCACTCGAACAAGCTCTACGTCCAACACTACCCCAGTTGTAGAGTCCTCACACTCTATGACTGGTGATTGAGGAAGCTTAAATGATCAAGCTGTAGAGTGCTCTCAAGACTCTCCTCAAACCCTGCCTTCAACTCGCACAATGCCTTCTGCTCAACCTTTTTGACCTCCAAGACCTCTCCTGGCACTCGAAAACATTCCCTCCACCTCTGGTCAGAAATACTTTCACATTCCAAGCTCAACAACTGACTAGGGGCAAACAGCTAAACTCCTTCAAGAAATCATAGACAAGATATCTCTGCTTCCCACTACCGAGGGGTTAACTGAATTGACAAGCTATATGCACACAGAGATACAAAAAGACATGGCATCTAAATCCCACAACACTCAACGGAGAATAGACAATGTTGTTACTGCTGCCAATAAACTTTCTCAAAATTTGGGAAAATAATTCTCCACAAGATTGAATTAGTTAACAGCAGCAGTCTCTGAACATCTCGAGCGTAGGGACAAAAAGTTTTTGGAAGCAATAGAAAACCATTAGAAGTGTGTTAAAATTCTTCAAGAAACCAGTGAGAAATCTATTGCTCATCTCGCTGACCAGTTCTTCGAGTTGAAGAAATCCATCAGGGAACAAACTTATCGATCAGATACTACTCTATCAGTGGTGGAATCAAAACAACTCATAGTTGAAGAACGACTTCAAGAGCATCACACTGATGTAGCTTCCACTCAAACTCAACTTCAAGAACTTATTCGGGGTGTGCAGCAATTGTCAGAAGAAGTGGTTAGAATTAATGATGCCAGCAAAGGGGAGAAGAAAACAAGCACAAAACAGAAGAGGAAGAGCACCTCGAGGAATGAGAATGGTTTCAACATCAATTCAACCTTCTAGGTTTAAACCAGTACCAACTCATCCCAGACAAGCCTCAACTGCAAGACCTTCTGCACCAAGTCATCAGGGACAATCTTTAACTGTGGGACCATCTAGCTCACAAGAATGACTCCAAGTTAAAGAAGAAGAAGTCTTGCTGAGGGAAGAGGAACTGAGTAAAACAGAAAAGGAAAGAAGAGCATTCTTCAGGTAGAGGGAGGAAGATGAGAGAAAACGAAGGCATGAAGACGAAAGAAGGAGACCTCCTAATAGAAGGAGATAAGTTTTGTTTTAATTTTTTTTCACTCATTGTATAACTGACTATACATCAATAAAATCATTTTTTTCATTAGAAAATACAGCTGCTCACTGTATGTTAGACATTCAATTATTCATATGCATTTTGCTTATTTAAGGTGTTCAAATTACTATCTGTTATTTATGTTGTCATCATCAAATAGGGGGAGATTGTTGAACATTGTATGTTTAATTTGATGATAAAAATTAAGTTGATAAATGCAGTAAATAGCAGGTTTGTAAAGTCCTTTGATGGCATATAATGTACAAGGACTTAGTTAGATAAGATCAAAGTTATTAGGATGATCTGTTGAATATGAATGTATTGGGTTGTGAAGTCCTTTGATTGATTATAATGTACAAGGAATTAGTTAGAAAAGATCAAATCTGTTAGGTTGATTTTATGTCAAACTGATCGTAGAATAGACTCTACGACTCCAAGCAAAGAAGACTCAACGATTCAGTCTGTCCGTAGAGAGGACTCTACGACTTCGCGCAAAGACGACTAAACAACTCGGTATGATTCATAGAGTGAACTCTACGATTTTTCTGGATGACTAAGACCGCTCATAGAATGAACTCTACGATTCCATTCCAACAAAACTCGACGACCAAGGAAGAAGCCCAAGCACAGAACGGACTCTACGACTAACATAGTAGCTGAAAAGTAAAACTCGACTTCCTTGAGTAAAATTGTCTTATCACTAAACAATCATTGAAGTAAGGGCAATCATAGAGCTAAGTAAAAACAAGAGACCTTTTTGAGTAACACTACGATTTAAACCTAAAAACATCGTTTGACTTTTCTCCTGTACTAAGACAGAAGCAACTTCGTGGAAAAGAACAATCTACATCGATGTGAAAGAAGAGCCTCTGTCAAAAGCTCAAAGTCAGAAATGTTAGGGGACTGATCCAAACGCATTATGCAACAGAGAGAAGACTTTCAAGGCAGTAAAGTCAGAGGACTGAGTCCCATCAGTCCTATAGTATGGAAGGACCAAATGACTCTATGAAAGTTGGAAAAAACTTACGACTGACATATATGTCCCCAAGAGAAAAGGGAAAACACCTTCCATGGACTAAAATAACATATCAATTAATATCTCATCAGAGCATTAATGAGCTAAACAAATATAATATTCATTTGCTCTACACTGTAAGGCAACGGGCATAAACTGAAGCTAAGGGCAGATATTCTAACGGGAAGAAAACAGAAGCTCTCATATAAAGCACCCAGATCTGTAGAAAAAAGAGAGAGATTTTTTGGAACAAAAAAAGGGGAGAAGAAATTCGCAAGAGTTCAAAAAAGATAAAGCTAAAAAAATCTTGCATTGCTAGTAAGTTCTTCAAAAACTTATGCTAAACGCAACTCAGTAGCACACCCAAATCTACACTACTCAAGAAGAGTTCTTAGTGAACTAGAGTATCTAAGTCTGTTAGACTTGTAGAATTCTTAGTGACCTAGAGTTCCAAGACTATTCATCTTGAAGGAATCTTTGTGATTTAGAAATTATAAAAGTATCCTGAGTGGATTTGCTGATTGAAGAGCAGATCCGTGGAGTAGGAGTCTTGTGAACTCTGAACCACTTAAAACCTGGGGTCTTTCTTCTTGTGTCTTTTAATTGCTATATCTGCTATATAATTTCTTGTTGAATTATTATTTTAACAAATCAAGAAGGGGTAACTAAATCATATTCCGATGTGCTAAACAAATTAATTAAGAACTCATTATCTCTTAAAAACAAAGTAAGAAAATTCAAAAGTTTTAAAGAATCTATTCAACCCCCTCCCCCTTTCTAGATATCTTTCGTGTCATTGGGAACTAAGAGTATTTAAAAGGAAATTAATTTAAATTATAAGTATTTAAATATGTCAAAATGATTGATAGTATTTAAATTAATAAGATAATTTGTATATATATGTATATATATATATATATATATATATATATATATATATATATATATATATATATTCAAATTTTATTTTTCTATTTATTTTAGGTTTTGGTTAATTCTTATTAGCTGTTATATATACATGATATATCAGTAGTTTTAAGCACGTAAAGAAAAACTAAAAACCCTAGTCGCTTTCAGAAAGAGGCTAGAGAGAAAAATAGTTCAGAAATCCTGATCTTGGTGGCTAGTACTGTAACTTTCTTTTTTGCCGCAGATCGTGTGACGATTCACAAACCGTTCGTGTGGATACCGTGGAGACGCAGTCGTTGGATTGCGTTAAAGATTCAAAGCGTTCCAGAATTCTCAATCGTCTCCGTTCAAGCAGGACTAATCGGTAAAACAAATATAAACTTCTGATTAATATGTTTTCGCATGGATCCTATTTTAGGGTTTTCGGAGTTTTTTTTAATTTAAATTCCACTGTTTTTCGATCCGAAATTCCTACACCAATAACTAGGATCTTTCTTATGCGACTATTATTAATTGAGTAGGGATAAAAGATTTATACCTTTGTACAACCAAGCTTCCATATGTACAAGTTCAACTCCCTTTAATCATTCACGTTCTTTTTCAAATTCACCGATTAGATTTCACGGATCAGTGTTAGCTCACCAAGTGTGAAGCCTCTAGAGGTGATCCACCAAGAGATCTATAAATTAAAAAAGTGGATTTTTAATTTCTCCAAATCATTGGTGGCTGACCCTAATTCTCCCTCCCTCTCTAACTCCTTAGATGTAGATAATTATAAAGTACTATCTCTATTATTGTGAAAGAGTGTGTAACCTTAATCTATTATAAGACTCCTCTTATTTATAGATATAGTCAACTCTCCTAAACTATTTAGTATTAGGATTTTAATTTAATTCTGAATTCAATTAGAAACTAAATTAAATAATTATAATTCCTAAACTATTTATGAATTTAATTATTTAATAATGAGAGCATTTCTTATTAATTACTTGTTAAACCTTTTAGTAACTTAATTAATTATTATAATTACAATTTCTAAACCATTTAGGAACTTCATTATTTATAATAATACTACTACTTGTTAATTAATTCCTAAATCATTTAGGAACTAAATAATCATACTAGTAATAATAATAATAATAAGACTCCTCTTATTAATTTATAATTATTATTTCTAAAATACTAAACTATAAATATTAAATTATTTAATTTATTCTATCACCATAGTATTAATTAAATATTCTTAATTTAATATTATGATTATGACATCTACTTCTAAAATAAATATTACTCTTTTGCGGTGTGACCCTTTAGGTTCTCTATATTAAACCGGTTGTATAATAAATAAATTAGAATAATTCTAATTAATTTATTATGAATTAACTCTTTAATTCAGAATAAATATTTATTCCACAATAAGGGTAAACCCTCTTCGCGATTAATCGACATTCCAGATAATATAAATTTTAATATTTGATCGTAAAAGAACCTTTCAGCGAATAGTTACTGTACAATTCAATCATTTTACCATACAATGTCCCAATAAAATATAAGACACATAATTTATGTCAACTCTAGTTAATGTAAATTAGAAACTCCTTTTTAATTACATTCAACCTTGGCCAGGGATTTCTGAGTTGTCACTTATTGAATCGCATAGGACATTTTGTCCATTTACTAGAAGTGGTAGATCCTTTGTTGATCATTCACATATCTTTATCTGTACCTTTTATACCCAAACATATTCCTTTGATATACCAACAAGCCTTAAGGAATATGTTAAAGTATAACTCAGTACACACAAGATACTTTGATGATCTTAAGTCCAATGATCACTTGTATGACTATTAGGTGTTCCTTGAGCGAGTCACGTTCAGTAAATTTATGCTCTAATAAGCATCTATATACTTACTTTAGTATCTTTACACAAATGATTATAAGATCAATCATCCTCTTCATAAGAGCAAACATATTATGTACCAATCTATTTGGATCTACTAATCCCCTTTTTAGTGATTCAATGATTGGGAACAATTTTAGTTTTGAGCTATCTTGAATTTAGATCTTATTAGCATGATCCTCATCATGGTTCTAAAAGCATTACTCAAAAACTATGGGTTCATCAATTTTATTAATTTAGTTAATTGATCATAAATAAAGAAATGTCTTGATACTTTTATTAATAAATGAATAAGATTACAAAGTATATGCATATCACATCAAATATGATTGGTGTCAACAAAAATCCAAACATGTGTTGCGGTGGTTTCATTTGATTAGAGAAATCATTAAAAAATAAGATGTCACCTTGGAGCGTGTCGACTCTCTTGATAACATAGCAGATCCATTTACTAAAGTTTTAACTCAAAAGCAGTTTGATCGTCACTTAGAGAAGATGAGTATTAGATACCATGGTGATTGGCTTTAGTGCAAGTGGAAGATTGAATGTAGTATGCAAATAAGCCAATCATATCTGATATGATGTAGCATGTACTTTGTAATCTTGTTCATTTACTAATAAAAATTTATTTATACAAAGATATTTTCTTTATCCATATTTAGTAGATGATATTAATTGTGATAAACCCGTAGTTGTTGAGCAATGCTTTTAAAATCATGATGATGATCATGCTAATGAGATCTAAATTCAAGATAGCTTAAAACTAAAATTGTTCCTAATTGTGGGATCATTGAAATGGGGATTAGTGAATCCGGATAGATTAGTACATACTATGCTTGCTCTTATGAAGAGGATCATTGATCTCGTAATCATTTATGTAGAGACACTAAAGCAAGTATGTAGGTGCTTATTAGAGAATAAGTTCACTGAACGTGACTCGCTCAAGGAACACCTGATAGAGTCTTACTTACTTGTCAATAGGAGTTCCTTTTATGATAGTATTACAAGTGATCATTGTACTTAAAGATCATTATCGTATCTTTTGTATGATGAATTATATTTTCATATATTCCTTAAAACATTTTGGGTGTATCAAATGGTATGATCGGATATAATAAGTCATACATGAAAATAGGTGAATGATCAACAAATAATCTACCACTTCTAGTAAAAGAAGAGAATGTCCTATACGATTCGATAAATTACAACTCGGTAGTCCTTGGACGAGGCAAAATGTAAATTAGAAAGTAGTTTCTAATTTACATTAATTTGAGTTATTCATTTAAGGATCGAAATGAATATATTCAAATGAAATAAAACTTGACAGTAATACCATGTCTTATATTTGATTAGGACATTGTGAGGTAGAATGATTGAATTGTACGATAACTATTTGCTGAATAGGTTTTTTTGTGACTAAATGTTGAAATCTATATTTTCTGAAAAGTCGTTGATCGCTAAGGGGGCTTACCCTTATTATGGAATAAATATTATTTATTTAAATAAATTAAAGAGTTTATCTATTTATATAAATAAGATTAGAATGGTTCTAATTAATTTATTCTATAACTGGTTTAATGTGGAGAACCTAAAGGGCCACACTGCAAAAGAAAAATAATTATTTAAGAAATAAATGGCATAATTATAATAATAAATTAAGTATATTTAATTTATACTATGGGGATAGAATAAATTAAACATCTTAATATTTATTATTTAGTATTTTGAAAATACAAATTATAAATTAATAAGAGGAGTCTTATTATTATTATTAGTATTATCATTATTATTTAGTTCGTAAATGACTTATGAATTAATTAATAAGAGTACTCTCATCAATGATAATTAAGTTCCTAAATGGTTTATAAATTATAATTATTATATTAAGTTAATTAAGTTTCTAATTAGATTAGGAATTTAATTAAAAACACTATTTCTAAATGTGTTAGGATGGTTGACTACATATATAAATAAGAGAAGTCTTATTATGGATTAGGGTTACACACATTCACTTCCACAAGTTTCAGGAGAGTACTCATATATTTTCTAGAGAGAGAAAACTAGAATTTGTCATCACCCACTTCTTGAATTACTATTATTCCTTGATGGATCACCTCTAGAGGCCAAACACTTAGGTGGCTAACGTTGATCATTGGAATCCAATCGGTGAAATTTAAGGAGAACACAAAGGATTTTGAGTTGAACTTGTATCCGTTAAGGCTTTGAGTTTTACAAGGATTATGGTTTATAAATTTTAAATTTAATTTTACCATACTTCCGCTATTTTATACAATTTGATTGTATGTCTATGAATTTTTACAAACCAACAGTCCAATGAAGATTGGGAATTAGAAAGAAGTTTCTAATTTACATTAAATAGAGTTGTGCATATAAGAATTGAAATGCATATGATCAAATAAAATAAGACTTGACAACAAATTTATGTCTTATATTTGATTAGGACATTGTATGGTAGAATTATTGAATTGTATGGTAGCTATTCTCTAAAAGATTCTTTTATGATTAAATGTTGAAATCTATATTATTTGAAAAATCGTTGATCTCTAAGGAGGTTTACCCTTATTGTGGAATAAATATTATTTATTTAAATGTATAAAATATTTTAATTTAATTATTTAAATAAGATTAGAATTATTCTAATTGATTTATTTTGCAAGCGGTTTAATATGGATCGAGAACCTAAAGAATCACACCACAAAAGAAAAATATTTATTTAAGAACTAAATGGCATAATCGTAATAATAGATTAAATATATTTAATTTATAATGTGATGATAGATTAAATTAAATAGCTTAATATTTATTATTTAGTATTTTGAAAATACTGATTATAAATTAAGAAGAGGAGTCTTATTATTATTTAGTTGCTAAATAGTTTAGGAATTATTTAATAAAGATACTTTCATATTAGTTCCTAATAAGATTAAGAATTTAATTAAAAATCATTTTCCTAAAGATGTTAGGAGGGTTGACTATATCTATAAATAAGATGAGTATTATTATGGATTGAGGTTCATACACTTCCACAAGATTTTGGGAGAGGTACTGACATATTCTTTAGAGAGAGAAAATTAAGATTTATCATCACCCACTTCTTGAATTATTATTCTTCCTTGGTAGATTATCTCTAGAGGCCAAAGACTTAGGTTGTTAACGTTGATCAAAGAAATCTAATAGGTAGAATTCAATGAGAACCCAAAGGAATTAAAGTTCAACACGTACTTGTGGAAGCTAATGTCTATAAGGGTATAATTCTCTATATCCTTCTTATTAATTAATAGTTGTGCATAAAGGTCGATCCTAGTTATAATTTATAAATTTTAGATTATGATTTTATCATACTTTCGTAGCTATTGTGCAATTTGATTGTATGTCCATGGATATTACAAACCAACAAATTCATCTCTTAATATTGTTGTCTTTATGTGCTCTGATGGGTATGATACTAAGGCTACTCATCATAGTTGTGACTATACGTTCTACAGAACCTTTAACAGTCTAATGATCTTTATTATGCTTTCTCGAATATTTTGACTTGTTCTGTGCCTGTGAGCTTTCATATCTTCTTTTTGGCCAGAGTCTTTGATCTTTGCTTTACTGAGATAGACGTAATTGATAGAGCTCTACGAACTCTTGTTTTGATCTTGGAATGACTTGCTTTCTCTGAATCTTTCACCTTCCTTGGTGTGATCTTCACTTATCCATATATTTCTCTTAAGTATTCTTGAAATATTCAACTTGTAATACAGTTATGACATCTTTTTCAATCTTTTTTCCATGGATGTATACCTCAGTCTCTCCCTTTGATATGCTCTTTTGTGTATTTGACTATTTTGACTTACGAGTTGAGCTGATTGTAGTGTTGGATGAGGAATATAGAGTTTGTACTGCGATCGAAGCTCTACGTTTTGTTCATCGATCTTGCTTATTATGATCAGTTCTACGAAATTTAACCTCTACGATGCTTGATTAGACTTCTGAGGACTTTCCTTTACTATATGTCCTTGAGTTAATTTTGTGGTCTGATCTTTATTATATGATTCAGAATGAGCTTTGTGAACTAGTCTTATGCTCTACGGTTGACATTACTATATGATTTTCTCTTCAAGTTACCCTTATACTTCTACGATAAGCTTTTACAATATGATCTTTAACTACGCCTGCTCTGCGATCTAAGCTCTTTTCTCCACAATATGAACTTTCATTGCTATTGCTAGGTTATATGATGTTGACGAACTTCTGTATTCTGCGATCTCCTCTGCCTTACAATTTCTGAACTCAGAATGAACCCAACAATCGTTCGATACAAAGCACTCATGATTGCTTATAGTCTTAATTTTCTTCATAGATTAACAAGTTTGATCTTCTATTCTAAGTCCTTTTACATTGATTTCACTACTAAGGACTTTAAAAATATTATAGATTACAAATATACATTAATATTCCTATTGAATTCTAAGCCCTTTTACAATGTTTTCTTTTAAGAGCTATCATTCTTAACAAGCTTCTTAGTTAGGTTTTACAATTAACTTGTCATCATTAAATCATTTGAGCATACACATTTATACTAACAAGAAGGACTTAAACTTTACCTTTTTTTTAATATTTCTTTTATACTATTTTGCTACTTTTCCCTTATCCATTTGTAGATTGTTTAGGGCATCATATCTTCTGTCATCCAAGTCCAATAAGTTGGATTTTAATGAATCAAGATAACCACCTGTTGGAATATTATTTTGTTCTAACACTCTTAAGGGATTTAACAATGATCTCAGCAGGTAAAACTGCTTCTTCCTAATCTTCTGTAGTAATAAATTCTCACATAATTGTCATGCGCTCAAAAAGTTGAACAATTGCCTCTTTATCACTTCTTTAGGGATATTCAATTCTCTTTAGGCTATTTTAACAGTGATCTCGGCAGGTACGGCTACATGTTCATGCCTATTTACATTATTCTGAACTAATAAACATCCTACCGACCTAGTGGACGTAACTATGTACAGGTTTAAATGCTTCCTATGTATTGATGTTATTAATACCGATGGATTCCCAAAGTAGTCCTTAATCCTTTGGAAGGTTTCTTGTTGCTCCTGACCCCATATATGCTCATCTTCCTTTTTAAGGTAGAGAAGTTTAGTGAAAGATCTATTTTTCCTATATGATTGGAACTGAACCTTCTTAGAAAATTAACTACCCAAGAAATTTTTAGAATTCTTTTTTATTGGTAGGTGGTTATACTTAGATTATTGCGTTTGCTTTGTTGATATTGATCTTAATATCTTTCTTAAGAACTAGGAATCCTAAGAAATTCCTAGTCTTTATGCCCAAGGCACATTTTAAGGTTTTAATTTTTAATTTGGATTTTCCCATCCTTTTTAAGGATGAAATCAAGTATTGGTGATGCAATTCTAAATTTTTAGATTTAATTACAATATTATCAATGTAAAATTCTAAATGTTTCTCTATCATGTCATGAAAAATTAAATTCATAACCTCTTAATATGTGGCTCCAGCATTCTTAACATCAAAGGGTATGACATTCCATTCATAGGTCTCAAGTGCATCAAGATATTTAAAGCTAGTTTTTTAGTTATCATTTTTGGCCAAGAAAATTTGATTATAACCATCTTAACCATCCATAAAAGATAATATACCATTTTGAGCTACTGAGTCCACTAATAAGTCTACTATAGGCATAAAATACTCATATTTAGGACTCGCTAGGTTTAGATTCCTATAATCTATACATATTCTAATTTTTTATTTTTATTTTTCTTGACTGTTGTGACTATATTAAACAACCACTCGACATACCTAGTCGTCCTAATGAAATTAGCCTTAAGGACTTTTTTTGTTTCGGCCTTGACCCGAGGAATGTTTTCATAAGTTATTCTCTTTGGGGGGTTGTTGAAAAGGTTTAAAACCAAATTTTATTAGTAACCTATGTTCAACCAGCTTTCTATCTAACACAGACATTTCTACATAATCCTATGCAAACCAGTTTTTATAATTGATGAAGATTTCTAAAATTCTTTAACTTTCTTTTTAGGTTAATAAATTGCTTACATAAACAGACCTAGATTATTCATAAGTACCTAGATTGTATTCTTTTAATGGGTCCTGGACTTTAACCTTTTGGTATTCTAATTTATATAGGGCAAATTGAATTTTGATTTCTTTAGACTTATTAGAGTAACAAATCTCATTTTCAAGTTTAGTTTCAGTAGCATGTACCAAGTCTTTTACTATAGCTTGAATACCTTCCCTTCCCGATGTTAATTTTATTGCCTCAATATTTGAAAACATTATTATCAAATAATCTGGGCCTAAACGTAAAGAGATTAGGCTTGATGAGGTTAGTCATGGCTTAACTAACCCTTTATTCTATATAAATTCTAAATAGATTTCTCTCATAGAGTAATTTTGCCCTTGATATATCAACTTGTTACCTATCAGTTTTAATGATCAAATACTATCATTATAAAATTGAGCTTCAAGATTGTTAAAATTAGTGATAAAAGGTTTAGTATCAACTTAACTATATCTACTTCTTTTTTACCATCATTATTTGTATTCCATAAATTAATACTTGATGCAAAGAAGAAGGAATACGGTTATTGAAATGAATCCAATCCTTTCCTAGTAAAGCATTATATGTGGGTAGAGTCAATAAAAAATGAGGCCATTTGGGTCTTTTTCCCCACAGTTAACTCTATTGCAAGGACCCATTTGGTATGAGAAACACATCCGACAAAAGTACTAACTATTATATTATTCCCAAATGGCACAATAAGATCGATTCAACCCCCCTTTTGGATCTCATTATGCCATATGAGAATGACAATTGGTATCAGAGCAACATTTTCATTTAATAACTTAACTTCTTAAATTGATCCAATGGCACACAACAAAATCAGTTATGAACTTGGTGGTGGAAATAAGCCACCATTGTGCAACAAAGTAAATTCTCTAATTGGAAAATGCGTGTGACATCCCGAATTTTTATAGGATTTTCAATTGAGGATTATGATTAATTATATAAAGGTTAGAAGATTAAAACCTAGTTTGAATGACATAATGTATTAAGGATTGATTAAACTAAATTATTATGTGATCAATGTGTTAGAAAGGACCTGTGTGGTTGAAATATTAAAGGGGGACCTATGTGGTCGAATATAAAAAGATGAGTTAAGTTAGAGAATTATTGAAATGAGAAAGTATAATGGAAATGATCAATTATATATGTATATGGGATGTATCAGATAAAGGAATTTTAAGAAACATGAATTTCGATGATTATAGGTTAATATAATGGAATTAAGATGAATTATTGATTGTAATACCCACAATAGGGTGCTTTGAACAAAGTATTATAAGACACGACATTAGGTGTTTGCAGGTAAAAGATTGAAGAGTTGAATATGTATATATATATATATATATATATATATATATATCTATTTGATCAGATAGAGAAAAACAGTTAAAATTAGAGAATAAACGAAATGAGTAAGGTATATTTGAATTGATGCGTTAGTTACGGATATCGACAGTGAGCTTACTAAATAGGCCTGGAGAGATAATGGTATGAGAATGACAAGTAAAGGTAAATCTATAAATGCAGTGAAGAAGAAACCGTATGACCTAATCGGTTTATTAAGGAATATTAAATGCATGATATGTGAGTATATGAAATTTATGAAGAAATTGATATTTTGATTGAAATGAGGTGAGTAGATACATAATGTAATAACCAGAAGTGTGTAGAAGGAATGTGGATAACATATGTATTGAGAACTGGCATTATATGTGTTAAGTAAATAAGTAAAGAGATGTAAAGTCGTGAAGAAGATATTATGAGTTTTAAAAGGATAAAGGACGATGGATTTTGGTAATTCGGTCGAGGTTTCCTTCTCGAGGAAGTGGTTTATGGAAAAGATGAGCAATTCGATGGGATTGAGATGTCGATAATTGAAATTTATGGAATTGATTTATTATGGAACCAAAGGGTTTATAGGAATTGAAAAAAAAAGTGATAATATGGAATTTTGGCAAATGCGGTAATAATTAATATGTGATTAATAAAATACATATTTCGAAATGTGACAAGTAATTTGGGACAAGCAAATTATGGAATATTTAATAGTGAAATGAAGTTCAAATTTATGGAAACAAATTTGGATTAAAAAAAAGGAAGTGAAATGGATTAAAGGTAAGAAAATTATGAGTTAATTG
Organism: Hedera helix; assembly: GCA_947179155.2. Taxonomy (NCBI): domain Eukaryota; kingdom Viridiplantae; phylum Streptophyta; class Magnoliopsida; order Apiales; family Araliaceae; genus Hedera; species Hedera helix. Next base: position 25,065,672 of record OX359270.1, read on the forward strand.
AAAATTAAATGTCTAGATTTTGAGATAAAAGTCAAATATGCCCTTGACAATCCATGAAATGACAATTGTGTCATATGTTGGGGTAGTGACTATTATGCCCTTGTTTAGTCATATGAAATGCCTTAGCTAGCCTTGACTATGCATATGTTAAACTAACCATGCGTGGTTAGTTGTTGGAAATTTATTACAATTTATATGAGTGTATGATCTCAAGTATGCAAGTTATTCATTTCATCTCCTCATTTCGAAAGTTCTAGCAAGAGAGAAAGAGAGAAAGAAGAAAGGAAGCTAGGGTTCATAATCATTGAAGGAAGTTGCTAAAAAAATGAGCAATGAAAGGAAAATAAGTTATTAAAGTGAAGAATAAAGCTCTAGCAAGCTTTAAAGCAAGAAAAGGAATAGCTTCAAGAAGATATGGTTCAAACGAGCAACTTGAGTTAAGGAATGATAGTAGGGCCAAGCGAAGCGACAAAGATTAACTAAATAAAAGCGTACAAACCAGTTTTCAGACTAAAATGTACTATTATTCTAAGTGAACTATATAGTAGTAAAGAAATTTGAAACGTGCCTATGTGCAATTATGTGATTTAATTGTTAAGTGCAATACGTGACATTAAGCATAGTATGTTAAGGTAGAGAAAGCATAACACATTATAAACTGCGAGGCATGAAAGGTGTTATCTGAATTACTTGCTGAGCTTTATGCTCATTCGTGCTATGAACTAACATTTCAGGTACAGTACAAGAAGGCCGGAGGTTCCGGTGCAGCTAAGGTAAAGAATGTGAATAGATGAATCAGCATGAGAAAATTTAATTTATGTAATTTGTCAAACTATGATTGTAACAAGAGAGTAAATGGTCTGTAAATCCATATAATTAAATGTGAATGTATGTATTTTTAGGAGAAAGGATATAAAGGTTAAGATAAATGTATTATTGATAGTCAAGTTATACATGTGATAAACTTGTATGTATGGTACAGAATTATGTAAACAGGTATAAGCGAATAAGATCATATTTGATACAGGTGTAGTTAAATAGGGCCATGTATGAATACCTCATGGTGAAATTTTATTTTCAGATTATGTAAATAAATATATATATATATATATATATATGATTATAATAGGTCACAAATTATTAATGTTTGACCTAAGTTTAATGAAAGGTAAGTGAACGTTGCGATCTTGAGGCAGATAAGGGATGTAAGATAGAGTTTTATAAAGTAAAATAAAAAAAATATGGACCGCATTTATGATCAATTATAAAGATTTTAAAGATAAAAGGTTATGTTTAACACACGAGATCACCATAAATATGTTTTATAATTATAGAAATAGATTTAAAGTTAATGATTATGTAATCCAGATATAAATGGACATAATTAAGGAAGGTCGGGATCTCGGAGCGTTGCAGTTGGTATCAGAGCAGGCAGGTTATAGACTAAGTACTTTAGGCTATGACCTTTGTGAGAAAGAAAGAGATAGTAAAGTATTAGACTCTAGAGGAGTTGTGTAATAAAGAAATGAATTTTGGGAATTTAGGATTAAGGAATAGTAAATGATATTTTAAGATAAGATAATGATAAAGGGCAAAAGGGACATGAGATCCTAGGTAATCAAAGATTAAGGGACTCTGGTGGATCGTGAATGGTAAGATAAGATTAAGGGACTCTTAAGGAGTTGTGAATTGTAAGATGTGAATAGGGACTCGTGGTGAGTCGTAAATTATCAGATATTAGTAAAATAGACTCTTAATGAGTTGTGAGCAAGAAGATATGATTTGAGGAAATTCATATCAGGTAAAGGAAAAGCTGAGTAAAAGAACAGCTAAGTTGAGAAAAAGTTAGGGTATGTGGGATTTTTTATTGAGGACTCATAGTAGTGGCTGAGTGTGCACTTCCTTGTATGGGCGGGGATGTGTACTTACTTAGCTTTCTATTGTGATAATCAGTGAAAATCCAGCATCACGGTATCAGTTATGTATGTTGATAAGGTAATTCTTTTCTTCTACATGTACCTGATACATAGGAAGTGAGAAGGATTAAGTGAGAAAGATTAAGGTTAGTTGCGTGTTCTGAAAATCCAAGCGTATAGTAAGTTCATGACTCATGATTGCATGGTGGAGCCCCTCAGCGAATAGGCGACTTTAGCCTGACTAGGACGAGCTCCTCAAACCATATGATTGTGGTAAGTTCCTGAGCCCAAATGCATGGCAAGTTTTATTAACAAGGGTGGGTTAGAGTAGAGAGCCATAAGTTAAGAGAAATAGTTCTCGGATATTGGCTAAGATTAAGGAAATAATAAAGAAATAGAAAAGTTAAGAAAACATCAGATAAGTCAAGGAAAGAAAAGTTTAAAGGAGTTAAGGAAAGAAGAGATTATTAGGATTGGGTAGGCAATCCACTCTTCTAGCTATGCTAGATCATCAATAATTTTTAAAATATGCTTATTCTCGCACATTGGTGTATCGAAAGTTTTGCTCAAGTATCGAAGTGATTTTCAAAATTCCGTGATTCATGGGTTTATGCCAATTGATTCGGCTAGACCAAAGTTATTTGAAAATTTCAAAATGTATTTATGAAATCATTGTCACACTGTTGAATATGGTGTGAAATGATAAAAATGGCGGAATTCTCAATGTACTACTAAGATAGTGCGGTATTACGAAGCCTTTTTAAAATATTTTTCTTGGGTTCAAGTTTTGAACCAACGACAACATTTTTGAAAAATTCATGTTGAAATGAATCAGCAATTGAATGATATGAGTCTATGCCATTTGTTTCGGCTAGACCATTCTGCTTAAAAATTGAGTAAATATTTTTTGGAATCCAGATAATGGATAAAAAAAAATGTTTTGAAAGTCTGAAGTGAACAACCCTGAAAAGGGGATATGGAATAGGGGTTAATTAACACGATTCAACCCAAAAGAAAAGGCAAAAGGGTACAATAGGCTAATCACCTAACGTACCAATAGGTCAGGGAAATAGAGTGGCGTGGTTGCATCGTAACTCATGTTCCTGGTGGTTATGACCCTTGGATATTTTCAGTCTTTGTGACTGTTAATATTCTTAACGAGTTCATTGGTCTTTATTGACCCCTCAGCAAAAGTAAAAATTTTGTTTTATAACCAAAAGTTTTATGTTTATGGAAAAGTTATTCCTATTTATTCAAACTGCTTCACAGTTATTGAACAATTGTGAAGATTCTTGAAATACATTCCAATCTTCTAGAATGAATGCTAAAAATGGGTAAGATGGGTAGAGATGAGAGAATGTAAATGTTAGTTGAAAACCTAGCTAAGATGAAATGAATAGAAAGAGATGTATAAGTTGCAAATGAATAAGGAATGGGTACACAGCAAATTTCGAGGACGATTTTTTTTTGAAAAAGGGGTGAATGTGACATCCTGGATTTTCACAGGATTTTCAATTGAGGATTATGATTAATTATATAAAGGTTAGAAGATTAAAACCTAGTTTGAATGATAGAATGTATTAAGGATTGATTAAACTAAATTATTATGTGATCAATGTGTTAGAAAGGACCTGTGTGGTTGAAATATTAAAGAGGGACCTATGTGGTCGAATATAGAAAGATGAATTAAGTTAGAGAATTATGGAAATGAGAAAGTATAATGGAAATGATCAATTATATATGTATATGGGATGTATCAGATAATGGAATTTTAAGAAACATGAAATTCGATGATTATAGGTTAATATAATGGAATTAAGATGAATTATTGATTGTAATACCCACAATAGGGTGATTTGAAGAAAGTATTATAAGACACGATATTAGGTGTTGGCAGATAAAAGATTGAAGAGTTGAATATGTATATATGTATGTATTTGATTAGATAGAGAAAGACCAATTAAAATTAGAGAATAAACGAAATGAGTAAGGTATATTTGAATTGATGCGTTAGTTATGGATATCGACAGTGAGCTTAATAAATAGGCCTGGAGAGACAAGGGTACGAGATTGACAAGTAAAGGTAAATCTGTAAGTGCAGTGAAGAAGAAACCGTATGACCTAATCGATTTATTAAGGAATATTAAGTGCATGATATGTTAGTATATGAAATTTATGAAGAAATTGATATTTTGATTGAAATGAGGTGAGTAGATACAGAATGTAATACCCCAGAAGTGTGTAGAAGGAATGTGGATAACATGTATGTTGAGAACTGGCATTATATGTGTTAAGAAAATAAGTAAAGAGACATAAAGTCGTGAAAAAGATATTATGAGTTTTAAAAGGATAAAGGACGATGAATTTTGGTAATCCGATCGAGGTTTACTTCTCGAGGAAGCGGTTTATGAAAAAGATGAGCAATTCGATGGTATTGAGATGTCGATAATTGAAATTTATGAAATTGATTTATTGTGGAACCAAAGGGTTTATAGGAATTGAAAAAGAAGAAGTGATAATATGGAATTTTGGCGAATGTGGTAATAATTAATATGTGATTAATAAAATACATATTTCAAAATGTGACAAGTAATTTTGGACAAGCAAATTATGGAATATTTGATTGTGAAATGAAATTCAAATTTATGGAAACAAATTTGGATTAAAAAAAAAAGGAAGTGAAATGGATTAAAGGTAAGAAAATTATTAGTTAATTGGAAATGAAATGTCTAGATTTTGAGATAAAAGTCCAAAATGCCCTTGACAATCCATGAAATGACAATTGTGTCCTTTATTGGGGTAGTGACTATTATGCCTTTGTTTAGTCATGTGAAATGCCTTAGTTAGCCTTGACCATTCATGAGTTAAACTAACCATGCATGGTTAGTTGTTGGAAATTTATTACAATATATATGTGTGTATGATCTCAAGTATGCAAGTTATTTATTTCATCTCCTCATTTCGAAAGTTCTAGCAAGAGAGAAAGAAGAAAGGAAGCTAGGGTTCATAAACCTTAAAGGAAGTTGCTAAAAAAATGAGCAAGGAAAGGAGAATAAGTCATCAAAGTGAAGAATAAAGTTCTAGCAAGCTTTAAAGCAAGAAAAGGAATGGCTTCAAGAAGATAAGGTTCAAACGAGCAACCTGAGTTAAGGAAGGATAGCAAGGTCAAGCGAGGCGACAAAGATTAAGTAAATAAAAGCGTACAGACAAGTTTTCAGACTAAAATGTACTATTGTTCTAAGTGAACTATGTGGTAGTAAAGAAATTTGAAACGTGCCTATGTGCAATTATGTGATTTAATTGTTAAGTGCAATACGTGACATTAAGCATAGTATGTTAAGGTAGAGAAAGCATAACACACAATATAAACTGCGAGCATGAAGGTGTTATCTGAATTACTTACTGAGCTTTATGCTCATTCTTGCTATGAACTAACATTTTAGGTACAGTACAAGAAGGCCGGAGGTTCCGATGCTGCTAAGGTAAAGAATGTGAATAGATGGATCAGCATGAGGAAATTTAATATATGTAATTTGTCAAACCATGATTGTAACAAGAGAGTAAATGGTCTGTAAATCCATAGAATTAAATGTGAATGTATGTATTATTCGGAGGAAGGATATGAAGGATAAGATAAAAGTATTATTGATAGTCAAGTTATACATGTGATAAACTTGTATGTATGGTACAGAATTATGTAAATAGGTACAAGCGAATAAGATCATGTTTGATACAAGTGTTGTTAAATAGGGCCATGTATGAATACTTCATGGCGAAATTTTATTTTTCAGATTATGTAAATAAATATACATATGATTATAATAGGTCACAAATTATTAATGTTTGACTTAAGTTTAATGAAATGTAAGTGAATGTTGCGATCTTGAGACAGGTAAAGGATGAAAGATAGAGTTTTATAAAATAAATAAAAATATGGACCACATTTATTGTCAATTATAAGATTTTAAAGATTAAAGGTTAAGTTTAACGCACGACATCACCGTAAATATGTTTTATGATTATAAAAATGGATTTAAAGTTAATGATTATGTAATCCAGATATAAATGGACATAATTAAGGAAGGTCGTGATCTCGAGACGTTACAGTGCGTATGTAGGCATACATGGATGTCATAGATGAATAACTTTTTGATGATGTGCTAAATAGTCTATACGTTCTCACAAAGATAGTTTCATCCTCTGAAGATCCAAATAAAGTCACTATCAAGCAAAAAGCTGAATGGACAGACAGTGAAAAGAAGTTAGTGGCTCTAGATAAGAGGGCTAAGAACATCTTGTTCACGGCTCTTAAAGATGATCTGTTAGAAAATGTGGTTAACTATAGAAATACAAAGGAGGTGTGGGAAGCTCTCCCTGTTTTACATGAAGGGACAAAAGAAATCCAAGAAAACAATCAATCTCTCATCATCAAAAGTATGTAATGTTCTCTTACATACCTAGTGAAGACATGTCATTAACCTATGAGAGATTCAGCATCCTTCTCAATTCTTTAAAGGCCTTTGACAAGGTTTACCCAAAAGAGGATGTCAATACCACTGCCATCAGAGAGTCAAATAACCTCCATGAGATAACACTATAGCAATTGTATAGAAATCTGCTCACTGATGAGCTGAAGCTGAATCAAAGGGTATAACATTAATTCTAAAGTGAAAAAAGCAAATAAAGGTGTTGTTCTCAAAGCTGTAAAAGTTCTTCCATAGTCTCAATGGAAGAAGAAAGTGGATCAGATGATGAAAATAAAGAAGTTAATATTCTTTTCAAAAGACTAAGAAAGTTCATAAAGAAAGGCAAGAGAAATACCAGAAAGTTGTTCAAAAACTACAACAGTAACAATGACAATGTAAAAGAATTGTGCTTCAACTACAACAAGCCAGGACATTTTATTGTTGATTGTAACAAGCTTGTCAAAGAGGATCCAAAGAAAGAAAAGAAGAAAGAATATGTCAAGAAGGAAAAAAAGACATATCTGAAAAAGTTTCATACAAAGAACAAAGGGCTAGTTGCTGATGGTTCCTGGGTTAAATAAAGATGAAGGATCTCACAAAGTCAAGCTCTACTTCATGGCTACTGAAACTATAAGGAAGATCACCATTGATATTCAAAATTTTGATATCATTGAGGTAATTGACTTTAACTCTCCTAATATTAATATGCATGACTTAAGAACTGCTTTATGTGGCATAACTATTGATTTACATAAATATATGACATGGTTTAGGGTACTCTTAAGAGACTATTATATATTTCAAATAGGAAAGGAAAGAGTATAACTTGGGTTGGAAACAATTCAAGAAACTTTTTCTTCTTTGTCTAGACATAATAACACCTTGAGAGTTATCATTGAACAATCTGCACTAAAAGAGTCTACTCTTGTCTACAAGGTTGAGGAGCTAGAAAATATAATTTTAACCTGGAATAGGTATCCATCTTCTATGGACTCCCTGATCACTAGTCAGAGATTGAGCTCTTAGAAATTAGGTTTAGGTTTTGGGGAAGTGACCTTAAGTCAAAATGTGGGCACATACTTTGAGACTAACAAGAACATTACTTATGCATCCTACAAAAGCATTGTGTTTGTGAAATCAACATAAGTTGTAGAGCTATTAAAAACTCTACTCCTTTCAGCTGATCTCATTGTTATCCATAAGAATAATAGATCTTACACTGGCCTAGGTTTAAGAAACAACAGAGTAAGGACAACATTATGATCAAACTAAAAAGGATCATAAAGTTAGTGAAAGCTAGCTCTATGAACCAATATGGTAGAAATCGTAGAACTACTTGTCACTCTACGAACTTTCAAAACCGTAGAGTAGTGTGGTAGCTAAAACAGTTTGAGCCTAAAAGAAAGGCTAAGAGTCTAATTTCCTCACACATGTTCAAGAAGACAAGGCTCCCAATCACTCACACAAGCATTCAATACATAAAATGTTATATATGTTATAAATATGGACATATTGATGTTGTGTGTGATTATAATGAATTTTCATTGATTAGAAGACTAAGAATAAGACAAATCTGGGTTCCAAAGGGGACTAGCTCATCTGGACCGAAGAAAGTATAGGTACCTAGATGAAGTATGATTTCTCTAAGAAATGAGCTACACTGAGTCTAGTGAGTCTGTTGCACGTGATAAGCATATAGGGAATGGTATAAGACTTTAATTAATTTTCTTATTGAAAAATGATTTATTAAAGATATAGTAGACACAACATTAATTCTTAGGAAGTATAAGGATAAAACATTATTAGTACAAATTTATGTAGATGATATAATTTTTGGTTCTACCAACGATAAGTTATGTGAGATATTTGACAAGCTTATGCAGAGTAACTTTAAAATAAGCATGATGGGTGAGCTTAACTTCTTCCTTAGACTACAAGTTAAATAGACTGGTGAAGGGATATTCATTAATCAAATCAAGTACATTAAAGAACTATTGAAGAAATATGGTTTAGAATTAGCCACTCCTATAAAGACTCTCATGGCTCCTGCTATAAATCTAGGCAAATTTAAAAATGATAAAAGTATTGATATTACTCAATACGGAGGTATGATTGACTCTTTCCCATATCTAACTGCTAGTAGACCTGATATCATGTTCTCTACATACATTTGTCCTAGATTTTAAGCTAATCATAAGGAATCTCATTTGATCTTTACTAAAAAAGATATCTAGATATCTTAAGGGCACGCCAAATTTAGAACTATGGTGTCCTAAGGAGTTTCCCTTTAATCTAATTGGATACTCATATGCTGACTTTGCATGATGCATGATAGACAGGAAGAGTACTAGTGGAACATGTCAACTTCAAGGTAATAGATTTGTCTCATGGTTTAGCAAGAAGTAGAGAATTTTGTTTTAACTTTTACTGCAGAAGTTATACATTGTTGTTGGAAGCTGTTAAGCTCAAATCTTATGGATGAAGAATTAGCTAGTTAACCATGAGATTGAGTTTAAATCTATTTCAATTTATTATTATAACACTAGTGCAATTGTTATAACTCATAATCTTGTTTTGCATTCTAGAACTAAACATATTGACATAAGGCATCATTTCATTAGGGATCATATTTTAAATAATAATATCACTTTACAATTTATCCCTACAAATGCTCAACTTGTTATGTGTTCACAAAACCTTTAAATGAATCAAGATTTAATAAGTTAATTAGTGAACTAGACATGTTGAACTTAAGTTGATTATATATATTATGTCTTGTTTGTCTAACCATGCAGGTGAAGATAATAGAGTGGCAATGTTGTATGATGGATCGTAAAGTTAAGTGGATCATAGAGTGCATACTTTAAGAATGACTACTATGCGAAAGTTGAAAACTTATATTCCATTCTACGTGCTCGAGTTAGATATTGGAAATGAAAAATTCAAGGTCACACCATCGAGTAGAGTACACGACTGGACAAAAATGGGTAAAGGTTAGATGGGCATGCAAATGTAACTAATAGAAATAATCGGTAGAAGAAAACTGATAGACATATCTGTTATAGTCGATCCCACCTCCTGGCAAATGAGTGAGAACTTAACACATGTCCTACTCAGCCAAACTTAAATGGATGTATTCAATTTTTCAATGCTCTGACTCCTCAAACACCCCAGATCATTAAGACTTTCTAGTTTGTCTCTTCACATATCCTTAAAAGGGAGTCATCAACACTTGATCTCTCTCTCAAATGAACTTTCAGTAATCCTTTTTTCATTCAAAACCCAAACCTCTATGAAAGTTCATATACTTATCTTGATTTCTCTAAGTTTTAGCTCACATATCTCTTTTCAAAAATCAAATGGGTTACAATCACAGTGTTGATATTAAGGTTAACATCAACAGAGTCTTATCTCTCAAACGCAAATTAAGCTTTGTACTGCTCATATATGAAGAAATCTAAATCTTCTCAAGGCTTGAAGAAGAGATTCATCTCAACAGAAAGGTGGATAATGAAGAAATATAAATAAAGGTGAAAGAAAAACTTCTTTTCATTATTCTAAAGACGTTGTGCCTGGAAGAAGAAGAATTTTGGTTCAAGCTAGTTAATGCTAGGGTAGATCTCAAGGAGTTAGATATAAGTTATCAAATTATCCACCAGTTCCCTAAGAAGGAGGATCTCCCTATGGCATGACTTTTAGACTCCCGCTTTAGGAAGTCTAAAAGAGGTTGAAGCCAATAGAATCAGCTATTGGGGGGGGGGGGTGGAGGATATAGCTGGTTCTATGGGGGAAAATGGAATTATAAATAAGAAATGAGCTGAGGAAAATCATCTACCTTGAGATGCATTAAGACCCAGTCAGGCTAAAGAGGTACGATGTTAAAGCCTCGGGCAGTCAAGTCCCGAAACTCCTCTGAAGCTAAAGCTCACAAGCAACAACCCGAAGCATGAGAGAGACTTCAAAGTGATGTTAACAAAAAGGGGGAAAATAGAAGTGATCATGACCAAAGGATGAAAAGATAAGATACGTTAAAAATTATTTATTTTTGTCATTATCAAATAGGGGGAGATTGTTGGCGCATATTTGTGTTTAAGTTTATTTAAATTTAACAATGATTACTATAATGATGATTATTGATTCTGGCAAGCTTAATGTATATTTATAATCAGAACAGAAAAAAAAGTAATATTATAAAGTCCTTCAAAGATAATCATTATAAAAAGACTTAGGGATTAAATAATATTAGGTTGATCCATTTAATAGAGATAGAACTTGTAATAGACTAGGAAGAAGTCCAAGTTTGTAGATTAAAGACATTGGAGTAGAGATCAGATAAGTTCAGACAAAATATTAGATAAGAGATCATATATGAGATTAGATGAGTTTGGACAAAAGATTAAATAAAGATTGGATGAAGAGATCGAATAAGAGATCAGATTAGATATCAGATAAGAGATCTAATCAGACATCGGATCAAAGATCAGAAAAGAGATCATATAAGAGTACGAAGAGCTAAGACTTAGTTACTCTGGGATCGAAGAGTGAACTAAGCAACTGGTAATGTCATCGAGCAAAATACAAAGAACTAAGAGTTCGCATAGCAATAGAAAAATATAGCTAAAATAAAAAAGAGACTTTAAACAGTCAATTAGTAGAGCGACTACCAGATAGCCAAAATGTTAAGCCAGTCAATATTGTAGAACAAACTTTCAAAAGCCTCAATCTATGATCCAAGTTTATCATATCGTAGAGTGCAATCATAGAAGTTACCACTAGGACATGAAAGCTTCCTCATCACAAAACTATCCTAAAGATCCTAAAGTGTGTTAAGAGAAAGAGAAAGGTTTAATCAGCTGCAACTCTAATAACTATATTTATTAAAGACAGTATGCCATAACACAAAGATAACCCTGCCGCCGGCGGCCACTGCAGGCTGACACAAAGACTTTTACAGCTATGCTACAAGACTTTCTAATAAGCATTTTTTAAAGAAAAATCTATAACTATATTTCATCTCTAGACTTTGAAGACGTCGATCGATCAAGCATAAACACGAGATAAAGCTTACAGGTCTAAAAGCTCAAAGCATCCCAATAATCCAAAGACCACTCAAAGATTTCTAAAAATCCACTCCACTCCTTGGAAAGAAATCGATCACGCTGCTAAGTCATTCAAAAAATGAGCTTAAACATAATTTAGTATCACCTCAAACTCAATTATAGGGACACTAAAAAGTCGAGATAGAGATCTTGCCTGATCCTAAGTGGTTCAGCTCTTGTAGGAGGTGGAAAAGTCAAAACAAAGATCTTGCTTGATTTTGAAGGGATCAGCGCTAATGGGAGGTTGTAAAGTCAAGACAGAGATCTCACCTGATCTTAAGTGGGTCAGCTCCAGGAGAGAATTTATAAAGTCGAGATAGAGTGCTCGCCTGATTTTGTGAAAATTAATTCTCCAATGGGGGTTTATAATTGGTTCAGTGGAACCTTATCCTATAGTGGATGAACCCTACTCAGTGGAGTGGAAGAGAGGACTAGGAATAATTTAGGCTCTGAACCTATTAAAAATAACTATGTCATTTACTGTTTTATATAACTACCATATCAACTGTTATATAACCGTAATATCATCTGACTAGTTCTCATATTTTCGTATCACTAAAGTTTGATCTAAGATCTCTATTCAATTTTAAATCGGGTTTTATAAAATACAATATTCTATTATGCTTAACTAAATCAGATTATTTAATTATTGGGTAAATAATTTTAATCTAAGATTTTAATAAGATCTATTTAACCCCTTCTTGATCTCTTTATGCCATCTGGGAATACTGATTTGATACCAATTATTATTTCCAAATGGCACAATGAGATCTAGAAAGGAGAGTTGAATAGTTCTTATTAAAATCTCAGATTAAAATTATTTACCCAATAATTAATTAGTTTGGTTCAATTAAGCACAACAGAATATTGTATTTTATAAAAACCCCTTTAAAATTGAATTAAGATCTCATATCTGACTTTACTGATATGAAAATATGAGAACCAGTCAGATGATATTACAGTTATATGACAGTTGATATGACAGTTATATAAAGAATGACAAAGTGATTTTTAAGAAGTTTAGAGCCTAAACTACTCCCAGTCCTCACTTCCATTTCACTAAGTTGGGTTCATCCATTATAGGATAAGGTTCCACTGAACCAATTAAAACTCTCACTAGAGAACTGATTCCCACAGAATCAGGCGATCATTCTATCTCGACTTTACAACATCCCTTCTAAAGTTGACCCACTTAGGATCAACGAGATCTCTGTCTTGACTTTACACCCTCCCACTAGAGCTGGTCCCCTTAAAATCCGATGAGATCTATGTCTCAACTTTTCAACCTCCCACTAGAGCTGACCCACTTAGATCAGGCAAGATCTCTATTTTAACTTTTCAATGTCCCTTTAGTTGAGTTTGAGGTGTTTGTTAAGTTGAGTTTAAGCTCGTCTTCTATATGACTTAGCATCGTGATCAATTTCTTTCCAAGGTGTAGAGTGGCTTTTTAGAAAGCTTAAAGTGGCCTCTAGATTGTTAGGATTCTTTGAGCTTTTAGACTTCTAAACTTTATCTTATGTTTGTGCTTGATCAATCGGCAGCTTTGAAGTCTGGAGATAAAATCTATTTATAAATTTTTCTCTACAAAATGTCCATTAGAAAGTCCTGTAGCATAGCTGAAAGTCTTTGTGTCAGTCTGTTGTAACTACCTGTGACAAGCTTATCTTTGTATGTTGTGGCAAACTGTCTTTACTAAATATAACTACTAGAGGTACGACTGATTAGACCTTTCTCTTATTCGATCTCTTCATCCGATCTCTATATGATCTTTTGTTCGAACTCATTTGATCTCTAGTCCTGTAATGACCAAGAATATTTTGTGACATTGTAAATAAAATTATGAACTACTTATAAATGAAATGAACTTTTATGGAATGATGTGATTAGAATATATATATATATATATATATATATCTGTGTGTGTGTGTGTGTGTGTGTTATATAAGTGATGAGATATATGAATTAATAGGTAAACAAGCTAATTAATTTAATTAGTTTGGACTAAATAAAGAATGAAAAGGAAAGCCAAGAGGATTTAATAAATCAAGATAATCAAATGGCCCAAGATAATAATTAAGTAAGATATAAGCTAAGCCTTACGATGGAAATTAAAACAAGCTCAAATTATATATGTATAATAGGCCTTGCACGGTAAAAGGAAGAGCCCAAATTTATTTAAAGAGGTAAGCTACAAATAAGCCCAAGCAATTTGTACAATAAACCTTGTATATTATTTTTATTTGGCTAAACTTAAGCCCAACCCTATCATAAGAGAGACCTAAGAAATGACCAACTTCTAGAATGGATGACCTAGGCCATGATGCAATTAATGCGCAATAAAAAAAAAGAAAAAAAAGGGATTTTGAAAAAGAAGTGACTGGGTATTGGGAGGGAGAAGTGTGAGAATAACTTATTTTTTCTTCATTCCATCTCTTAAATCAATTCAATGTCAATCAACTAATCATTCACCTAGTCAATTAATTAAATAGTAAGCTCAGTTTAATTCATCCAAAGCTTGTTTAGCATAGTTAATTGAGTGATTAGTGCTAAGCATGTGGGGCCATATTAAGTCTATAAATAGAATACCCTAAGAGTTCTTGTAAGAGTTTGACTTCATTTTTCATTTACATCAAAGTTTGGAAGAGCTAGAGATAGAGAGCAAGAAAGTGAAAGACATAATATAAAGAGAGAGAGAGAGAGAGAGAGAGAGAGAGAGATAATTTAGTTGGAAGAAGGAAGAAAGGGAGCTCACAGTTTGCTTGAAGAAAAAGAAGAGATAGTTTAGCAAGCAAGGAGCCACAAGAAGCATCAAATATTAAGGTTTAAAAGTTTTCTAGACTTAAGAACTTTAGTTTAAAATTTAAAATTATATATGTTATTGTATGCTTGTTGTGGGAACATCCATGCGTTGAGGATCATGGTGGATTTGTAGGTATAAGAATGAGTGTGTAGGACTTTTTATGGTTATTATATGTTTTGAGGCATGAAACCGTAAGAAGAATGAAATGATTTTTGAAAGTAAGAAAAACCTAGTGTAATCATTGGCTTTTAAACACAAATAATTGTTTGTGTAAAACTTATTTTTGAACTGCGAAGGTTAAATTTTAAAATATGTAGTATGAGATAGCTCATGTCCAAAAATGAGCTCATTCTAACTTTGGATGAATGAGTAATGAATTTATGAAACTAGCAAATTGAAAACAGCAATCTGAGAAACATGAAAACTGGAAATTGGCTTCTGCGGCCTAAAACAGACAAGTAGGACTTATCGGCTTTAGTGTCTATATTATTCTGTTACTAAGAATCAGACGGGTAAGACTTGTCTGCTTTGGTGTCTGTATTAACTATTAAGTAGAATCAGAACCAGTAAGCAGTTTTTGCTTGTTGTACAATTCGAATTGTGCAATCTAAGTTATATGTTAATTAACCAACGTATGGAGTACTAAATCGAACTTCGAAATGATTTAAACACTTACAAAATAAACTAAGAAAAAGTCATGGTGGGCAAATAGTTATTAAGAAATATTGTGTTGAGTAATAATGATGACTAATGTGTATGTTACCCTTATTAAATATGTAAATTATATGAAGGACGATATATTAGAATTAACTATAAACGACGTATAGTCAAGTTCTAAACTTACACCAATCTTTGAAATTCGTGCAAGTTCTCTAGCTTATGCTAGTTCTATTGAATTGTTCAAGTTATTGTTGAGCTTCTATGCAAGTTTTCTAGCTATGACTGGTCCTTAAATTATTTAAATTGTGCTTGTGTGCCAATATCCGCACTTATATGCCTTTGCAAAGAATCGTTCAATCATTGAACTGTTTGAGCTTTTCAAGTTTTGTTCATCATGAACTCTTGTTAAGACGTAGCTCTATGCCAGTTATTTTGGCTAGACAATTATTGAGATGATTTATCGAATTGATAAATTCTTTGAAAATGTTTCCCAAGCTAAACTTTTTTGTGCAAACCCTGATTATAAGTCTAAAATGAACAACCCTTATAATGGGGATATTTTTTATTGGGAATTCAGACAATACACAAGTGGTGTAGATAAAAGTGGTGTCAAATCAAACGCATATAGTCATTTTAAATTGATATATTGTGCACAATGTAGAGTAAAATAGACTGAACCTCTAAAGTGCTCATTTTGGATATTTCAATCTTATAATATTGATCGATTTACAATATAAAGAACTAATAACCCTTTTTGAAAAGTAAAGAAAAAGTTATTGGTCTTGATGACCTCTCAGCATGAAAAGTTATTGAATTTAAATTAAAAGAAATTTTTATTCTTATTTATTCGAGTTGCTTCACAATTATTGATTATTTGTTGAAGATTCCAAAATGTTATTCTTATACTCATGATTTATTGTTTCATTGAACTATTTTTACTTACTGAGCAAATTAGTTTCTCACCCTTGCTTTATTATAAATATTTTCAGCTAAGCCCTAGGTATTCAAGTGCTCTAAGAAGGATAAGGGTAAAGGAAAAGTGAAAAAGTAGAATCTTTAATGTATTTAATTTAATAATATACATGATGTAAACTTTTTGCGTTATATATGTTTTGTAATAGTAAAGGTCAGCAAAACTGGGATGTTAGTAAGTTATGTATTACAAGACAATGTAATTAATTTATGTTGTCTAGTGATAAGTATATAGATAGATTGTGATGGATGTATTATACCATGAGCACCATATCCAGGGTTAAAAGTACCCGAATTTGGGGGCGTCATAGGTTAGTATCAGGGTTTGGTAGTTATAAACCTTAGGGGGGAGAAATCTTAGGATATAACCTTAGTGGAGATAAGAAAAATAGTAAAAAGAAAAACTCATATAAAGTTCTAATAGGTGAATTGAGAAAATTCATCAAAAGAATGAGTAATAAAATATGTATACTATATTTAATGAGTTTAAGTTATTATGAGATATTGATTAAGTTATTGAATTTGATTGTAGGATGTCAGCACTTAGGGTTATTCCTATAGTTTGGGAAAAGATGGTAGTTACACCCGAGCCGATGATAATAGTAGCATCGGAGAGTGAAACTGAGGAAGAAGAGCTGTTAGAAGATACAACGTCTAATGTTGCATAGCCTGGGGAAGAATATGAGGATAGTCTATTAGAAGGAGTATTTTTCTGAGCTAGGGGTACAAATACAAGGCCTGGTAACTAGAAACTCTGAGATGGAAAATAAGGTACAGGCATTAGAAACTAAGCTTCATGAACTTTAATCTTAGAAACAGTATTTAGAAGCATACTGGGGAGAGGAAATTATGGATCGGGTGAAGGCGGAAGAACAGGTATATGCATTGAAGGAAGAAGTAAGAGAGAAGAAAAGAAAGCTAGAAATATTAATGAAAGCAATGTTTTAGAGGATGTGTATCAAGATATATAAGATAGAATATGGTAAATAAGAAAAGAAGTTATGTAAATCCCAGCTTTTATGTAAGATGTGAGATATTGGATGTAAATCCCAACATTTGTAATATTATAGGGATATGTTATGAAAATAGCAAGATAATATAAGATATAAGATATAAGTGTTATGTACTATAAGATGCATAGTAATATAGGTATGTTTATTAAAAGTGCTTCGTGATGATTAAACGTTAGCATTAAGTATGAATGCTTTAAATTAACTAGTGAGTTAATAATAATATAAATTTTATTAAACAAAAAGATGTCGCCTAGGAGAAGACCTCAAGCACAACAAACCCCAGAAGAATCTATTAACGAAGATAAGGATCAAGTAGATCCGATGTAACGATGTGTAGACCTATTAGTAAGTGCCTTATAAAATTAAAACCCAAATACAGTAAACCCAAACCCTCTAGTGGCCCACGTGGCAAATTTCAAAGACTTTAAAGTTATAAGGCCGCCGGAATTTAAGGAAACTACTAATCCGATAAGGCTCAAACGTGGGTCAAAGTAGTGGCAGAGCAAAAGATAACTTTTTCTACTCTTACGATGAAGGGAGATGCCAACTATTGGTGGGAGGCCAATCCATGTAGAGCAGGAGAGAGAGTCGTACAATGGGAGATATTTAAGGAGTTGTTATTTGAGAACAACTTTTTGCGAAGTATGCAAATCAGGATGGGTGTGAAGTTTCTGAAGTTGAAGTAGGGGGACATAACAGTACCCCAATACATCACAAAATTTAATGAACTAGCAAGGTTTGCGCCTCACCAAGTAAACGCTGAAGAAAGAAAAGTAAGGTGGTTTAAGTAAGGGTTGAAGCCTTGGCTTTACAGTAAAGTATCAGTATTTCAAGTAAATTCATTCAGAATAATTATTGAGAAAGCTATTATAGCCAAGGGAGGAAGCGAGACATTAAACCAGTATAACCGAGAAAAGAAGAACATTAAAAATAAATGAGGGAGCCGCGACCCTAAAGGAAACAACAAGAGTAAATAGAATAACAAAAATTTTAGTAACCCGAGAAAAAATTAAAGAGACCCGAAGAAGATAGGGGAGGGGCATGTGAACATTGCGAAAAGAACCATGTGGGAGTATGTTTGAAGGGTAAGAGTTTATGCTACAACTATGGGAAAGAGGGACACATGTCTCCAAGTTTCCCTAAGCCAAGGAAAAACGGGTGCTACACTTGTGGAGCACAAGATCATATGGAGAATTGTCCTAAAAAGGGAGCAGATGGAGGAAGAAAGAACAAAGGATACAACACCTTAACCATAACCGAGTCAATTCAACCCAGCCGACCAACAGCTCGAATGTTCAACATGATGGTGCAGGATGCAGTTGCATTAAGAGGTATGATGACAGGTACCATTACAATCAATAATATACATGTATACTTTTTATTTGATTCGGGTGCTACGTACTCTTTTACATTTTAATGATTTTTGCTTAATGATTAAGCTTACTCCTAAGAGAAATTAGAGTATCCTTTGAACATTGAAATTGCCAATAAGGAAGTCATTTTTGTTAGTCACGTTCATAGAAGTTTCTGTGTTGTTATAAGAGAGTGTAAGTATCGGTAAAATTAATTCTAATTCAACTAAGAGAATTTGATCTAATTTTGAGAATGGGCTGGTTGTATAACCATAGTATAATTGTAAGTTGCCAAAAGAAAAGTGTAAACATTTAGACTCTTAATCAGTCGAAGGTAATATTTGACGATAATCAATCGCCAAAGCACTTTTGTTGCCTAACCAAGATGCAAGTGAAGAGATAATTGACGAAAAGATGTATATAATATTTAGCCCACATTGTTGATATACATAAAATGGGAGCAGGGATTGGATAGATATTTGTAGTAAGTTAATTTACTAATATACTTCTGGAGGAGTTGCCAAATCTTTTGTCAAATAGAAAGATTGAATTTGTTATAGATTTAGTACTAAGATCGACGCCTGTTATGAAGGCCCATATAGGATAGCACTAGTAGAGAAGACATAACTGATAGTTCAACTACAAGAGAGTTACGGGATAAGAGGTATATACACCCAGTGTGTCCCTATAGGGAGTACCAAATTCATTTGCTAAGAAAAAGAATAGTTTTCCAATGTTCTTCTCCATGATTCGACTGATATCTATTTATCATGCTAAATGCATAAGAAACATCAAATTTAGTACATGATAGAACCTATTGTCGAAACATAAGGTATCTTACTCACACGGTCTCTCTCTTCAGGAGTCACTGGGGATAGTTTCTTGGAAAGATATATACTATGGCTCATTGGTATGATACCTCTTTTGGTATTTTCCATAGTAAACTTCTTTAGCATCAAATTAATGTACCTTTCTTAGGTCAAGCCTAGAATCCTCTTAGATCTATCTCTATAGATCTTTATTCCCAATATGTAGGATGTTTCTCCTAATTCCTTTATGGAGAAATGTTTAGATTGTTGGTTTGCAAAAATATAACATACATACAATCTAATTGTACAACGCAGCAGAATCATGCAATAAAACAATTTTAAAATTTTTCTACAAATCGAAACCAGGATCTTTCTTGTGCGATACTATTAATTAAGGAATGATTAAAATGGTTATACCTTTATAGATACTATTCTTCAACGGGTATGAGTTCACCTCCAAAATTCTTCGCGTTCCTTTTTAATTCCACCGATTAGAAACTTCATATCAACGTAAGCTACCCAAATGTGTAACCTCTAAAGGTGATCCACTAAGAGTAATATGAATTGAAGAAGTAATTTAGATTCAACAAGATCTTGGATGGCTAACTCAAATTCTCCCTCTCTCTCTCTTTCTCTCTCTAACTCTTAAATGTAGAGAATTATTATAAGTATTATCGCAATACTTGAAAAGTGTAAGTAACCTTAATCCATAATAAGACTCCTCTTATTTATAGATTTGATCAACCCTCCAAAACTTTTTAGGAATAGTATTTTAATTTAACTCTTAATCTAATTAGGAACTAAATGAATTTAATATAATAATTACAATTCTTAAACTCTTTGGAAACTTAATTATATATTATAAGAGTACTTCTTATTAATTATTTTCAAAACTATTTGAGAACTAAATAATAATAATAATAATAATAATAATAATAATAATAATAATAATAATAATAATAATAATAATAATAAGACTCCTCTTATTAATTTATAATTAATATTTTCAAAATATATAACTATAAATATTAAGTTATTTAATTTATTCGGTCACTATAGTATAAATTAAATACACTTAATTTATTATTATCATTATTCCATTATTTCTAAAATAAATATTTTTCTTTTGCGGTGAGATCCATTAGGTTCAATGTTAAACCGGTTGTAGAATAAATAAATTAGAACCACTTTAATATTATTTATAATAATAAATTAAAATCCTTTAATTTATTTATAAATAAATATTTATTTATTCCACAATAAAGATAAAACCTCTTAGCAGCTCATGACTTTTCGGATAATATGAATATTAACATTTGATCACAAAGAACCAATTTCGCGAATAGTTACTGTACAATTCAATCCTTATACCACACAATGTCCCAATCAAATATAAGACATGGAATTACTGTCAAGTCTTATTTAATTTGATTATATGCATTTGGATTCAAAAAATCCCCAACTCTAAATAATGTAAAAATAAAAACTCCTTTATAATTTCATTTTATCTTGGTCAAAGACTACTGAATTATTATTTATCGAATCACATAGGAAATTCTCTAACTTTACTAAAAGTGGTAGATCTTTTGTTAATCATTCACTTATCTTTATACCCGAACATATTCTTTTTTATAACCGTATAGTCTTAAGGAATACGACAAAATATAACTGATCGTACACAAGATATTATGATGATCTCAAGTTCAAGGATCACTTATACTACTATCACATTATGAACTCCTAATGACAGGAAAGTAAAACTCCATTAGGCGTTCCTTAAGCGAGTCATTTTCAGTGAACTTATTCTCTAATAAGCACCTATATACTTACTTTAGTGTCTCTACATAAATGATTTATGAGATCAATCATCCTATTCATAAGAGCAAACATAGCATGTACTAATCTATCTGAATTCACTAATGCTCATTTTAGTGATCCCACGATTAGGAATATTTTTGTTTTGAGCTATCAAGAATTTATATCTCATTAACATAATAAATATTATGATTCTAAAAGCATTGCTCCAAAAACTATGGGTTTATCCATTTAATTAATTCAACCAATCAATCATGAATAATGAAATGTATTTAAATAAATAATTTTTTTTATTAATAAACGAATAAGATTACAAAATATATGCTTATCATATCAACATATGATTGGTTTGACGGCATACTACTTTCAATCTTCCACTTGCACTAAAATCAATCGCCTTGGTATCTAATACCCATCTTCTCTAACTGACGATTGAACTGTTGTTGAGCTAATGCTTCGGTAAATGGATCTACAATGTTGTTTTGAGAGTCCACTCATTTCACAGTGATGCATCTTTTTTCGATGATTTCTCTAATAAATTGAAACCGCCATAATATGTGTTTGGATTTCTGATGAGACCTGAGTTCATTGGCTTGTGCAATAGCTCTAGTGATATCACAAAATAAAGGCACTGGTCCTTGAATGCTAGAAACCACCCCTAGTTCAGCTATGAACTTCTTTATCCAAACAGCTTCATTTGCAGCTTCACTTACCACTATGTATTATACCTCTATCACTGAATCAAGAACTATTTGCTGCTTGGAACTCTTTTAACTTACTGCGCCACCGTTTAAGGTAAACACATAACCTAAAACAGATTTGTTGTCGTTTTGGTCAGTTTGAAAACTTGAGTCTATATAGCCTTCTAGTTTTAAATCTGACCCACCATAAACAAGAAATACATTCTTAGTTCTTCTTAAGTACTTTATGATATTTTTCACTATTTTCCAGTATGTTTCTCCACGATTCGACTGATATCTGCTTATCACGCTAAGTGCATAAGCAACAATAAGTCTAGTACATATCATCCCATACATGATAGATCCTATTACCAAAGCATAATGTATCTTACTCATGTGGTCTCTATCTTTAGGTGTCTTTGGGGCCTGATTCATGGAGAAATGTATTACATAGCTCATCAATATAATCCCTCTTTTGGAATTTTTCATGTTAAACCTCTTTAACATCAAATCAATGTACCTTTCTTGGGTCAAGCCGAGCATCCTATTAGATCTATCTCTATAGATCTTTATTCCGAAAATATAGGATGCGTCTCCTAAGTCATTCACGAAAAATTGTTTAGATAACTATATTTTGACTAACTGTAGCATTGGAACATCATTCCCTATCATTAGTATATCATCAACATATAATACTAGAAATGTAATAATGCTACCACTAACCTTCTTGAATACACATGATTCATCCTTGTTTTTGATAAAATTAAACTTTTTGATTGTCTCATCAAAACGGATGTTCCGCTTAGAGAAGACTACTTTAATCCATAAATTGATCGTTGTAGCTTACATACTTGATTTGTTTCATCTCTAGAAACAAATCCCTCTGGCTATATCATATATATATTCTCATCTAGTTTCCCATTGAGGAAGGTCGTCTTCGCGTCCATTTGTCAGACCTTGTAGTTATAATAAGCTGCAATCACTAGTAAAATCCAAATGGACTTAAGCATAGCTACTGGTGAGAAAGTTTCATTCATAGTTAACTCCTTGTCTTTGTTTGAAATATTTTGCAACTAGTCGGGCCTTGTAGATCTCCACCTTGCCGCCAATTTTAGTCTTTCTTTTAAAGACCCATTTGTACCCAATGGGTTGTATGCCCTCAGGTGGAGTAACCAAAGTCCATAATTGATTCTTAACATGGAGTCCATCTCGGATTTCATGGATGTAAACCATTTCTCTGAATCTTAACAACTCATAGCCTCTTCGTATGTCAATAGATCATCATCATCTATGATGTGTACCTCATCATCATCCTCTATGATGAATATATACCTCTCAGGTAACTTCGATACTCATCCAGACTTATGAATAGGTTGTGATACAATAGGTTCTTTTACTTGGTTAGGTTCCATCGTTTAATCCGTAGTGTTTTGCGTTTCTTGAACTACTTAAAGTTCTATCTTACTCCTACTGACCCCTTCAATGAAAAACTCATTTTTCAAGAAGGTAGCATCTTTCACAACAAACACATTTTAATCATTAGGATGATAAAAGTAATATCCTAAACTTTCTTTAGGATATCTCACAAATTTGCACTTGTTGGATCTTTTCTCTAGCTTATCATTGTCAAACTTTTTGACATAAGCTGGACAACCCTAATTCCTAACATGCTTAAGGCTTGATTTTCTTCCTGTCCATAACTCATATGTAGTCTTAGGAACCGATTTTGAAGGTAGCTTATTAAGTAGGTATGCAGCCATTTTTTAGAGCATAACCTCATAATGATACTAAAAGATCGGTAAAACTCATCATGGACCGAACCATGTCTAACAAGGTATGATTTCTCCTTTTAGATACACCATTCAGCTAAGGCGTACCAGGAGATGTCCATTATGAGAGAATACTATTCTCTTTGAGATGATCGAAAAACTGATTGCTTAAATATTTCCCTCCTCAATCCGATCAAAGAATTTTACCAGTTGGGAACTAAATAATAATAATAATAATAATAATAATAATAATCCTCTTATTAATTTATAATTAGTATTTTCAAAATACATAATTTTAAATATTAAGATATTTAATTTATTCTATCATCATAGTATAAATTAAATACATTTAATTTATTATTACCATTATGCAATTACTTCTAAAATAAATATTTCTCTTTTGCGGTATAACCATTTAGGTTTAATATTAAACCGGTTAGTTGTAGAATAAATAAATTAGAACCATTCTAATATTATTTATAATAATAAATTAAACTCATTTAATTTATTTATAAATAAATACTTATTCACTTCACAGTAAAGGTAAAACTACTTACCAGCTCATGACTTTTCGGATAATATGAATATTAATATTTGCTCATAAAAAACCTATTTCGTGAATAGTTGTTGTACAATTTAATCTTTCTACCACACAATGTCCCAATTAAATATAAGATATGAAATTACTGTCAAGTCTTATTTAATTTGATCATATACATTTCAATTCTAAAATGCACAACTCTAAATAATACAAATTAGAAATTCCTTTCTAATTTCATTCTACCATAGCCAATGACTATTGAGTTGTTATTTATTGAATCGTGTAGGACATTCTCTAACTTTATTAGAAGTGATAGATCCTTTGTTGATCATTCACCTATTTTCATGTACAATTTATTATACCTGAACATATCCTTTGTTATACCCGTATAGTCTTAAGGAATATGACAAAATATAACTCATTATACACAAGATACTATTATGATCTCAAGTACAAGGATTACTTGTACTACTATCACATTAGGATCTCTTATTAACAGACAAGTAAAACTCCATTAGATGTTCCTTAAGCGAGTCACGTTCAGTGAACTTATTCTCTAATATGCACTTACATACTTACTTTAGAGTCTCCACATAAATGATTTACGAGATCAATCATCCTTTTTATAAGAACAAATATAATATGTACTACTCTGTCTGAATTCACCAATCCTCATTTTAGTGATCCCATGATTAGCAACATTTTAGTTTTAAATTATCAAGAATTTAGATCTCATTAGTATAATAAACATTATGATTCTAAAAACATTGCTCCAAAACTATAGGTTTATCCATTTAATTAATTCAACCACTCAATAATGAATAATGAAATGGCTTTAAATAAATAATTTTTTTTATTAATAAACGAATAAGATTACAAAGTATATGTTAATCATGTCAACATATAATTGGCTTGAGGATATACTATTTTTATTGACAATCACATTTTGATTGACTGTGGCATTGGAATGTCATTCCATATCAATAATATATCATCTACATATAATACTAGGAATGTCACAATGCTCCCACTAACCTTCTTGTACATACATGGTTCATTCTCGTTTTAAAAAAAAATCAAACTCTTTGATTGTCTCATCAAAACGGATGTTCCATCTTTGAGAAGCGTACCTCAATCCGTAAATGGATCATTGTAGTATACATACTTGATTTTCTCTACCTTCGAAGACAAATCCCTCTAGTTGTCTCATATACACATCATCATCTAGTTTTCTATTGAGGAATGTCGTCTTCACTTCTATTTGCTAGATTTAGTAGTCATAATAAGCTGTAATCGTAAGCAAAATCCGAATGAACTTAAGTATAGCTACTAGTGAGAAAGTTTCATCATAGTAAACACCTTGTCTTTGTTTGAAACCCTTTGCAACCAGTAGAGCCCTATAGGTCTCCACATTACCGTCCACTCCAGTCTTTCTCTTAAAAACTCATCTACACTCATTGGGATTTATGCCCCCAAAGTCCGTACTTAGTTATCATATATGGAGTTCATCTCGAATTTCATGGTGGTAAGCCATTTTTTTAAGTCTCTACTACTCATAGCCTCTTCGTATGTAAATGTATCATCATCATCTATGATGTGTACCTCATCATCATCCCCTATAATGAATCCATACCTTTCAAGTATCTTCGGTATTCTTCCATATTTACGAACAGGTTGTGGTACAGTAGGTTATTCTACTTGGTTAGGTTCATTCATTTGACTATAAGTGTTTTGTAGTTCTTGAACTTCTTTAAGATCTATCTTACTCCCACTAACCCTTTCGAGGATAAACTCTTTTATCAAGAAGGTAGTATGTTTCACAACAAACACATTTTGATCAATAGAATGATAGAAGTAATATCCTAAACTTTCTTTAGCATATCTCATAAATTTTCACTTGTCAAATCTTGTCCCTAGCTTATCATTCTTAAACCTTTTGACATAAGCTGGATAACGCCAAATCTTAACATGATTAAGACTTAGTTTTCTCCCTATCCATAACTCATATAGAGTCTTAGGGATAGATTTTAAAGGTACCGTATTTAGTATATATGCAACCATTTATGGGGCATAACCCTAGAAGGATACTGAAAGATCGGTAAAACTCATCATGGAACGTACCATGTCCAACAAATTACGATTTCTCTTTTTAGATATACCATTTAACTATGGCGTGCCTGGTGGAGTCCATTGTGAGAGGATACTATTCTCTTTGAGATGATCTAGAAACTCACTGCTTAAGTATTCTCCTCATCGATTCGATTAAAAAATCTTAATACTTTTGCTAGTTTGTTTATCTACTTCACTTTTGAATTCGTTGAATTTTTCAAATGATTCGGACTTGTATTTCATCAAATACACTTATCCAAATCTATAATAGTCATCAGTAAAAGTAATAAAATGTAAATACCCTCCTCTAGCATGTGTTGTCATAAGTCCACATATATCTGTGTGTACCAACTCTAACATTCATGTAACTCTTTCTCTTTTTTTACTAAATGGAGATTTAGTCATTTTACCCATGAGACGAGACTCACAAGTTGGATATGATTCGTAATCAGGTAGCTCTAAGAGCCCATCTTTATGCAACTTATTTTTATTTATATGACCGAGTCTATAGTGCCACATAAATGTATGATTTACATCATCTCTTTTTCTTTTCTTAGTTTATTCAATTTGTAATGTATTTTCATGAAATTCAAGTATATAAAGTTCATCACGCAATTTGCCAGTACCATATAAGATATTATCATTATAAATAAAATAACAATTGTTCTTTATTATAATATCAAAACCATATTCATCCAACATAGGAATCAAAATAATGTTTATAATCAGTACTAGAACATAATAACAATTATTTAAACTAATGGATTTACCCTTAGGTAGTGCTAAACAATAAGTTCCTATGACTAGTGCATCAACCTTTGCTCCATTCCTCACGTGTAGGATGGCTTCTCCTTTGTTCAACTTCATACTTCTGCTTAGGCCCTACATAGTATTGCATATGTGAGAACCATAACCGGTATCTAATACCCAAGTAAAACTTTAACTTACAGAAAGATTTATTTCAATCATGAATAAACCTGACTCTATAGTTAAAGCTTCACCAAGTTTCTTCTTCTTTGCTAGTGTAATATACTTTTTGCAGTTTCTTTTTCAGTGTCTAGCTTGCTACAATGGAAGCAAGTTCTTTTGCTGTCATGATCAGCCTTCTTGTTGTCCTTAGTTTTTGTCTTTCCCTTAGCCTTCTTCTTTACAAAAGAACTCTTGGGCCTCTTCCTTTTATTGGAAAAGTCGTCTACGAGTAAGACTTGGTCCTTCTTGGATGAAAAGTGATCCTCCGCAGTTTTTAACATATTAAGTAACTCAGGTAAATTGATGTTTAACTTATGCATGTGAAAATTCACAACAAATTGTGAGAATATGTTCGGGAGTGACTGGAAGATCAAATCTTGGCACCACTCCCCATCCATGACGATTGTCCAAATTGTTAAATCAGATTGATCATCTTAAGGACATGTGTCTCTACCATAGTACCCTCAATCATTCGAGATTGGAAGAGCTATTTAGATATTTGATATCTAGTTGTCCTATTTTGCTCACCATACAGCTTTTAAAATTACAACAAGATAGTAGATGCGTCTATTTTCTTGTGATGACGCTGAAGCTAGTTACTCATGGATGTGAGCATGATGCATTGAGTCACAATTGCATCATCTTACCACTTCTTGAAAGTAGCAATCTCTTCCTCATAGGCTTCCTCTGTAACAATTGTAGGGATAAGCTAATTTAGGACGTAGGAAAGCTTTTCAACAGTGAGAAAAATTCTCAGATTCCTTAACCAGTCCCTGTAATTTGGTTCAATTAACTTGTTAACATCCAGTATACGCCGTAATGTTAGTGAATTAGACATTTGTAAAATTCTGCATGTGAAATTTTGAACAAAATTTTAGCATACATTCATTTTATTAATTACCAAAATAAATTAGTTCTTTATTTAAATTGGTATCTCCCACTACTTTTATCAAACTATATTACCCTCCCTATATAGTTCGACAAATCTAATTAAAGATCTGGTAGTGAGATAAGGATCCCATCAACATAAATACAACCTTGTGTGTGCACAACAAACTATATTTATTCAACAGGTAGACAACTTTTGTCAATTATATCAACATGAAACTCCTTTCAGTTTTGCCTCTTAGATTATACTGATCAAGTGTGTGCACATCTAAATTAAAATAATCTAAGTCTGGCCTAGCATTTCTATATAAGTAAAGAGAAAAATATAGTTCTTGTGTGTGCACAGCAAAACTGTATTGTTCAATTTCTTATAAATATCAACTATGTAATAAAACAACATCTCAAATAATTAATACAAGCCTTGTGTGTGCATAACAAACTCATATTAAGTATTTGATATTCTATCATTTTATCATGCTAGAAGGTCACGCTCGGCATTTCAAATATCTTTAAATGTTACAACTTAATACATTTATCTTGAGGAGTTTGTTATTAATTGTATCTTGTTTAGCGCGCATGCACACGCATGCGCACAAACGCGTGCGCGTGCACACACACACACACATGTGTGTGTGTATATATATATATATATATATATATATATATATATATATAACATGTGTCATATTATTTTACATGTAAAGCATGTTTGATATTATATAATATATACATAATAAGCATACATATATAGAATATTATATTCTACTTTGATTGATTATGGACTTTATTCTAATTTGGTTTACTTAAGCCACTAAGTGAATCAAAAGGTCAAACCTAAGGTATAAGAACAAATCATAAACATAACTATTACATTCATAACCTGGGCTCTAATACAAACTGGTCTTCAACGCTCCTTGCTTTTTGGCTTCAAATCTTCAAATAATTCTATCTAATCCTATTAAAAGCTATTTTCATAAAACAGAAATCTTGATCAGCAGTCAAGGGGAAGTACATAGGAGGGAGATAGAATTTATATAAGTAAATTAGAAAGGCGAGGTATGCAGATGTTAGGTTGGTGCTATATTTGCAAAGTAATTGCTTCTTAACTCATTTATTGCTAATTCTTAGGCATTTCTATTTCAATTTTATGCATTTTTGTGTATTTGTTTCATGTTTACAGAAAAAGAAGCTTGCAAGGGCATTTCGGTGATTTAAGGATAAGGGTGACGCAACTGCATCATGGAGTGACGCTGTGAGGATCCGAATTTTCAGAATTTTCTTAATAATATTAAATGAGAATTTAATTGATAAAATTATCGAGATTGTTTAGATTAATTATTATTTTATGTTATTTAAAGTATATGATGAGATTTAATTAGTAAAATAAATATGTACAGAGATCATGACGAATTGTGTTAATTTAAAATAATTGAAAAGTAAATAAATTGTTTAAAAATAATTTATGAAGAATAAGAGAAATTTCTTGTAAAGGCACAATAAAATTATTATGGAAATACGAAAATTATTATTTAAATAATGTTAAATGGTAATGTGAGATATGTGAATTAGATGTGTATATATATACATCTATATATATATAAGTGTGCATGTTTAATTGATATTTAGAAACGGTTATGGAGGTACAGAAATTAAATGATGTTACGTGGCAATATGAAATGTATGAATTAGATATGTATATATATATACATTTGTATGTATATATGGTTATGTTTAATTGTTGTAATTTAAATGTTATTAATTATGAAAATAAATGGATTAATAATTAAATTAATCCAAAAATTTATGAAAAGTTAATGAGGAAATTAGTAAAAATTGTAATTACTGATTTTAAATTTTATTAAGAATTATGGAGGAAGTTTAGAAATAAATTGAGAAGAAATGTAATTATATAAATTATATAATAATAAATTATACAATTTATATAAGGAAATTAAAATGTTGTATAAAGGAAATAATAATTATATAAATTATATAAGAATAATTATATAATTTATATAAGAGAATTAAATTAATTAAGGATGGAAGAAAATTTTATAAATTGTATTTGTGTAAAATGAAAATTATTTAAAAGGGAATAATGTAATTATATAAATTATATAATATTAAATTATATAATTTATATAAGGAAAGTTAATGTGAAAATTAAAGAAATAGAAAAGAAATGAGAAAATGAATGTTTTAATTTAATAAAAATTATGGTTATGTATAATGAAATTATTATGACCTTTATGAAGGATAATATTTTTAAAACGTGAACATGTTAATGTAACATGTTGTCCAAGTAACGAAGTGAAAAATTATGAAAAATAATTTTTATAAGTTATATGATTTATTTTATGATTTTTGGAGGTATAAATTACCTCATATAATTACATGCATGGCGTTATGCGTGTACAAAATTTGTCAAGTAAAGTACCCAAAAGAGGTATTAATATTATTTATAAATCAATTTATAATTTTTAGTGAATTAAAATAAATATTTTATATACATTATATAAAATATTTATTACACGAAATAATTACGTAATGTATTTAAATTAAAATTTTGCACGCTATTTTTCTTGAAAAATCCGAAAGTTTCATTCAAAGTCGGTGGGTAAAATTTGTGTTATCCAAGTGGGCTAACAAGCTTGGGATATATATATATATATATATATATATATATATATATATATATATATATATATAAGGAAAAGCAAAGAAAAAGAAAAGGGAGAAAAACAAAACAAATACAATCAAACTCTCTCTTTCTTTCTCTTTGCACCACCACCGAAGACACCCACCATGTTCACCGACAACCACCATAGCCACCACCATGGGAGATGAGATTTATGCCATCAAATGAAAGATTTTTGAAGCCAAAGAAGGTTGATCGAGTTAAAGGTTTGAGCTATCAATTTAAATAATTGGACGACATGCAAGTTCTTCAGTACTTTTATATTAAATGTTTAACTGTTATGATATGTTAAAACTTGTCAAATGCATAGGAATTATGTGTTATGTGATCTGTGGATAATATGACGACTATGTGTACTTTGTGCAGTGATATAAGATATATTGCTATAGTAGAGGCACAACACGTAATGTATGACACACACCAAACATGATAAGGTATGTGCTACGTGAAGTATAATTTGTTGAACTTGCTGAGCCGCTGTGCTCATTACTTGCTTAATAAACATTTTTGCAGGAAAGAAATGAATTTTAAGAATATCGGATTAATTTATAGATGAATTGACTAGAAGGTTGGAAATGTCTTGTTACATTTTCCATTCAATGTGGATACATGTGTTAAGTTTATAAGGATGTTTCGTATGTACATATATGTCGAATCTAGACAGGATAAGTAAAGTTAAATTTTGAACTGTGATTGTACTAGATAGAGGTTACGATATAAATTATTAAATGATTTAATTAGGATTTATGAAATGAAAGATGTTGTATGGATATATACAATATTAAATTTTAAATGTTGAGCTTTACGATATTTATAATAGAAAGAAAGAAAAAGTGAAAGTTGCGATCCATGGACTAGGATCCAGATATAAGGATTTTAAATATCCAAATGTTTTGATACAACGATTGAATCGAGAAAAAATAAAATTTATACCAAAAATTTGGTAATTGACGATTTATAAATCAATCAAGGAATTAAAGAAGGTAATTAAAGATTTCTTAACGGACCGAAATTTGGACGTAAGAAAGATAATGTATCATAAATACAAAATTTAAGGTAAAAATATGGGTCGAGTTTTGGGGTCGTTATAAACGCACCTGCGTCACAAGCAGTCATCATTTCCAGTAAGGTCAGACGCAGTTGCATGAGATGTGAAAAACCTGCGTCAGAAGATTTCAACGCAGCTGCGTGAGTTGTGAAGCAGCCGCGTCACAAGGGGCCAACCTTTCCAACAAGGTCAGACGCAGCTGCGTGAGATGTGAAACAGCCGCGTCAGAAGATTCAATGCAGCTGCGTGAGTTATAAAGCAGCCGCATCAAAGGGCGAGTGAGTGGTTTCCCCACGTTGTTGAGCAGTTGTTGAGTCAATTTTGATGGGCAGTTAAGTTGCTTAAGTGCAAGTAATTAAATAGAGAACCAGAGAGCCGGGGAGACGCGAAGGGAGATCTGGAGAAGAGAAAGAAAATAAGTTCAGCGTTGGTGAGAAATCCTAAAGCGTGGTGCAGAGAAGAGCAACAAGGCATTATTAGTTTATCTCTAACCTTTGTACTTTAAATATTGTCACTTGCTATGGTGGAACTTATTCATCTGTACTTCATTTAAATTTGAATATGAACTAATTACTTTTGTTTAGGGTTTACAATGAAATTATTTGTTTGATCTGAATGGAGTTATTACTTGTTAGTGTTGGATACATGTAAAGGTTGACTATCATGCTAGTTTTAATTGTATTAATTACCTAGCCATTAATTAACTTTGTTTTTCATATGGAATCGAGAGAGGAGTATGAAAATAGACCCATGTATGGTAGCATGTGATTATAGTTTGTTAACATAATCCGTGATTGAGATAGAAATATACTTAATCGCCACGTGTAATTAGTAGAGAACCTGAGCTTATGATCCTTTTAAATTCAGCATTCATAGAAATATAGATTGTTGGTTTAAATGGGATATTCTTCTTCAGTCTATTCCATGATCGGTAAAATTGAGAAAGATTTGTTGTATAATAATCGAGAGATATTAATTCAACGTAATTAAGAGTTCTTAATTAGCAACTCATTGCTTGTATTTTAACTTAACAGTAATAATTAGGTTCAGTTGATGACATATAGTTAAATTGTAAACCCTAAACGTTGCTTAACATAAAGATCTCTAGTTTGGAGTAATTTAATCTTTGATATTAATTTCAGAACTTAACAATATTTTCAATTCAAAATAATTCAAATGATGTTATTTCAATTATTAACTAGTCATTCCATACTTTATTTGCAAATCCTCATGGGAACAATACCTTGCTAGCCTTGTATTACGATTAGAAAATGTTCACTTGCGTGGAGTATTTTCTAAAAAGGAAAAAGGCGAACAGTAGATCCCATTTATTAAAACACATTCATTCAAGCATCTATCTAAAATAAATCCAATAATGCATTGGTCAATAAGTCATAATCTATCCTTTGTATTATCATACATATTATCGTATGTATCATTCATCTCATGAATTAATATATATATATATATATATATATATATATATATATATATATATCAATTTAAGTTGCATAAAATTCAATTTCAAATTTAAAATAAACTCTTTATTTTAATTATAAAATCATCAAAATAAACTTTTTATTTTAATTATTGAAAAAAATTACGTAAAAAAATAAAATTAGATATAAATCATATTTAAAAATTTGCTACAAATCAAATTTCAGAATCTTTCTTATGCGATACTTATTAATTGACGAATGATAAAAGATTATACATTTTTAGACAATTAACCTTTAATCAGCTAAAGGTTCACCTCCCTTTAATCTTTCGCGTTTCTTCAAAAGTCCGTGGATCAATGTTAATTACCCAAGCGTGCAGCCTCTAAAAGTGATCCACCAAGAGAATATCGATTCAAGAAGTAGATTTAAGTTTCTCTAAACTTTGGATGGCTTGCCCTAATTCTCTCTCTTTAACTCCTTAGATGTAGAAAATTATGAAGTATAATCCAATACTTTAATTGGGTGAGTAACCCTAATCTATAATAAAACCCCTCTTATTTATAAACTTGCTCAATCCTCCTAAATTTGTAATGTAACGACCCCGAAATTCAACAAATTTTATTACGTTAAACTTCATATTTATTATTCATTATTTCCTTAACATCCAAATTTTGGTCCGTTAATAACTCTATAATCACTATAATTAATCCATTAAATTGACTTTAAATTATCAATTACCGAATTTTTCGGTATAAATTTTTCTTCTTTTTTTTTTTTTCAATTCAATCATTGTATTAAAATATTTGGATATTAATAAACTTCATTTCTTGATCCTAGTCCCTGGATCGCAACCTTCACTTTTCTTTCTAGTACAATACCCTAAAGCTCATTATTCAAAATTTAATATTGTTCACATCCATACAATTATTTTTTGATTCATAATTTATAATTAGATATCTAATAGTCATTATCATAATAATTATCTTGAACAATCACAGTTCATAATTTAACTATATTCGTCCTATCCAGATTCAACATATATATACATACAAAATATTCACGTAAACTTTGCAATTTATCACATTGAATATAACAGTTTCATATACAATCTTCTATGTTGACCCATCTCTAACATAATCCAATATTCTTGAAATTTATTTCTTTACCTTCAAAAATGTATATTATGCAAGTAATGAGCACAACGGCTCAGCAAGTTCAACAGTTTACACCTTTCATGCTTCACCTAGCACAGAGCTTAGCATGTTCTGTGTGTGTGTCATACATCATGTGTTGTGCTTCTACTTAAGCATTATATCTCACATATATTCATATTATAGGACCAAGTACACATTGTTGTCATATTATTCACAGATCACATAACACATAATTTATATGCATTTGAAACAAGAATTATATATCATAACAGACAAACATTTAACATAAAAGTACTGAAGAACTTACCTAGATTGTGGAATTAAATAATAAATACCCTTTTTATAATGCTCCTCGTACAACCTACGATCATAAAATAATCAAATAATAATTATTTATCTCTTTATGATATTAATTTAATTAATTAATATCATCTCTGGGGCAATCATTAACTAATATGGTTAATTATATTAACCTCATCCCGTAAAATATTAAAATAACTTAATATCAAACACATTTAATACGGACAACCTGACTCATCGGATAAAATTTAACATATTTGGTTGTCCGAAAATTTTTATTTAACCATTTTCTAAATTATAACCGTATTAGATTAATATTTAAACAATTAAATATTAATCTCCAATATTTAATATTTTTACAAAAATATTAAATTTAATGCCCAAACATCATTTTTATATTTTTAGTATTTTTCTATGATTTTCTATAATTCTTAAATAATTTTTAAACATTTATTTAATTAAAATCAAATTATGGGGGCATTTTCGTAATTTCCGCGGCCTTAGGGACACAATCGGCATTTTTCAGAAAGCTCAGGGGTACGCCGGTCATTTGGCAAGTCTAGGGACACGTTCGGTATTTGGCGGAAAGGCCAGGGACACGCTGGTAATTTCCATCATTGTCGTCGGTCGCGCATTGCGCGCAGCCCCTCACTGCCGACGCCAAACGGCGTCGTTTCCTGCCGTTTCCAGAAGCCTCCGCGCAAGGCGCGGCTGCTTCTTCCGCGCGCCCCCAAAACGATGTTGTTTTTACTCGACGTCCCGAAAAAAAATGGTTATCGCGCAATGCGCAGCAGCCCTGAATTTTTTTTCTTCTTCAGCCGAAAACAGTAAGCCAACTTAATCCAAAAAAAACCAATTTTTGTTCCTCAATTTCACAACATAATCACTCCAAAAATTATATAATTCATAGATATACATCTAAAAATTATTTAGAATAATTATTCTAATTATATACTAATTTTTCATAAAATTAATTTATCACAAAAAAATACATAATAACCAAATAATTTAATTATTATACCTTCCAAAGCATTCCTTTGAAGCGTGATAGACCCTTTAATGGCACCAAAATTATTCCTCTTAATGGTGGCTATGGTGGTTGCCGGTGGTGGAAGGTGGCGGGTTTGGATGGAAGAGAAAAGAGAGAGTTTTGTGTTTTTGTTTTGTTGCTTTTTTGGTTCATTTTCTTTTTATTTCTCTTCCTCTTATAATTGCACATTTAACTACTTTGGAATCACCAAACAATTCCACCGCCCATGCAAAATTTCGGATAAGTCACATAAAAAAATCATGCATAAATAAAGTATTTTTATACATTACGTAATTATTTCGTGTAATAAATATTTTATATAATGTATATAAAATATTTATTTTAATTCACCAAAAATCATAACATGATTTATAAATAATATTCATACCTTTTTCGTTACTTTACTTGACAAATTTTGTACACGCATAATAACATGCATGTAATTATATGGAGTAATTTATACCTCCAAAATTCATAAAATAATTCATATAACATATAAAAATTATTTTTCGTAATTTTTCACTTCGTTACTTAAACAACATGTTACACTAACATGTTCACGTTTCTGAAATATTATTCCTCATAAAAGTCATAATAATTCCATTATACATAAATATAATTTTTAATAAATTAAAATCTTCCTTTTTTTTCCTCATTTATTTTCCATTTCCTTACTATTTACATTAACTTTCCTTATATAAATTATATAATTCATTATTATATAATTTATATAATTATCTCTTCCTTATTAATTTTCATTTTATACAAAACACAATTTATAAAATTTTCTTCCATCCTTATTCAATTTACTCCTCTTATATAAATTATATAATTATTCTTATATAATTTATATAATTATTATTTTCTTCATATTTTACTTTAATTTTCCTTATATAAATTATATAATTTATATAATTATTTTTTTTTCTCAATTAATTTCTAAACTTCTTCCATAATTATTGATTAACTTTAAAATCAATAATTATAATTTTACTAACTCCCTCATAGACTTTTCATTTAAATTTGGATTAATTTTAATTATTAATTCCTTTATTTTCATAATTAATGAAATTTATAATTATCAATTAAACATGTACATTTATGTATATATATATATATATATATATATATATATATATATATATATATATATATATACGTATCTAATTCATACCTCACATTATCACATAACATTATTTAAATAATAATTTTTGTACCTCCACAATAATTTTATTGTAAAATTTATTGTACCTATACATGAAATTCCTCTTTATTCTTCATAAATTATTTTTAAATAATTTATTTATCTTTTCAATTATTTTAAATCAACACAATTCATCACCATCTTTGTACAGATTTAATCTATCAATTAAATCCCTTCACATACCTTAAATCACATAAAATAATAATTAATTTAACAACCTTGATAATTTTATCAATTAAATTCTCATTTAATATTATTAAGGAAATCCTAAAAATTTGGATCCTCACATGTAATGCCACCAAAATCCCCACACTAGCTACGATGAATTTTGTGCGCTAAACTTCATACATTCTTTAAAACTTAACTAATGATCTCATAATCATATTGGTTGAAATAGTCTATTTAAGACTATGCATTAAAATTTTTGTAACTTAGTTCATGGATCTTAACTTGATCTCGGTCTCATTATTTATAAGTATCAACTTGTAGTTCATCCATATAAATGGATAACATCATATATAACGGTCTAATTTTAACCTTAAGATTTAAATATTATATAACTTTACATATCCAAGATTCATGGCATTAAATTATTATGACAGTTCTTGGGAACAGAGAATCTCGCGATAAATGTTTGTATCATCATCTGTGATAAATGTTTGCATCTTTATTCTTGACAAATGTTTGTATCTTTGTCTGGTGCAAAATTCTCATTTCGTACAGAACATACCCAACTAGTTAAAATCCTCACTCAAAACACCTTTGGTTATAGTCATATCTCTTCATATCAATATTCGTACTTATCTAGCATTTAGAATAGTAATAACAAACTTGTACTTGGGTCCGAGAAACCTAACGATGAATTTGACCATTTCACATCGATTAGTCATGTCTCAGATGTAATGATATGCAATTCGAAAATTTTACCAACGTTGTAAATTAATAATGAAAGTTAATATTTTAAAGTGTGACAAGTGTTTTAGTACAAGCAAGGCATGGACTATTTTATGGTGGAATTAAATTCAAGTCTAATGAAACAATTTTGGATCAAAATAGATTTGAATTGGATCAAAAATGAGCAAGGAACGATTTTTAAGGAAATTACTTGGAATTAAATTTTCTAGAAAATTGGACAAAGGACCAAGATGCCCTTGATAATTAGAATAATGACTATGGTATCCTTGTGGTGAGAAACGACCAATATGTCCCTAGTTAGGCATGTGAAATATCATGAATATCCTAACAATGCATGGTTAAACTAACCATTGCATGGTTAGTTGTTGGGGATGATATAGCACAATTGTTGGTTTTATTTTCATGTATCATCTCTTATTTCCTAAGTTGCTACGCAAGTGAGCTCTAAAAGAGAGAGAAGAGAAAAGGCTAGGGTTCCATAGAAACCTTGAAGGATTTCAAGAACAAGTGTTCAAGTAAGGTAAAAGAAGCTATCAAAGTGGAGAATCAAGCTTTAAAAAGCTTTATATAAAGAAGGAAATAGAAGGTATGCATGAGTTCAAGCTTTAAAACTCATCTCTCATGTGGTTAAATGGAATAATAGATGAAGCCATGCATGTATCTTTGGCTATATGTGTTGATTATGTGATTGTTATAAGTTTATGTGCTTCATGTTTGGTTTTAGATGAAAAACTAAGCACAAAGATGCTAGAACAAAAGTGGTGAACTATTCATGTTCATATTAAAGCTAGAAACCATGATTTATTGTATGATCATGTGTTATATGTTGCAAGAGGTAATAAAAACTTAGTTTAAAAGGTTGAATATGGTGGAAGCACGCATAATATCATGCTAGGTGAATCATAAGATCACAAATGGTCTAAAGATATAACTTGTGTAGAAGAATTGCAATATTAGGCTATACTTTGTGTTTAAATTAATTCATAATATGTAAAGTGTTTTGGTAGGTGCCTGTAGAAGTTACACAAGCATTCTAAGTTGTTAAAGGTATATGTGATAAGCTATATGTGCATGGTGTACAAGAATTCAAATGTTGTTCAAGGGTTGAGTCTTGAAAAGTTGGTAAAATGCCACTAAGGTGTAATTTTTAACCATTTTGTGTAATTGAAGGTCAAATGAGGCCACATAGCTAAGTTTTATGTAAACACACGTGTTAGAGTCGATTTGGGACTCATTTGGTGTCTATGGCGATAAATGTTGTTTTTAAACATTTTAAAATGTCCGCCGACGACCAAAACGATTTATTTGGAAAAACAATGCCATTTTAAGATTTTTATATATATTGAAGGTCCACGCAAGTCCAATACATGTTATGTGTGCTATGTGAGGTGTTGGAACTTAGAGAATCAAATTAGGGCCAAAGATAGCAAGGATTTTTTATAGAATTTTTTTTTTGAAAAACTAGCACGGCGTCGAGGAGCCATCTTTTGCACT
Organism: Hedera helix; assembly: GCA_947179155.2. NCBI lineage: Eukaryota > Viridiplantae > Streptophyta > Magnoliopsida > Apiales > Araliaceae > Hedera > Hedera helix. Next base: position 25,104,812 of record OX359270.1, read on the forward strand.
GGAAATAGCGTCGGGGTGCAGTGCTGCTGTGAGGATCTCGCTGGGGCGAAACCAGAGCAAGTCGGGGTGCAGTCTGGCCGATCAGTTCTCGCGGCCAGCAAGATTTGAAGAAAAAAACACTGCATCGGGGCGCAGTGTTCTGAATTTTTAAAATTAATTATTTTTAATTCCAAAATGCAATGTTTTGATATTAAATGATAGGAACATGTATGTAAGCCATAATTTGATAAAAATAATCAATGTGGTAGATGTTAAGGATAAATAAACAATGTGTTAAGGGTTAAGGGTTATGTAAAGCTAAAGGATAGATTATATAGCAAGTTATCACATGCATGTGTATATAACTAATGCATGAACCCATATTATAGTCATTTAGGTTATAAACAGGATAATATTTTACCAGTTGTGGTAGACAAGGATACAGGCAAGTGTTCTATCTGAACTCTTATTTGCAATTCCTTGAACAGTTATTCATGTTATGCATTCATGTGCTCATGTAAAGTTCATTCACCATTGAACTACTTAGAAAAAGGTCGATGGCAATCTTGATTCTGGCTAGACACCTATAATGATACATGTTGTAATCAAATGTTTATTTTTTTTTGCCCCAATCCACATTGTTGTGGTGCGGACTCTATGATATGATGTAGCAAAACAACCTTGATAAAAAGGGAGTAAAGTATAAAGTAAACATGATTTTATGGCATTGTTGCATCGTTAGATGTTTATGTTGTGCACAATATAAAAGTACGATGGGCTGATCACCCAAAGTACACGTCTAATTTGAACAACAGTCTTATGACTACCCTGGGCAATATCAGTCTATATGATAAGTATTATTCGTAACCAGTTCTTGGTCTTATGACCGTACAACACATGAGTTACATGTTTCCAGTTAATCACATAAAGATCATGTTGTATTTCTTATGTTCATTCATTGAACTGTTATTGTAAATGAACCAGCTCATTATTTATGACTCAGGTTATTGTAAAAGACTCAGTTTATTGTAAACGATTCTTATTCATTGTAAATGATTTTTCATTCATCATTTCGAAATATCATGTAATCATTTGTTTATATACTTGCTGAGCTATTTTATGCTCACTCTTATTTTTAAACATAATATTTCAGCTAAACCTGAGCAGGCCGAGGGGTCGGGTACAGACTAGAGAAAAGGAAAAGTCAACAAACAGTAGATGTACAGTGATAGAGTCATGTATATGTAAATGTTATCTTTTTGTTATATGTCAGGTATAGATGTATGTATGTATGTATGTATGTATGTATGTATGTATGTATGTATGTATGTATAAAGGTATGTAGAACCTGGGATAGTTATGGATGAATGTAAATTAAGTTTTATTATTATTCAGATTGAATTGATGTGATGACAGGGTAAAATAGTATCGTGAACACTGAACCCGTAGTTCATGGGACTTGGATTTGGGGGTGTCGCAGGTTAGTATCAGAGTTGATATGTTATAACCCTTAGGTGGGGAAACCTTAGGAATATGACCTTAAAGAATATAGATTTAGAGTTATAAGGGGTGAATGGTGGAAATTATTAAAGTTAAAATTTTCATAATATATGTTATATGCTACGTATTATGTGTAATAGAGATGAGAAAATTTTCACTGAACTAAAATAATTGTTCTTGGGATTTTATAGTATGCTAGAGATTGGTGAATCCAGTCGGGCAATAGAAAAAAAGCCCAGGGACATTCAGATAAATGTGATGACCACTGTACCAGCTATGGCAATAGTACCAGCTGAAGACAATGATCAAAAAAAGGATCTAGATGAGCTGGAAGGAGACTCAGATGGAGCATTGCCGGATAATGCATCATCTGAGCAAAGAGAGGCGGACCAAGAATGGGTAACCAGCCTGATATAGTAGAACAGTGAGCTTGTGGATAAGATATTGGAATTAGAAACTCAAGCTGCTGAATGGAAAACAGCTGTGGAACAAAATGAGAATGTGGTCCAAGTGTTATTTAATAGAAACATAGAGTTGGAAGATAAACTGGGACAAGAAGAACAGAAGGTTCAGGAACTGAGGAACGATAAGGAAGCCTTGGAGGCTAAGTTAAGGGATGCAACTGCTGAGAGAGCCAGGTACGAACATGCCAGGGCTAAAGCAGTAAGAAGAGTAAATTTGGTTGAAGAAGAAGTGAGGGCCAAGAAAGCCCGAATTGATAGCATGAGTGTAAGGATGAAAGACATGAGCTATGCTTTTCGCGTAGCGTTTGGAAGGGCACAAGACAGAGTGTGCTACTACCCAAAAGAATATAACCAGACTAGTAACACTTTGAGTAGGTGGAAGATGATAGCAATCATGGATAAAGAATATGAAGACGCAGTAAGACGTGGGATGTTCCCGTAGGAAGTTGTAATAAATATATGTATGGTTATTTGTGTATGTCATGTAAATCCCTAAGTTTTGTTATAAATGGGATATAAAGTGTTATGAAACATCTTTTGTCCTAAGGAGGGAAGGTTAAGCTTGTTGTATAGAGTTATGTGAATCCTAACTTTTGTAATTTAATGGGGATGAAATGTAAATAACAATATGCAACATGTTATGTAATGTGCTAGACACTAGTTAAGTTGGTTATAAATATAAAACCAGTTATTAAATGTGTGTTGACACGGTTATGTATTTAAAGTTCATAAGAATGTGTATGTAAATGATATGTAATAATCATGGTATAAATTGTGAAATAGAAAATGTCGCCTAGACGCAGACCAAATGTCCAACCCCCACCAGAGGAGTTAGTAAATGCTCTTGAGGAGCCAGTTAATCCCATGTAGCAGTTTGTTGACTTGTTGATGGGCCCTTTCCAGACCAGGAATGTTAACCCTATGGGTGATCAACCGGTAGCAGCTAGGATCGCTACATTCAAGGATTTTAAAGCAGTAGGACCCCCAGAGTTCAAGGGGACTATGAATCCAGTGGAGGCCCAAAATTGCGTAATCGAAATGGAAAAAGGTATTTGATATGGCTAATATGGCAGAAGAACAGAAAACTATCTTCGCTACATTTATGTTGAAAGGAGAAACGAATTATTGGTGGACTGCCAATAAAGAAAGACTGGGAACAGGAGCTGCTCTATGGGAAAGTTTTAAAGAGATTTTCTTCGAGGCTTATTTTCCTCCAGTAACATAAGACATGATGGAGGTATAATTTCTAAAATTAAAATAGAAAAATATGACGGTACCCGGGTATGCGGCGAAATTCAATGAGTTGGCAAAATTTGTTCCACACCAAGTGGACACAGAACAAAGAAAAGCAAAACGTTTTGAACGTGGATTGAAGTCATGGATTTACAACAAGGTCTCAATGTTTCAGATCGGGACTTTTGCTGGAGTAATTGAAAAAGCAATCTTAGCAAAAGGAGGTAGTGATGCCTTAGCAAAGTACAAGCAAGAGCAGCATGGTAAGAAGAAAGGTGATGGAGCCAACAGAGAAAGTAGTAGTGGGGGAAGTAACACCAACAAGCGAAAGTGGAACAGTAATCCAATTGGAAGCAAACCAGGGGAACCAAAGAAGAAGATGGAGCCATGTCCCAATTGTGGAAAGGGACATTCCAGAGTATGTCTGAAGGGAAAGAACGTATGTTTCAAGTGTGGCCAGGAAGGACACATCGCATTTCGATTCCAAAGATAAACAAAGGTTATTTTCATTGTGGAGAAGTGGGGCATTAGATTAGAGATTGTCCTAAGAAGAAAACTGAAGGAGGAGTGGAAGCAGAGGAAATACTAGTGGAAAGTTGGCTATTAGTGGACCTATTCAGCCGGGAAGACCGACAGCACGTATATTCAACATGACAGTTCAAGATGCGGTGGCATCAAAGGACGTGGTGTCAGGTATCATTTTTATCAATGATACAAATGCATATGTGTTGTTTGATTCGGGTGCTACATTTTCTTTTATATCTGATGAATTTGCTAAGAAATTGAATCTACCTCAATCAAAGTTGTGTTGAACATAGAAGTAGTGATTAAGGAAGTAATCAAGGTGGAGAATATTCAACCGGATTGTTGGTTAACGATAATAGGGCATAAGCTGGTAGTTGACCTAATTCCTATTCGGTTAGGAGAGTTTGATGTAATACTGGGAATGGACTGGTTGTATAGCCATGGAGCGGTGATTGATTGCCAGAGGAAATGTGTGAACCTTCAGACTCTTGCCAAGTCTAAGGTAGTATTCTATGGTAGCAAGTCGCCACGATAATCTTGTTGTCTGACGATGATGCAGGCCAATAAGCTGTTAAGGAAAAGATGTATGGGATACTTAGAACATGTGGTTGATACACGAGTAGTGGGATCAGAAATGGGTCAGATACTCGTGGTAAAGGATTATGCAGATGTATTTCCAGATGAATTGTCGGGTCTTCCGTCAAATAGGGAGATCGAATTTGTTATAGACCTTGTACCAGGAACAACGCCAGTTTCAAATGCACCGTATAAAATGGCTCCAGTAGAATTGAAAGAATTGATGGTTCAGTTACAAGAGTTGTTGGACAAGAAGTATATCTAACCAAGTGTGTCTCCTTAGGGAGCACCAGTATTGTTTGTGAAGAAGAAAGATAGTTCATTAAGGCTTTGTATCAACTACAGAAAGTTAAACAAAGTGACAATAAAGAACAAGTATCCGTTACCGAGAATCGATGATTTATTTGATCAGCTACGTGGAACCAAGTATTTTTTGAAGATTAATTTGAGAAGTGGTTATCACCAGTTAAAGGTGAGACCTGAGGATGTACCGAAGACAACATTTAGGACTCGTTATGGTCATTACAAGTTCCTGGTAATGTCATTTGGATTGACGAATGCACCGGCTGCATTTATGGATTTAATGAATAGAGTCTTCAAGTAGTATTTGGATAAGTTCGTGGTGGTATTCATCGACGACATTCTCATTTATTCAAAGACTCAGGAAGAGCATGCGAAACACTTGAGAATAGTATTGGATAGGTTAAGAGAGGCAAAGTTGTATGCAAAATTCTCGAAATGTGAGTTTTGGTTGAAAAGGGTGCAAATTCTGGGGCACATAATCGACCAACAAGGGATATCTGTAGATCCAGCCAAAGTTGAAGCAGTAATAAACTAGGAACAACCAAAGACACCACTAGAGGTGCAAAGTTTTCTTAGTTTAGTAGGATATTACAGACGATTTATTAAAGACTTCTCAAAGTTGTCAGGACCTCTAACAAATTTAACGAGGAAAGCTGTAAAGTTTGTATAGTCAGATAAATGTGAAGAGAGTTTTATGGAACTCAAGAAAAGACTAAGTGAAGCACCTGTATTGTCATTGTCTGACGATACGGGAGGATTTATTGTGTACAGTGACGCGTCGCATAAAGGACTTGGCTGTGTATTGATACAGCACGGCAAAGTCATAGTGTATGTGTTAAGATAGTTGAAAGACTATGAGAAAGGTTATCCAACCCATGATTTGGAATTGGCAGTTATGGTATTTACCTTAAAGATTTGGAGACATTACCTATACGGAGAGAAATGTGAAATATACACAGACCACAAAAGTCTGAAGTATATTTTCACCTAGAAGGATTTGAATATGAGACAAAAGAGATGGTTAACACTAATCAAGGATTATGATAGTGAGATTCTATACCATCTAGGGAAAGCTAATGTTGTAGCCAACGCCTTAAGTAGGAAGGGTCGAGAAAGATTAGAAATGATGACTGCTCAACAACAGCTAATCAGAGAAATGGAAAGGATGGAGCTGGAAGTGCAGTATCCGATGGAATCGGAAGAAAAATTATGTGTGGTAGAAGCTCATCCAATATTATTGGATAGAGTGAAGGAAGCTCAAATGCAAGATCAAGACTGTGATCAAATCAGGAAACGCATATCAAATGGACAAGAGATAAAGTTCAAGATAGACAACAACGGAATACTAAGATTAGAAGAAAGAGTATGGGTGCCGTTAGTATCGAAGTTAAAAGATGAGATTCTACAGGAAGCGCACAGCTCACGGTATTCAGTTCATCCAGGGAGTACGAAGATGTATCAAGATCTTCGTCAACACTTTTAGTGGCCCAACATGAAGAAATATATGGCGGAATGTGTAAGTAAATGCTTAACGTGTCGAAGAGTTAAGGCAGAACATCAGAGGCCTAGTGGATTGCTACAACCGCTATAGATTCTAGAATGGAAGTGGGAGCACGTCACAATGGATTTTGTCGTGGGACTCCCGACTACACATAAAGGCTATAATGCAATATGGGTGATAATGGATCGACTAACGAAGTCTGCACACTTCTTGCCGGTCAAAATCAAGTTCAACTTAGATCAGTTAGCAAAGCTGTACGTGAAGAAAATTGTGTTGAGGCATGGAGTTCCAGTATCGATTGTTTCAGATCGAGATCCGTGATTCACATTTAACTTTTGGAAGCATTTTTAAGAGCGTATGGGTACGCAGTTGAGGTTGAGCACAGCGTATCACCCTCAAATAGACGGTCAAAGTGAACGAACGATCCAAACATTAAAGGATATGCTTAGAGCATGCGTGATGGATTTCAAAGGTAATTGTCATGACCATTTGCCATTAGTGAAATTTATATATAACAACAGTTATCATGCAAGTATTGGTATGCCACCTTATGAGGCATTGTATGGAAGAAAGTGCAGAACACCTCTCTGTTGGGATGAGGTAGGAGAGCGTAAGCTATTGGGACCAGAAATAGTGCAGCAAACTTTGAAAATTGTCATAGTGATAAGATCATGACTTATAGCAGCACAAGATAGACAAAAGAAATATACTGATCAATATAGACAGAAAAGAGATTTTGAAGTAGGGTCCCATGTATTTTTGAAAGTATCTCCCTGGAAAGGGAAAATAAGATTTAGAAAGAAGGGTAAGTTGAGTCCAAGATTCATTTGACCTTTTGAAGTGCTAAGAAGAATAGGAGAAGTGGCTTATGTCGTGGCATTACCTCCAGAGTTAGAACACATCCATAATTTATTCCATGTATCAGTGTTAAGTCCGTACTAAACGGATTATAAGCATGTGATTGAGTATAAGCTTATTCAAATTGAATTAATGTAATGACAGGGTAGAATAGTATCGTGAGCACCGAACATGTGGTTCATGGGACCCGAATTTGGGGGCATCACATCAGATGCTTACAGTACTAATAAATATTATATACCATCCTCATTCTGATAAGTAGTTCATTATCAATACTGTATTAATGTTTTACTATTTATCTGATGTTCAGAGTTTTGGCATAATATGATCAATCCATATTACCAATACCCTCACTCAGATTTATAGTTCTTTAACAATTCTAGGTTATATCAAAGTAAAGACATAACAACATTTGATGATAATATAATAATATCATTCATTTAATATTCGGTTACATGTTTATTTCTTCGTTTTACAACAGTCATTATGACTTCTACAAATACAAGTAATAAACATGAAAACATAATCTACACTTCATCTTTACGTTCATAATCTTCTTAACATTCATCTTTAATCAGCAAATAAGATTTTCTTCACAAGAATGAGCACAACGGTTCAATAAGTCTAACAAATAGCACATACACGATTTATACATTCAGATAAATTTTAACATGCATTGACTGAACATATTTCTCAATTTAATATCACATATATCTCACATTTCAATAATTTATATCACATTATCACACAAAGCATACAAATTATGTAAACATAACACATAACAGTTAAAAGACTTGCATGTATAATGTACGATTTAGTTCATGTTGATTTGAACTTGATTTGTACTTTAAATATGTTTAACATAGCAATAATATTCGTTAGTATACATTAGAATATGTATCTAATCTAATTAATAATGTACATTTGAGGTTTGAAGTCGATACGTATTTAAATCGCTTCATTAGATACTTAATTATGTTAATTAATTATATTCGTCACTTAATCTGTCACTAAATATAGTTTAACATGTTAATTTAACGAAATCATCACTAAATTTGTCACTAGAGATAATTTAATTTAATTATCTAGCTTGCCCGTCACTCGATCTGTCATTCAAAGTTGTTTAAATCGATTATTTAGATAATTAATTGTGTTAATTATTTATCTTCATAGCTTAATCCATCACTAAATATAGTTTAGTATGTTAATTGAATTAATTCATAACTCAATCTACCACTAAAGACTAATTTAGAAGCTATCTCGACGAATTTTTAATTAAATTTGTCGCTAAAGATACTTTAAATTTGTTTTATTTAAGTTTAATTAAATTTTGTCTTGTATATCTATTGTCACGGATCAAATTTGTCACTAAAGCCGTCGCTAAAAGTATTTAAAATTAAATTTTAAATAATGTTTAAACTAAAGCATCGCTAAAACTACTACGACAATTAAGTCTATTGTGATAGACAACTTAGACTAAGGATTTAGCAATTATGTTGCTAAGTCTGTCGCTATAGGTGTTCTTAATACATTATGGGTTTATCGTAAAGAAACTGTCGCTATAAGCTATAACGACAGGCAAGTCCATTATTAAATCCCCCTGTTCATGCTTACTGGAAGGAGGTCATCGCTGGTCCGTTGTTATAGGCCCAGCGCCTAGGCATTCGTACTTAGCGCCTGGCCAGATTTTTTGGTCAATGCCGAGTAGGCACTTTTGGCTTGAAACATCTCTTAGGTCATGTACTCTTTGAACATAAAAAAATATTTCTAGGTCTACTACTCGTGTAATACTACGCCAACATACCAAATTTGGACCTTCACAACATCAAACTTGAAAGATCCAAGCTGGTCAAACAGTTGTGTAAGGCCTGTTATTCTGTTTCTGGGTTGCCTAGAGATTCTGGGTTTTTAGAATTTCATAGTCGAGAGACTCCTTCTAGGCTTAATATCTTCCTGGACTTTGATCTGATTGGTATAAGGTTTTTTTCTATTTATTCCCTACATGGCACGCTATAACTAGAAAGATTAAAACACGACAACCAACCAATAAGATCGGATCGAATCTAGAGGGCCTGGCATGTGCCCTATCAAACTGTTATTCACAGTCATGAGCAAAGAACAAAAATTTAATATTTTATGCATCTAAACGTTTTGACAATATGATTAAGCAACTCAGATCTCTTATTAACAATATATCATTTATTACTAAACATTTTAACATAAAACCCAACACAAGATTAAAGAGCTAGAAAGCACTTAAAGTTTTATACCTTTTAAGCAATCTTTCCATCTCTTCCGTTGATTTTGATCTTTGATTGCTATGAGTGATATATTAACTTAATTTTGGAGTGTATTTGCTCTCAAATTCGTGGGTTTCAATCTTTGGATGGCTTGTTATTTATAGGAAAGCTAAGTTAGGATTTTATGGACATTATGCCATTACTTACTAACTAAGCTAACTTAGATTGATCATCACATCCTACTAGTTGGTAATGCCATCCCATGTGTCTCATTAATGTTGTAAATCATCACAAAAATGTGACATCGCTCCTAGCATTTGATCGGTCTGCCATTTCACACATATTTTGATTAAGGGAAGAGAATTTCAATTTAATTTTTCTTGCTTAACATGGCTAAGATTTTAGGGGTAATATGGTCATTTCCTAAGCTTCCTAGGGCTGACCTCATCATACATCATGATTATATCATCACCTTTGATGATGTCATGCTTACATCATTTGTATTTTTCTCTGTGTAATTTTCATATTTATTTTTATATAATTTTCACAAAATTCTCGTATAATTATAATTCTCATACTTATACAGACTAACTAATTTAGTTAGTATCCAATTCGTTTTTAACAAAATCGGTTCGTTCCTAACTAGTTCGGTTCATTTCCAACCGAATTAGTTAATTTCCAATTATATTGTTTTAATTTAGTTTGTTACTTAGTTAACCATCTAGTTTCAAGGTTAGGAAACTTTATTTTGCGTTCTCGTAATTCCAAAAATTGCATATATTTTACTTTTTATACTTCGTATAAATGCTATTCAGTTAAATGTGAAAAGTCAAAAGACTTAAGATGGTTGACGATTTTCGCTACGTTTTAAAACCCAAAAATTAGGGTTTTCACTTTTTAGGATTAGGGTTTAGGTTTTGACCCTACATAACATCTTGATTTCTAATACGTGCTTAGGGTTAACTATATGAATCCAAACCATAAAATCATATCACACATATTACACACATTAAATATCTAACACATAAGTTAGGCCAAAAATGTTTAGGTCAATATTAATCATATGTCACATAACTTAGTTTATAATTTCAACCTCTAATTATATACGATCATATCTTTGAGTCGTATTTAGTCTTTTAGATAGCTTAATGTTTATTCGAGTAATCGTTCTCTAGGTTTTGAACTGACAATCTTTAATTAGATCTTGTCATATCATATTTAAAATATTTGGGATATTACAAAATTCTTTAGAAGTTAGGTTTTAATTTAGCTCCTAATCTAATTAGGAAATAAATTAATTATTATATTTAATCTATTTCTTAAACCATTTAGGAACTAAATTAATTATAATAAGAGTATTCCTTATTAATTAATTTCTAAATATTTTAGGAACTAAATAATAATAATAATAATAATAATAATAATCCTTTTATTAATTTATAATTAATATTTTCAAAATACTTAATTATAAATATTAAGCTATTTAATTTATTCTATCACCATAGAATAAATTAAGTATACTTAATTTATTATTACCATTATACCATCTATTTTAAAAATAAATATTTCTCTTTTATGTTGTGGCCCTTTAAATTCAATATTAAGCTGGTAGTAGAACAAATAAATTAGAATAATTCTAATATTATTTATAATAAATTAAAATTTTTAAATTCATATATAAATAAATACTTATTTATTTTACATCATGAGGGATACCTCTTAGCATATGATGACTATCCGGATAATATGAATTTCAACGTTTGATCACAAAAAATCTATTTTGCGAATAGTTGACGTACAATTCAATTCTTCTACCATTTATGTCGCAATCAAATATAAGACACGGAATTTCTGTCAACTCTATTTTATATTTGATCATATACATTTCAATCATCAAATGCACAACTAATATTAGTGTAAATTAGAAACTATTTTCTACTTTCCATTCCACCTTGACCAAGGATTTTTTAGCTATCATTTATCAAATTGCATAGGACATTCTTTCCTTTTATTAGAAGTGACAAATCATTTGTTGATCATTCACCTACCTCCATGTACAACTTATTATACTCGAACATATCATTTTGTTATACCCGAATAATCTTAAGGAATATGACAAAGTATAACTCATCATACACAAGGTACTATAATGATCTCAAGTCCAAGGATAACATGTACTACTATCACATTAAGAACTCCTACTGACAGATAAATAAAAAACCATTAGGTGTTACTTAAGCGAGTCACATTCAGTGAACTTATTCTCCAATAAGCACATACATACTTGCTTTAGTGTCTCCACACAAATGATTATGAGATCAATCATCCTCTTCAAAAGAGTGAGCATAATATGTATTAATAAATCCGGATTCACTAATTCCCATTTTAGTGATCCTACAATTAGAAACATTTTAGTTTTGTGCTATCTTGAATTTAGATTTCTTTAGTATAATCAACATTATGATTCTAAAAGTATTACTCCAAAACTATGGGTTTATTTATTTAATCAATTCAACCAAAATTAATCATGAATAAGAAAATGCTTTTAAACAAAACTTTAATTAATAAATGAATAAAATTATAAAGTATATGCATATCACATCAATGTGTGGTTTGAGGGCATACTATTTTCAATGATAAGCATCTAAATGTGATCCACCAAGAGATCTATGAATTATAGAAGTAATTTTTTATTTTTCTAGACTTTTGGTGGCTAGCCCTAATTTCTCTCTCTCTCTCTCTCTCTCTCTCTCTCTCTCTCTCTCTCTTTCTCTTTCTCTAACTCATTAGATGTAAAGAAAATATGAAATATTCTCTAATACTTACAATTGTATATCAATCCCATCTATAATAAGACCCCTTTTATTTATAAACGTGTTCAACCCTCCTAAACTCTTTAGGAGTAAGGTTTTAATTTAACTTCTAATCTAATTAAGAACTAAATTAATTTTTATATTTAATCTAATTCCTAAACCATTTAGGAACTATATTAATTATAGTAAGAGAACTCCTTATTTATTAATTCATAAACCTTTTAAGAACTAAAGAGTGATAATAATAATAATAATAATAATAATAATAATAATAATAATAATAATAATAATAATAATAATAATAATAATAATAATAATAATAATAATAATAATAATAATAATATTAATTTATAATTAGTATTTCTAAAATACATAATTATAATTATTAAGCTATTTAATTTATTTCATAATAAATTAAATACACTTAATTTATTATTATTAAATCAATTACTTCTAAAATAAATATTTCTTTTTTTATGGTATGGCCCTTTAGGTTTAATATATAAATAAATACTTATTTATTCTACATCATGAGGGATGACTCTCAGCATATCTGACTATTCGGAGAATATGAATTTCAACGTTTGATCTCTAAAAACTTATTCCGTAAATAGTTACTGTACAATTCAATCTTTCTATCACATAATGTCTCAATCAAATATAAGGTATGAAATTTTTGTCAGGTCTTATTTATTTGATTATATGTATTTGATTCTCAAATGCGTAACTCAAATTAATGTAAATTAAAAACTCACTTGTAATTTTCATTCTGCCTTAGCCAATGACTCCTGAGTTGTCATTTACCAAATCGCATAGGACATTTTCTCCCTTTACTGGAAGTGATAGATTTTTTTATTAATCATTCACCTATCTCTATGTACAACTTATTATATCCGAACATACCATTTTTTTATACCCAAATAGTCTTTAGAAATATGACAAAGTATAACTCCTCACACTACAAGAAAAACGCTTAATCCCGACGGAATTAAGATCGACGGAATGAATTCAGTCGTAAATATGTTATTTTCGACGGAATATTCTGTCGAATTTAATTCCGTCGGAAATAATTTATAACCGACCGAATTCCGTCGAGAATATGCAGGATGTTTTGGCGGCAAAGTTCCCGCCACCGCGAAAGTTATATTCGACGGAATAATATTAATGTCGACGGAATTTTAGTCGAACATATAATTAAAACCGACGGAATATTGCCGACGGAATTCCGTCGAAAATAATGTTTTAAATTGTAGTGCTTCAGCCCGATCAGTTCATTTCTGCTTCTTCCTTCTTTAATTTATTCTACCGCACTCTCTTTCTCTCTCTCTCTCTCTCTCTCATCTCTCTCGTTTTCCCTCTGACCCACCACATCTGGTGCCGATGTTGCTTCTCCTCCGGTCGCCGATGTACATTGTTTCTCCTCCGCGTTGCTTCTCCTCCGCGTTGCTTCTCCTCCGCGTTGCTTCTCCTCCATCCCGTCCGAGTGTATAAGGTTTGTTGGTGTGTGTGTGTGTGTGTGTGTGTGTGTGTGTGTGTGTGTGTGTGTGTGTGTGTGTATTAATTTTCTGTTGCATCTTGGTTAAATATATATGTATATATTGTTGTTGAAATTGCGATTATTGTAACTGAAATTATGATTATTTGCTGAAATTGAGATTATTGATGCTCTGGAAAAAAAATTGTGCTGAAATGGGGATTATGGATGTTCTGAAATTAGGATATTGTTGCTGAAATTGGGATATTATTGCAAGGTATCCATTGCATATTTTTTTTAAAAAAAACAAAGTTATTTCCGACGGAATTTCTATCGGAAATAATTCCGTCGGAAATAAGTCATTTCCCACGGAAATTCCGTCGGAAATAACTTTTAGTTTTCCGATTGAATTTTCGACGGAATTAATCCCGACGCGCTTAGTTACGACTGAATTGTTGACCGAATTTTTCGTCGGAAATTAGGTAATTCCGACGAAATTTTCTTATTTCCGACGAAAAATTTCGTCGGAGATAAGCTTTTTTCTTGTAGTGTCATACATAAAATACTATGATGATCTTAAGTCTAATGATCACATGTACTATTATCACATTAGGAACTCCTATTCACAGGCAAGTAAAATTTCATTAGGTGTTCCTTAAGCGAGTCACGTTCAATTAACTTATTCTCTAAAAAACACCTACATACTTGCTTTAGTGTCTACACACAAATGATTATGAAATGAATCATCCTTTTAGAAAGAGCCAGCATGGTATGTACTAATCTATACGGATTCCCTAATCCCTATTTTAGTGATCCCATGATTAAAAATACTTTAGTTTTGAGCTATCTTGAATTTAAATCTCATTAGCATAATCAATATTATGATTCTAAAAGTATTACTCCAAAACTATGGATTTATCCATTTAATCAATTCAACCAATTAATCATGAATAAAAAAATTCTTGTAAAAATTTTTTTTATTAATAAATGAATAAGATTACAAATATATGCTTATCACATTAACTTGTGATTGGCTTAAAGGTACACTACTTTCAGTTACCCCATTGTGGGTATTTGAATCCTCTTACTACACTCAACATAAAAGGCCAGAGGCATTCCTGGTCTATATGACTTGGCAAGAGGGGTGTTCTGTTGGTGTGCTTCCATTTTCTTCTGGCCTTTCAAAGAGATAAGGTCGGCTGTTACAATAGCTATTTTTATAACCTTTGGAAAAGGCTATCAATCCACTTCCATGGCTTCATCCTGCTTATCAACAAATTGTAACAATCCTGTGTCAACATTATTTTGAATAATATTTCTAAAATGCAAACAATTAGCAGTAGATTGTCTAAAAGATTGATGTCATTTACGAAAAATCTCTTCCTTTAGTCTCCTTATCTTATAAACACTTTTGTTTGTCCATAAATTTTATGAATTTCACTTTCATTAAGTAATCAAAAATATAATCGGCCTTTGAGACATCAAAAGTATATTGTCTCTTAGTAGCCTCTTTGTTCTTTTTGTTAGGCTTAATACTTAGCAATTGAGCAGAAGGATTGGTTTTTGACATAGGATCACATGATGGGTTTTTTTTCTATCATAATAGCAACATCAATTTGAGGTTATCTGACAAATGATTTTCATCGCCAAATAAATTAAAATTCTTGCATAATTGAGTAAGCAATTTATCAAGTAAGGCAAAGTCAATATATAAATTAGCATAGTAATTTGAGTCATCGTAATAGGTTCCCATGAAAAATTTCTTCATTTGGTTTTTCTCTTTTATTAGACTTTCAAATTTAGTGACTCTTGTACTAAGTTCACATATATCTTTGAATACATTACCATCAAATTCTTCCTAAACTCTAAATTTAGATCACCTAAAGTTAAATCTGTCATTTTTAATTCCCCTACTAGGTATCTTTTATTTTAACCTTTTTAAGAAAATATCCATAGGTTTGCCTAACCTTTGTTTTAATTTAGATAAATCTGTAATGGAAATTTTAGGTTTTGCCCTCTAGAATTGGGTATGAAACCGTTCTGCTATATTTTGCCATGAATATATGAAATTTGGTGATAGGTTAATATATCATGTAAAAGTTGAAGAAACGTTTGTAGACCTAAAACAAACCCCAAGACAGTTGGTACATTAAATTTGATTCATTTATAATGGATTAAAATTATACAACAACAATTGCACATCATTGTGTATATGTGAAATAAAAATCGGATGATAACTTCATTATTTTATTGCTATATGTAGATGATATATTGATAGTTGGGAAATATGCTAACATGATTCGCAGGCTCAAGAGTGAGTTGTTTAAGTCATTCGATATGAAGGATTTAGGTCCGGGTAAGTAGATTTCAGGCTTGAAAATTGTTTGTGACAAGAAAGCCAAGTGGTTGTGGTTGTTACAAGAAAAATATGTTAAATGGGTGCTTACAACATGAGTGGTGCTAACCCATTTAGTACACTACTGCCAAGTCATTTTATGTTAACGAAATGTATGTGTCCTTCTACTAAGCAAGGGAGAGATGATATGGCAGCAGTTTCTTATTCCTCTGCTATAGAGAATCATATGTATGCAATGATTTGTACACAACCAAATATTGCTTACGCAGTTGGTGTTGTGATCAGGTATTTGTCTAATCTTTATAAAGAATATTGGGAAGTAATTAAGTGGATTCTCAAATATTTGAAAGCTACTTTCAATTTGTGTTTAGATTTTGGTGGTTCAAATCCAGTAGATGCAAACATGACAAGTTCTGAAGAGAAGAAGTCTACTTCAGGTATTTGTTTATTTTTGCAGGAGGAGTTGTATCATGGCAGTCCAAGTTGCAGAAGTGTGCTGCTTTGTCTACAACTAAGAAGGAATATATTGCCACTACTAGGGGTGCACAACGGTTAATTCTGTCGGTTTGGTTGGTAAAAAAATAATCAAATCATTTAAGTCGGTTATAAAAAATTAAAAATCAAAACTGCCCAAATTTTTATCCCATAATCGGTTATCAGTTTAATCGGTCGGTTTAGTCGGTTATTAAAACTTAAGCACAAAAGATAGAATTAGTATGTCAACTAATTTTAAAACAATGTATTATTGGATAATAGGGAATTGGTATGCCACTAAATTATAAAAAAAAGGCATATAATGAATATATAATTATATAAAATAAATAATAATTAGAAAGTATATAAATTCTATTATAATATTAAGACGTTCGGTCGGTTTTGGTTTTTTAATAAACCAAACCAAAATCAACCAATATAATTTCAATTTTTAGTTTTACAAGTTTCGGTGTTTCGATTTTGTGATTTTCAATTTGGTTTGTTAATGGTTCGGTTTGGTGCAGTCGATTTTTTGATTATTTTCGGTTTTGTGTGCACCCCAAGCCGCTACAAAAGCAAGTAAGGATATATTACAATTGAAATGATTTCTCCAATAGTTGGGTTTGACACATGATGAGTATTTGGTTTATTATTATAGTTAGAATACAATTGACTTAACAAAGAATGCCACTTATCACAATCATTCCAAGCACATTGATGTTCATTGTCACTGATTTCAAGAAGTGATGAAAAAGGAATTGTTAAAAGTGAAGAAAGTTCATACCTATGAGAATTACTTAGATATATTGACAAAGGTTGTAAATCGCAATATGCTTGAGTTTTGAAAGGAGTTGACCAGGATGGACTCCAAGTAATTAACGGGATTACGATGGAAGCCCCCCTCTCATGGGTTTAGTGGATGAGATTATTAGGTTTATAGGTTTAGAGTATGAGATTAAGTTTTGGTCATGTGCTGATTCATTTTCCAAAGCAATGGTGGAATCAATTGGTTATCAATCAGAGAGATACATCTATATGGGGCTAGAAATCCTTTTAGATTTGAAATGTCTTCTTAGTCATTAACAGGCATCAGGTAGCTATTATCATAAAAAGGATATAACTGGGTGATTTTGAAACAAAGTTGGAATTAAAGTCATTGGGATAACGTATGACTTGTTTTGTGGCGTGAACATACCACTACAGAAGAAGCACGCAGCAATTGTGAGCGGTTCTAGGCAGAATATATATTGTGGACCAGAATAAAAAAAATTGAGAGTTTTTTGTGAATTTTTATTCATACTTGTCGTCAATTATTCGGATTAATTAGTAGTCGAAAATTTTTAATTAATTTGAAAGATTTTGTGTGGTGAAATAATTTGAATTTTTATTCAAATTAAAGTATTATTGTATTCTCTCAGTTTATTGCATATTTTAAGTTTTCGGTGTTAAAACTTAGAAAAAGTATTTGTACTCACAATTCAGATCACGACCCGTGAAGAGGGTTTTCATGTAAAATTTGATATCTTGCATTTAGTTTATTTTTTATACTATTATTTTTTGCATTTGGTATTTATTTGGGTGGATTGCAATATATTTGTTCGGTGTATTTTTTATTTTTTTATTGTTTAATTTATCAGAAACAGTTTTACGTAGAAGAGTTTTCTCAACACTATTGGTACTTGATACAAAGCACAAGCCAAAGAGAAGAATAAAATAAAATCGAAAATCAAAGAAAACGGGGCAAAAGATATTGAGAATTGAATGTAAAACAAAGAAGATAAGAAATTGCATAACAATAGCCTAATAATCAGCAGTTATATTCAAATGGAGGTTTGCTTAAAAAATAAAAAAATAAAAAGGATAAAACTTTATGTGTAAGCCCAAAACCAATAAGAAGAGAATTAGCAAGAATTATTACAATTCATGACATCAAGAACCAATAAGGCATAAAATTATTAAGAGCCAAGACAGTTAACATCACGAAGACAGATAAAATCAAGAAAAATAAAAACTACGAATCGAAGAAATATATGTATAGAGCAATGAAAAAGAACAATGTCAAAATTAGACAATAGTTGTACCTCAAGGTCAAGTAGGAAAGAGAGAGAGAGAGAGAGAAACTAACAGCCCTAGAAATCCAAGAAGAATGGGAAAAATATTCAAGAATTAAATTGTAAACAAACAGGATAGGCAATTGAAAAGGAAAACACCAAGAACACTTAAGAATTATGTCATGTATTAGAACAAATTTATGACTAATTATAATTGTAAAACATATCAATACATATGATTGAATAGAATTATAAAGAGGGTCCACTTTTTACATCTTTTTCCTAAGTTACTACTAATATTTATCTACATAACACACAACTAAAAAATTGACATAAATATTTATAATATATATCATTTTTTTACAATAATAAGATGGTAAATCGACAACAAATGAGGCATAAAATTATTAAGAGCCAGCAATCAATTAATATTTCAATTCATGACATCAAGAACAAAGGAGGCATGAGAAAGTAAGAGGCAGCAATCAGTTATGAGACATACCAACAAAATTATTTTTTACATGCCATAAAAAAAACAATCATTTATAAGATATTCGACCCAACCAAATAGTATATATCAGGCTAATAAATATAGATATCGAACAAAAAAAAGCAATTATAATACCTAGAATTAAGAACACATCTAAGGTTCAGGTACTGGGCTATCTGTTTCAAGATAATCTGGTTGACTTCAGCAAAAATCATATATATTTTTGCTAGAGACCAACGGATAAAATATTAAATGAATGGTGTTAATTTTCAAAACTTAAATAAATTATATTAATTTTGAATTTAAAAATATTTTAAATTAAATGTTAAAAAGTCAATATTAATCTTATAATTTAAAATAGAGTGAGTTTATAATATTCATAATTATATTGACTTAAGCTATTGAATTCATATCAATTTTGAACTTGAAAATATTCAAAATTAATTTTTTTTTATAATAATATTAATTTTATAATTTGAGTAGAGGGAATATTTGGGCTTGAAGAACCAATTGGCCAAAAAAGAAAATTTAGAGACGACTATGGCACTAGGTTGTAATTTGGAGCGACATAAATGTCATTTAATCATTTAATATTGTTTTAACTGTTGTGAATTCAGTCCATGAATATGTAACTTCAGTAGTCTATATAACGCCCCCAAAAATCCCCGCGCTCGCTACGGTGGATCTTGTGCGTTAAACTCCATACATTCTTCAAAACTTAATCAATGATCCCATAATCATATTGGTTGAATTAGTCTTATTTTAGACTATACATTAAAAATTTCTCGTAACTTTGTCCCTAGATCTTAACTTCATCTCATTCATTATTTATACAAGTATCAACTTGTATTTCATCCTTATAAATGGATAACACCATTTATAACGGTCCAATTTTAACCTTAAGATTTAAATATTCTATAACTTTACATATTTTAAGATTCACAGCATTAAATCATTAGGACGGCTCTTCGTAACAAAGAATCTCATGGTGAATGTTTGTATCTTCACCCGTGATAAATGTTTGCATCTTTATCCATGACAAATGGTTGTACATTTGTCTGGTGCAAAATTCTCTTTTTGTTCAGAACATTACCCAACTAGTTAAAACCCTCACTCGAAACACATTTGTTTATAGTGATATCTCTTAATATCAATAATCCTACTTATCTGATATTCAGAATAGTAATAACAAGTTATACCTAGGTCCGAGGAACCTAACGATGCATTTGACCAGTCAATATCAATTAGTCATGTCTCGGATGTACAGTACTCACAAGTCATTTACCGATCATCATCCAGATAAATAGATCATTATCAATACTATTTTAAGTTTTAACAATTCTAATATATATCAAAATAAAGACATAACAACATTCTGATGATAATAATTTATATAATTCATTTAATATTCAGTTACATATTTTTCTTGTTCGTATTACAACAGTCATTATGACTTTATACAAATACAAGTAATAAAGCATGAAAACCTAATCTACACTTCATATTTATGTTCATAATCTTCTTAACGTTCATCTTTAATCTGTAAATAATGTTTTATTCGCATGAATGAGTACGACGGCTCAGCAAGTCTAACATATAGCACATACGCAATTTATGCTTTCATATAAACTTTAACATGCCTTGACTGAACATAATTCTCCATTTAATATCACATATAACTCACATTCTAATAATTTATATCATATTGACACACAAAGTGTATAAATCATGTTCATAACTTATAAATATAACACATAACAGTTAGAAGGCTTGCAAACATTAGTTAAAGAATTCACATAACATCTATTACATAACAACATGATATTACACATTTTATTTATCATTTTAACAATACTACACAAATAGCATATAGCAAGAGTTAGAAGACTTGCCTTGAAACCATTTTAAGATTTTTCGAAAAATCGTTAAACACCTACAAAAAGGGTTACGCGTCCCCGAACGTTAGTTTACCCAATTTTTCTTTTGAAAAAGTCTTAAGATAGCTTAACTAGACTATTTTCATTAGTATGATCATTTAGTTGAGTGGCTAACTCAAAATCACATTTTAAAGTATTTAAACCCGAATGGTCCCTTAAAATTTTCAGCTTCAACCTCTTTTATTGGGACAGTCATAACTTTGTCATATGAAAATATTTTTAGGTAATTCTTGAGTCTAAATTGCTTAGAATTTCATGATATAGAACTTTCCTTTAGGTTTCCAAGGAATATTATGACTTTAAATTTTTGAATTTTAGCAAAAACTGTCAGTATAAATGCTTTGATCAATAGTTTTAGGCTTAACCATGTGAGACATGTCTCAGCTAGCTTTAATTACTTAAGATATCATGTTATAAGATTCAATAACACTTCATAAAATAAAAATAACAAAATCATAAACCTACTTATTTACGATTTATGACTTTTCCTCAAGAACACGAAGAACAAATCGAAAAACACGAAGAATTAAGTTTCATCATTCTTGGTTTAACTTATTAAAACATGGTGCCACAAGCATAAATTTATTAGGCTATTATGTTTTACAACTTTATAACACTAAATTACAAAATCATAAACCTACTTATGTAAAAAATTATGACTTTTACTAAAGAACATACGAATAACACGAAAAACAAAAACTCGTACATGGT
Organism: Hedera helix; assembly: GCA_947179155.2. NCBI lineage: Eukaryota > Viridiplantae > Streptophyta > Magnoliopsida > Apiales > Araliaceae > Hedera > Hedera helix. The sequence continues at coordinate 25,126,297 of OX359270.1, forward strand.
AATGACTTATGTTCTTAAGCTTTTGTATTTCATAATTGAAATAATTTGAACATTATAACTGCTTGCATAAGTGATAATAACACTTTATATTTGACAAAATTTGGTCATTATAACAACTTATTTACTTGATTATAACAATTTATAATTAGTGCTCAAGAACACACGAAGAACAAGGAGAACAACAATCGTACTTGGCTACGACTCACGTTCTTGAGTTTTTAAACGAAAATTAAACAAACATAATAACAACTAACAATTTACCTCTCGAAGTGCAAGCTTTAACTATTTCTTTGCACTTGATTCTTGTCTCACAAGAACTCTCTCTATAATTGCTATTTAGCTTGGTGAAAATGGTGTAAATTTGTGAAGGAATGTCATCTCTATTTATAGGAAACCAAGGGTCGAGGTAGTTTAGTCTTTAGTTTAAAAGCCAATGGCATTTTACTCTTTTCACATATTATTTAATTAATAAAACTAAAATAATAACTAGATATTTTCCAAGCCAAAATCGCCCACTTAGCTTCTAGAAGCTTCCCGAGCTATTTTGTCATTATTTCTTCCAATTTCGGTATATCGGATAAATTGCGTGCTATTAATTTAAAATATTTCGCATCAGTAATATCAGTTTTAATTAGTTATACGTATTTTATTCATAAAATAAATCATATAGTATTAATATGATGTCTCGTATAAGTCTCGTAGTTTATATCTTGTTTTAATCTCGAATACACTTCCGTATATTTCTCGCACAGCGTGTTTTACGTATTTATTTCCATATTTGTTCCATTTTAAAATTTCATAACCCCACAGTCATTTTTTTGCAAATATTTTTATTTGTGAAAATATCTCCGTTGTCCGTAAAAATGCTATTCATAAACTGTGAATTTTCAAAATTCGAAAGACATGTCCAAATAAATAGTGTTTTACGCATTTTTTGAGAAAAACTTTTATTGGCTAAATAGCACTTATATTTCATATAAACGCTATTTCGTGAAATACGATATGTCAAAATATCGAAAAGAACAGTCAAGAAGACAACAAACGTTTTCTCATAAATCATATCATTTTCATCTTTTTTCCCAAAAAATTTTATTCTTTCTCTGACATCTAAATCTCATATTAACACTATGTTGTGAAATGTAAGAAGTCCTACAAATGAAAGAAACAGTCAAACAAATGAAAAACATTTTCTTGTGAATAGTGATTTTACACGTTTTTGAAGAAAAAAAACTTTTATTGACTGTTACGTGTTTTCAAAGCATAGGAAAGATGAATCTTGAAACGGAATGTCAATTTGACCTATACGTTTCTCTTGAGAGCCTAGGTTATTTTCTAGAGTTTAGACCCTAGAGTTAGGGTTTAAGATTTAACTTTTTTTCTAATTTAGGTTTTTGTCCTAAATTGACTTCTGATTTTTAATAAGTGTTAGGTTAACTACTCAAACCAAAACACAAAATTTTACACATAGATAATTCTCATATCACATTTAAAATCTTAATTCAAGCTTTACTATTTACATAACACAAATTAATTTAAAGATTTTTTTAACCTTTTAGTTGTATACGATCGTATTTTTGAGTTGTATATATTCTTTAAGATAGCTCAAGGTACGCTTGAGCAATCGTTTTTAGGTTTTTAATTGACAATCTTAATTAGATCTTGTCAGATCATATTTAAAATATTTAGGATATTATAGTCTATTTTTTATATAGTTTGTATAAAATTAGGTTTTCTTTTATATGTTTTCAACATCAAAATTACTTTCTAACTGCAGAAATAAATCTAGATTAACACATAAATTATGCAGAATATATATAAATCAATGACACATAAACACCAAGATTTATACTTGCCTCCTAATCCTCTAGCTATTGAAGATTGACTAACAATTACGAAAAAAATAAATCTTATAATTTATAATATATAATTTTAAATAATTTATGATATTCATCATTACATTGACTAAAATTATACGAGTTTATGTCAATTTTAAGTTTGAAATATCTCAAATTAACTTGAAAACATCAATAATAATCTTATATTTGAAACAGAGAGAGTATTTTGGAGTAAAATCTAGCAAGTAATTTCTCAAAGTCTTGAACATTTAATTTATGAGTAAAATGCACTATAAGAAAAACGCATATCAGTGACCAAGACTTTCTGCGACCGCAAAATCCGTCACTAATACTACATTTTAGTGACCAATTTCAGCAACTGATAGTGCAACTAGTTGTTAAAATTAATAGCGATCGGAAGACGATCGCTATTTTCGTCGCAAATACCAATTTTGCCACCAAAAAAGCGTGGGATTTTTGGCGCCATAAGTAGCGACCGATGATCCGTCGCTGACACAGTAGCTAATGTATCAGCAACTGCACTTTCTGTTGCTATACCAATGCATTAAAAAGAATTAGCGACCGAAATCAGTCGCTATTATGTTCAAACCTAAATTTAGGCGATGCATGGGAAACAGAAGGAAGAAGGAAGAAGGAAGAAGAAAGAAGAGAGAGAGAAGAGAAGAGAGAATAGAAGAAAGAGAATAGAGAAGAGAAGAACCCTACCGGACGGTCGCCCCTCCCCTCCCCTTGCCGGACGTCGGTCATCCCCTCCCCTCACCCTATCGGACGCCGCCCCCACCCCAGCTCCCTGTCGGACGCCACCCTCTACCAGAAAAGGTAAACACCAAACTGAGATATTATGTGTATGTTTTTTCTTTTTTATCCTCACTCTAAATTTATATAAACTGATATAAAGATAAAATAATAAAATATTAAATTTAGACAACAAATTTTGATAATTTTTAGTATTTAACCATTCTTGGGGGTAGGGGGAGGAATAAGTAATAAATCATATTTGAATTCAATAGTTCCAAGTCAAGTCCATATTTTTTATATTGACAGTATTCTGTTATAGAAGTAACCCAATCCTATATTAAATTAGATAGTAAAGTGAAAAACAACTATAAATAGATATGTAATATGTTTGATTTACCTAATATAATTCATCTGATGTCTCCATACACTAGTATTTGTCCTCATTTTGCCATTATTTGGAATTGTAAAAACACTATATATGAAATGTTGACTCAAATTCAGATGTGGTAGTGACATTCTAAAAGTTCATTATATACTGATGGTTGCTTTATTTGGACGTACCCGAATCCTTGCTAAACATGTTCTCTAAAACAACTCTGTTTTGTATTTTCCATGTTTAAGGGTGTTATTCAGTTTATATTTGTGTGACTACTTCATAGACATATTTTAGTGTTTGGTTGACAAATCTCAGTGCTTCAAGGGCATATGGGAATATCTTTATGGGAGAGAGGATTGTGTTTGATTAGGAATCATAGAACGATACTATTTTCATAATCAAAATAATACAAAATAATAAAATATAATATAATATAAATAATATAATATAATATAATTCAAAATAATAATAAATAATATTATGAAATAAATAAATATAATATAAAATAATACAAAAAATATAATAAAGAAAAAATTTACAAAATAATAAAATATAATATAATAAAAATAGTATAATATAAAATCATTCAAAATAATTCAAAATAATTCAAAAAAATATTATGAAATAAATAAATATAATATAATATAAAATAATACAAAAAAATATAATAAAGAAAAATAATACAAAATAATATAATAAACATAATATAATATAACATAATTCAAATTAATATAAAATAAAATAATAAAATATGATATAATAAAAATAATATAATATATTATAATACAAAATAATATTATGAAATAAATAAATATAATACAAAATAATATAATAAGGAAAAATATTACAAAATAATAAAATATAATATAATATAAATAGTATAATATAATATCATTCAAAATAATATAAAATAATATAATAAAATAAATAAAAATAATATAATATAATATAATATAATATATATATAAATATAATATAATATAATATCATTCAAATTAATATAAAATAATATAATATAATATAATATAATATATAATATAATATAATATAATATCATTCAAAATTATACAAAATAATATTATGAAATAAATAAATATAATATAACATAAAATAATACAAAAAAATATAATAAAGAAAAATAATACAAAATAATATAATAAAAATAATATTATATAATATCATTCAAATTAATATAAAATAAAGAAATATAATATAATATCATTCAAAATAATATTATAAAATAAATAAAAATAATATAAGATAAGATAAAATAAAGAAATTTAATATAAAAAATAATATGCGCAGCTTAAAAACCCATTCGATATTCACTCATTATGAGTGAATCTTAAATAGTCCCCGTTTTGGGACTGTTCTTGTATGTTCCGCTCCCACTTAGACCGATGTCAATGACTTAAGAGAATTTATTTGTTTGTTCTAAAGAAATTTTAGTTTTTTATCTTCTATTGTTCTCCGGGTGCATACTTAGACTGTGTAAATCATAGTCTATTTCGTGTACTTGGACACCGATGGTAGATGTTGCCGAAATTTCTTTTGAACAAACAGATGCATTTGTTTAAGTCGTTGACATTAGTGGAACGTCACATACAAGAATGGGATAGAAGCCTGACCGGTGTAATAAGGGTGGAGACGTATTTAGGTAGGAAACATGCATTATACCTATACATTTGTAATAAGTAAATTTAATTAATACAATAAATCTTGTCAAAATAGGTACCATAATATTATGGATTTCTATTCAAACCGTAGTTGGAGGAGGCGACGAAAGCCCGCGGGCAGATAGGTGCTATAGCTGAATTTAGAACTGGTTGTCAAGTGTTTTTGGATTACGTATATAGCCAAAAAGAATGTGTCAACGCTCAAAATAAAATAAGATGTCCTTGTTTGAAGTGTAAGACTGTAAATTATGCGGACAAAGATATAATCGCCTATCATTTACTTGTTAATGGGTTCATGAAAAATTACGAAGAATGTTGGTGGGCACATGGACAGAAAAGAGAGAGTGTCAATGCACGGATACATAATCCAGCAGACAGTAGTACCCATCATATGAATAACATGGTTCATGATATTGCTGGGCCTGATTTTGATTGGGAACAAGACATAGATCAACTTATGAATTCTGATGCCAAAGCTTTGTTTAAGTTATTAGAGGAGGGTAGCGAACCGTTGTGGCCTGGTTGCTCAAAGCAAACTATATTATCTACAGTGGCGACGTTACTTAACATCAAGGCTGATCACAACATGAGCCATGCATGTTTTGAGTCGCTCTTAAAGGCCATTAAAAGTATGTTACCTGACGGTGAAAAATTGCCCGATAACTATTACTTTTGTAAGAAAATGGTGAAGAAGTTGGGTCTTAGATACCAGAAGATCGATGCATGTCCGAACGATTACATGTTGTTTTATAAGGAAAATGAACAGAAGACAAAATGCACGTTGTGCAGTCATGATAGGTTTAAGCCTAATAAAGAGGGTGTGACTACAAAAAAGATAAATATACCTTTTAAGATTTTAAGGTATTTTCCAATTACGCATCGGCTGCAAAGATTGTACATGTCTTCAAGAACAACTGAACACATGACTTGACATGCGAGATCTCTAGCTAAAGGTGGGGAACATAACCATCCTGCAGATAGGAAGGCTTGGAAAGAATTCAACTTAGCACATCCGGGGTTTATATTAGAACCAAGAAATGTAAGGCTTGCATTGTCAACCGATGGTTTTAACCCTTTCGGCCACTCAACTGTTCTGTACTCTTGCTGGCTTGTGATAGTGACTCCATACAACTTGCCTCATTGGATGTGTATGAAACAACCATATTTGTTTCTTTCACTCATAATTCCTGGTCCCAAGAGTCCTGGAAAGAATCTAGATGTTTACTTTCAACCTCTTATAGACGAGTTGAAGGTATTGTGGGAGGATGGAGTACAAACTTGGGATGTTTCGACGAAAATAGATTTCAACCTTCAACAACAATTATGTGGACTATTAGTGATTTTCCTGCTTATGGTATGTTATCTAGACGGAGTACACACGGGAAGATGTCTTGTTCATATTGTATGGAGCATACAAAGTCTTTTAATCTACCACATGGTCGAAAACCCTGCTGGTTTGACTGTCATCGTCGTTTATTGTTGATAGATCGCCCTTTTTCGAAGAAATAGAGAAAATTTTATAAAAGGAAAAGTAGAGAAAGATATATTGGTAAGACGATTCTCTGGGACGGAGGTGCGTGACCATGTGATGAGATTGCCAGTAATCTCATTTGGTAAAAGTGTTGCCTCAGCAACAATCAATGAGTTTGGTGAGTCTCATAGTTGGGTTCGGAGAAGCATATTTTGGGAACTATATTATTGGTCTACAAACTTGATTCGTCACAATCTAGATGTAATGCATATTGAAAAGAATGTGTTCGACAATGTATTTAACACCGTGATGGGTGTTAAGGGCAAGACGAAAGATAATGATAAAGCACGGTTGGATATGAATGATATTTGTAAGCGTCCTGGATTAGAGCTTTATAAATCACCTAATGGAAAGATTGTCAAACCGCATGTAAAATACACATTGTCCAAGAAGCAAGTTGAAGATGTGTGTGCATGGATCAAGTCTTTGAAACTACCAGATGGATATGCATCAAACATTGCAGGGTGTGTTACAAATGACAAAATACAAGGGATGAAGAGTCATGATTGTCACGTGTTCATGGAGAGACTCTTGCCAATAGCATTTCGAGACTTGCTTGATAAACCAATATGGGATGTTTTAACTGAGCTTAGTCGTTTCTTCAAAAGCATATGTTCAAAAACGTTAAATGCAAAGGACATGAAAATACCTTAAGAAGATCATCATTGAGATCACGTGTAAGTTTGAAAAAATATTTCCACCGGGGTTTTTTTGACTCCATAGAGCATTTGCAAATTCATCTACCCTATAAAGCTCATGTTGGTGGTCCAATTCAATACAAATGGATGTATCCTTTCGAGATGGTGATGGAAACCCTGAAGAGGAAGGTTAAAAATAGAGCTTATGTCGAGGGGTCGATATGTGAAGCATACAGTTTTGATGAGATAACTACGTTTATATCGGACTATTTTCTCGATGAAGTTTTGACAAAGGCAAATCGAGTTCCGAGACATGATGATGGGGGGAACATTGAACTAAATGGTCGACTTTCTGTATTTGGTATACCGGGTCGCGCTTATGGAAAAGAAAAACTCATATTCCTCTCTAAAGTAGAATTACATGCTGCACATACTTACATTATTCTCAATTGCGAGGAGATTGAGGGATTGGTGAGGTATGCATATAAAACTCATATTTAACTTAATCTCATTGATCTACACTGTAATCTCATATATATTATTTCATATATATAATATATCTGTAGATCATTCGATACGGAGTTAAGAACAAATCAACACGGAATCACTGATAAAGATATTTAACTGAATCGGGATCAAAACTTTGCAAAATGGCTAAAGGACAAAGTAAGTTATTTAACTTAATTAAGTCATTTTATTTAATTTATGAAACACTTATTCATAATGTATTAAACAATTGTAGGCTATTAATGACGGTACAATTCCTTCAAATGTACAAGTCTTAGTCATGGGCCCAGATAGGGACCAAGTCACTCGTAATGGTTATAAAGTAAATGATTATGATTTTCATACAAAGATATATGTTATCGGTAAAAGAACAACCAATACTGGAGTATTAGTTCAAGGAGATTGCTACAATGAGGTTGGTCGTGCCTTTTATGGGGATTTGGAAGAGATTATTGAGTTGTTGTACAAGGGTACATACGGAGGTCAGATTAATCTGTTTAAATGTCGTTGGTTTAATTCAGAAAAAGGGATACGTGTCGATCGACATGGAATTGTCAATATTAACCTCAACAAAAGGACATATATTAATGCACCATTTGTGTTGCCAACTCAAACACAACAAGTATATTACACTCGTACTCCTATTCGGAAAAGGGATAAAACGCCTACAGATTGGCAAGTTGTTATTCATACTCTTGCGTGTATTCGTGTCCAATTAGTAGACGGAGAAGTCTACCAAGAAGAGACGTTACATAACCCTCCTATAATAAATCTCGATGACAACAATCAACTCAACAATTTAGAGGGTGGAGGTGATGATGATGATGATGAATTGGATCCCAATTCAGTACAACACTTAGATGACAGTGATACTGAGGAGGAAGAGTTATTAAGTGACAGCGACACTGAATCTGAAGTAAGAGATGGTTATGAATCTCCACATATTGTTGAAGATGATTTGGAATCTGACAGCGAGTTTCATTAAAATGTATGTTTAATTTAATTTGTATTCTGTAGAGTTATATATAAATGTTTACATAATATTATTGACTTGTTGTATATACACACATTTTATTTCTGTAATCATTATTACGTCGGTCACATTAATATGTCATTTTTTTTAAATAGATGGCATCTTCAGCAGCAGGAAGAAAACGCGATTTAGGCTAGGGTCCAAATCAAATCCCGAAGGCCCCAGATAATCCAGATGAGCGTATTTTATTACAGATTCGCTCTGATCCTACTAACACGTAAGTTATTAACCATATAGTAATATTAAATTAAAAATTATATTACTGCATATACTAATGTAAATTATTCTATATTTCAGAGATTTTGCAAATGTTAGGGTTATTAAATGTATTTCACAGTTATGCCTACAAAACTGGCCTACCTCATCTATTACGTGGGTCAGCACACCGCTAGCCTATAAGGAGTCATGTTGGCAGAAGTTCCAGGTATTTTTTTTTCCCCGTAATTTATAACTATTATATTGAACTATTCTAATGTTTAGTATTATCAGGTTAATTATATTACAATTATTTTAATGTTATTATTGTATTTTTATTTCAGAAAGATACAAGTGGGAATATTCACAGACAGGGGTTATACAGACACTATTATGGCAAAAGTGTGTTGTCTGCACAAAATATAACATAAAGAAGGAGCGGAAAAATACACTATATAATGCTGGCATAGACCATCCTGGCCAGGCTGCGAAGTATATACATGAGTACGACCCGTGGTGGTGCTCACGCGATATATGGGTTGAGATGTGCCAGTTGTAAGACCCCGAATTTTATGAAATATAAAATTTAATTTTTCTTCATATATATATTTTTTTCTGAAACAATAAGTGGTTAAATTGATAAAGTTAAAAGTTAAGGATGTTATGTGTAAATTATATTATGTCGGATAATATTTGTTTGGTCGGGGAATATTCGTACGACGGCGTCATACGAACCAATCATTGGTGGACCCACAACGAATAATTGTCAGATATAGAAAATGATATAAACAATTTTTAAATGGTCAATGGTACTATCACTTTTAATTGTTAAAATATCTGGTGATAAAAGAATAGTAACATATGGTATTACACAGTAATATACGGTATTGCACAGTAGCACACGGTATTGCACAGTAGCACACGGCATTGCACAGTGTTTAGTATTATTAAACTGATAAAATGGTTATCGTACAATATTTGATTTTATTGTCACATGCACAATAATTCATATTATTAAACTGATAATTGTCACAGTAGCATATGCACAATAATTCACATTATTGAATCAATAATTGTCATGACACAGTAACGTATTCTTTCTTTTATATACTTTCTGCATTATTGTTATCTCTATTATGATGTTATTTAAACAATTGTATTTCATTAATTAATTGACTTGATATCTAACTCAGAGGGCCAACTACACTGTATTTATAACAATTAGTCATAATAATGAATAAGTGTGAATTATTGTTGAATAATTGAATTGATAAAGTTATTTGTTTATAATATAAAGTTATGTGATATAAAATGAATGGTATAGATTAAAGATAATATAGAATTTGAAATGGATGATGTAGATTAAAAGATGATCTTTAAATGAATGGTTTAGATTAAGGAAATCTTAAAAGATGAAATAAATGGTATAGATTAAAGATAATATAGAATTTGAAATGGATGGTGTAGATTAAAAGATGATCTTTAAATGAATGGTTTAGATTAAAGAAATCTTAAAAGATGAAATGAATGGTATGGATTAAACATTATCTTGAAATGAACGATTTGGATTAAATTAAGAAATTTTGGTTATGATAAGATTTTTGGGTATAAATAGAGGCCATAACTTAAGGATTTTTCATAAACTTCCTTACTTGTTCTTTCTTTCACTCTCTAAATACTTCTTGTGTAAGTTCTCTCTAAGTGTGCTTAAGTCATATTGAGTATTTGTGAAGATCTATAAGTGTACGAGTATTGTTCGAGTTAATCAACCTTATTTAAATCAATATCTAGTCACGTGTTAAGGTAAGGAATATCATCTTCTTTCATATTTTATTATTTAAACTTACCACGGTAAGGGGTATCATTCTTTTCATCATCATAAATAGATATTATTTTCTTTCTTACTGTAAGGGATTGTCATTCTTTGATTCTAGAAAATAATATCGTTTCTTTCTTACTCATAAGATGTGCCAGTTATTTCCATGTATTAATTTGTTGGAATAAGCTTACGGCGCAGATTGCCGCCTGCTGGTGAATAACCTTTCGTATTTATTCCTTATTAATCTCTGAGAATAACCTTACTGAGGGGATTACCACCTATTTGGTGAATAACTCTTCATATTCAATTTTTATTAAATTGTGGGAATAACCTTACGGCGCGGATTATCGCCTGTTGGTGAATAACCTTTGGTATTCATTCCTTATTAATCTCTGAGAATAACCTGACTACGCGGATTACCGCATGTTTGGTGAATTACTCTTTGTATTCATTTTTTATTTGTCTCTTGTGGAAATAATTTGTTTACACAAATTATCACATGACACTTTTATTCCATATTCGTTTGTAATATCATTTTCTTTCATATTCGTAAGTGATATTATTTTCCTTTATACTCATAAGGGATACCATCTTTTTCATCTTCCATTATTCAAACTTGCTATGGTAAGGGATATTAATTTCTTTCACCTTTTGTTAATTAAACCTGCTACGGTAAGGGATATTATTTTCTTTCATACACCTAAATCGAAACTTATTATGGAACTATTACTTCTACAATTCCTAAAAATATTATATATTCCATAATATTTGCACTTCATCATTTAAATTGAACCTTCCTATTTACGTGAACCTTTCTATTGAACTGTAACCGTTATTCTGAACTGTAGGTCTTGAATATCATTTTTGAATTTCACTCCACATCATGTTGACAATTTGGACATTATTTGAATCTGTACTAAGTAAACTTTTGATACTTATTGTTTATCCTGTTTCTTCTGTTCATCATTTATATCATTCTAATCATCCAAAATTATGTTGTTGTGACTATCTGTGGCTGGGGGAACAGATGCGATATAATTGTTGAACAGATGATAGGTTAAAGGCGATATAATAGGTTAAAGGCGATACATCTGTTCGGTGTCTTTTATGACACGTGGTGAATGTTCTCTTTGGCCCGTAGTGCAAAGATAAACTATTGTTTGGTATGATTATGACCAAAGGATGAATCTGGTATAATCATGACCGTTTATGTTATATTGAATATCTTTGGCCCGTAGTGCAAAGATGAAAAGATGAACTGTTGTTTGGTATGATTATACCAGATTATGACCAAAGGCTGAATCTGGTATAATCATGACCGTTGGTGTTATATTGAATGTCTTTGGCCCGTAGTGCAAAGATGAACTGTTGATCTGCATGATTATGACCAGGAACTGTGAATTTGTATTATCTTGACTAATGATATTTCAGATGATAAAAGTTGATAATGTTTTTCCTAAAAAGAGAAGCGAGTGGACATTATAGTCTGCATTATTCTTCTAATAGATTGCTTATTCCGTTGCTATTATTGATCTGAACATTGTTCAAGAATTTAACTGCAGTTTTTGATATAAACCTTGTAGTCTATTGTATTCTATCAAGAATACAACTATTGAAGGCTAACGATAATTTATTCGTTATTATCTTAGTCATGATATTCTTTACTGGGCTATTTGAGTTCACCCTTTCTTTTATTCCATTATTTTTCAACAGGAGATGAGAACGTAGCTGGGTCTAGCCGAAGAATAGAGTGAGAGTCTGAGAGATAGCTATCGTTGTCGTCACATGTTGTAAAATAGTGTGATAATAATAGTAAAGACTTAGTTATATATTTTTATACACTGTATTGTTGAACGTTGTTCTACCTTGTAATAATTTTGTTGTAGTCTTTTGACAACTCAAGTTTGGGCTGTGTGGGCCAGATTTGGGGGTGTCACACCAGCAGTGGCAGAGTGACGAATGGGTGAGATAATGGAGGATTGCCGCCGGGAACAGATTCGCAGGTGTAGCTAAAGGGGAAAAGGCAAATGGTACATACAAAGGCGGTAGTATATCACAGACACATCATTTCATTGATAGGGAGGTACAGAGTTTGTCAAATTTACTTTATTCATGTTTACGATCATTTAATTAGTATTTATTTGCATGATTAATATATTTATACGCTTGTCATATTTGTAGTCATCTAGTAGGTCCAGATGTCAGACTATCAATTGGTTGGATGTGTACGTGGCCACCCGTGATGGTCTGTCTGATGCTATACAGATACAGGTAATTAAGTTTTTTTTAACGTTACATATTTAAACATTAATTTTGGCGTTACATTTAACTATTCAATGTATTACTTAATTACAGAACACTTACAACCAATTAATGGATGAATGATATCCCCCTGGCAGTGGTCGCCTGCCGATTAATCAGAAGTTGTGGGAAAGGGCGTCGGTTGTTAAGAAAAAAAAATTTAAGGGCCAAGGGCAACGAAGACTACCGAGTATTACTGCCTCTTGCAGCTCTAGTAGCCAGTCTACTTAAGCATCATACAATCCGACACCACATAACGCTATGGATTGTATTAGAGTCATATGCAGAGATCCTGCCCTTCTACGTCAGCTGCAAGATCATTTGAAAGCGTTGAGTCCTGATTCATTAGCGGATGCGGTGGCAACAGCAGCAAGTGAGCCGAACTAGGAGGAGGAGACTGAGCAAGACGAGGTAATATTATTACTTAATGCACCAAAATTAATCAGTCAATAATACTATCTTGAACATGTTTCTTTTTTTGTTACAGGAACGTGGCAGTTAGCTAGATCGATGAAGCTTGGCGAGCTACATATCGTTCTTAACTTTTTTATTTTCTTCATTTTATTATGTAACTCATGCATGGTCGGATTTTTATCCTATTGTATATATTTATGTACCAAGATTAGATTAGATGTTGGTTTTATATTTATTTAAAATGTATGTTATTTCATTTGGTTAGAATTTGATATTTGGTTGGAGATCTCAATGAGATCATTTATATATCTGTTGTGCTGTGTTGGGATGTATTTGACAGGTAAAGAAATTTATGGGAATAAAAAAACAATTTTTTTTTACAATAATCAGCGATCGAATTCGATCGCTAATAGTGGTTGCTAATAACCGGTCGTTAATACTCGGTCGTTATTCGGTCTCTGTTTATCTCAAAATCCAGTCGCTGATAGTGGTCGCTAATATCGGTCGCTGTTACGTTCGGTCGCTATTAGCGGTCGCTACACGTGATGAATGTTGGCATATGTGATGACTCAGTTTAGAGACCGCGTCAGTCCCCATTGTCGGTCGCTGAAACATTGGTCGCTATTGTCCGTCGCTGATACGCATGTTAGTGACTAAACTATAGGCGACGAATATTAACGTCCGTATTCGGTCACTGATACGTATTAGTGACGGAAGACGGGCGCTAATAAGCGGTCGTTGATAGACCCTTGTAGTGATGCTATGATGACAAAAGATAATTACAAAAAAATATATACAAAATGATATATCGAATATAATTTGTTGATATTCCAGCGTATATTTAGTTATAACCTTTTATTACTAGCTATATATATTATTTAATATTTTATTTTTGTATCTAATTTTTTATCACCAAAGCATTATGGTTAATTTATAATGTGAAATTTACTTTATTACCAAATAGAAACTTAATTTTGGTGGCTAACGATTTAACAAGCAGGCCCCATCAAATTATGGTATATAGAAAAAGCGCCAACCATCATCATGCATGTATTCCTTGATGTAACTGTCATTACGGCGGATTTAAATTTTTACCTAACCGGCAACTAAATTCAAATATCTAACAAAGAAAATGAACAAAAGCAAAATTGTCACTTTCCCTTTTGCCTTCTATATATATAGCAACAGTCACCCGAGGACTTCATTTATAATGCCTTATAGCCTTCTAGCTTTAATTTAAAATCCTCTTCTCATTTCTGTCCCATTGTTCAAAAAAACCCAAAATCCATGGGTTCTTGTATCAGCAAATGCAATCCCAATAGAAATCCCCATGAAGAAACTAATGATATTGTTCTAGACAAGCTTGTTATAATCTCACAAGCTCCAATTTCTCTATTTCCTCTTTCTTCTGAATCTCCAATTTCAACTTCTTCGTCTTCTTGTGCCACTAGTAAGAGTACTAACGGTGCGTCATTGTCATCATCATCTTCATCGTACTCATCATCTTCAATTATTTGCTCGAAAAAAAAGTCATTCTCGAATGACTTCTTAAGATCATGCCTTAGAGAAAATCCGCATATAATTTGCAATATCGATCCATTCAATTTAGGTCTTGATCAAAGTTTGGTGCCTAATAAAGTTTGTGCCCAAAAATTGAATCCATCAGCAGCAAAACCAAATGTTGCACCAAAAAGGCAGCCCATTCCAAAGAAAATAGCACGCGCAACTTCTCCAACTCTCACGCGACAAAAGAGTTTTAGAAACGAAATACTGGGGAGGGCTAATACTCCTACTAGAACTACGAGGTCGCCGTCTCCTAGTCGAAGATTTAATGGTGACAATTATAATTATAATTATAGTTACAAGGGGGGTCTAGTGGACGCATTGAAAGAAAAGAGTGCACTTGTTACTAAGGGGAGTTTAGTTAATTATGCAAGGAACGATAATCTTGGGCCGGCAAGTCCCAACAACATTTTAACGAGAAATCATGAGAATTTGAGGAATAAAGAGACGTGTACTCACCGTAATGATTCAAAAATTGATGAAATGGAAGAAGGAGAAGGTCTGGTGAATGAGGATAGCAAATCCATTCCCTTGGACGATATTGATAATCCTCTCATTGCTTTGGATTGTTTCATTTTTCTGTGAAAATTGTTTTATGAGCATGCATACATATATATACACACACACACATATATATATATATATAATGTTATAATAAACATTGACTATGGGTATACAGGATATATCTTGATTTGCATACTTTCATTTATATTTTTTCTTTTGTATATATTATGATAATATATATCATTATAATTATAGTTTACTCAGATAGGTTTGAATCAAAAGAATACTTGAGCTAGATAGAAATATAGTAGTGTACGTTGTATTGGTTTGTTTGAGGATTCGGGATTTGATGTAATTCGTTTTTGTAGTCTTTGGCTTTTCGGATTGGTGGAAATTTGTATTAATTACATATTGGAATTGGAATGATTAATTTTCTTTATTTGAACATTTCCAGATTCAATCTAATGTGAACTAGAGTCTTGACCGATATAATTTTATTAATATACCGTATTGTATTTGAACCATTCTAAACTGTTCAAAATCGGTCGATCTTGTAATAGACTGTATTTGCATTTCCTTAATATGTTTGTAACTTGTAAGATCAAAGAAAACATTTTTGAAATTTAAAAGAAAAATTAAGTATCTAAATAGTGAAAAAGATTAATTATATATATTGATACATCATACGTATATACTGAGAGGAAGAGAGTTGGCCTAATATTGAAACAAAGAAAAAAAGATAACGCCGAAGAAGAGGGTGTTAGAATATGCCCTTATGACTAATATACACCACAAGACTGGTACATGTGGCATGTGAGCCTCATTTTTGCCTAAATTCTAACTGTTGGTTATTTTATTAGTATTATATTATTAAAGATGAAGATAAAATAAGTAAAATGATTGACTTGTTTCTCATGTACATTAACATATTATTTAATGCCTTAATTTATTTTTAACCCTCAATACTCTCTTTGTTTCATAAAAAATAATAAATAAAATAATTTTATTTTAATCAATTTATAAAATTTTAAAATTTAATTTATGATGCAAAATTTATAATATTTTAACATAATATTTTGTTATTTACTAAACCTTATTAAGTAGTTTACAACCTTAAATATTGTATTAATTAAAATCAACATAAGCTCAAATTAATTTTGAATTTACTATTTTGTAAATTGAATAAAAAATGACTTCTTTTGGGAAACAGGGGGGAACATTATTTATTTGCAAGATCTCTAGTTCAAGTTTAAGATGGTCTAGCTGCGCCATTGTAAAATAAATTAGAAACTAAGAGTACAAAAATAACCACAGTTGTTGCCCTCCTTTAATAATATAGAAACCAAATTTTGGTTTTTTACCTATGAATTCTAGCTTCATATTATCATTTATCATATAAAATATATAAAAAAAAAAATTCAGCTCCACCGATTCAATTGATTGAACCAATAAACCATTGAACAAGTACTTCAGTCGGTTCAATGTTCAATCCGGTTCTGATAACTATGATCAAAAGTGGGCAAAATATTAACTATTAAATAACTAATTTAAAAATAGTTAAAAATTTCTATGAACTAAAATAAATAAATGACACTATATATATATATATATATATATATAATCAAAATATAAATATAATTAAATTTCCAATAAAATTAACCAAAAGTCACCGCATAAAAATTATACAAGACTTGAAGTTCTTGAACTTGTTTAGAATCTCCTCATTTTCAGTAATATTAAATACATAAAATCGATGAATTTTCATTATTTATCATTTAATTTACGGTAGGTTATCAAATTTAAGTTTATACTTTTTAAAAAAAGAGTAGAGTTAAATAAACTTTGTATCCTCCAAGTATACTCCATTTTAAACATTATATTCTATATTTTAAAATGTAATACTTTGCATCCCGCACTTATAGTAAAGCGGCATATAACACCCTTCGAGCCAAAATCCGTTAACTAGAGTGATAAGGTTAGTGTTTGTTGATCCATATGTTGACTTTAAAAGGACAAACCAATCTCACCATTAAATCCCTACATATCCCAAAAAAATAAAAGTACCAACTAAATGAGTTTTTATTATGTTTAGCCATTTTTATGAACTATTATATTTATCAACAATATTTTCCCCTTCCTTCCACACCGCCACCATCATCATTACCATTCACCACCACTAGATCCAATCCAGAAAACAACCTCCAATCTCATAACCAAATTCATAAAAATAATACACCCACCGTTAGATCTGTAGAGAGAGAAAGGATCATTGTTATGAATATAAATGAACTTTTATTACGTATTAACTAGAGTAAATAGGTTGTCCATGATAAATTTTACCCTTACAGTGTATTTAGCCTAGCGGGCGCACAAGAGGACTTCTAAATCCGATAGACTTGGGTCCGTTGCTCTATCACTTCGGATATTAGCTAATTACCATATCCAACATTAGTTGATATGGAAATTATTGTATCCAACATAGATTCATGACAATTAATTTTTTCAACAGAGCTTCTACTACATGATTCCTATTAGGAATCATGATCCTGTTGAACAGAACGGATACTATAAATACAAGGTGAACAATAGAAGTACACATAAAATATTTTACTTTACTAAATACTTTTCACATCTATTGTTAACACGTCTTGAAACTTGTATTTACTCTCACACCGAAGGTATCCTTTAACGGCCTAAACCGTTAAGTACTTTCTGGTAATTCTTTCTGTGCAAGTTCACGTCTAAGTCGATGGTTGAAC
Source organism: Hedera helix (assembly GCA_947179155.2). Taxonomy (NCBI): domain Eukaryota; kingdom Viridiplantae; phylum Streptophyta; class Magnoliopsida; order Apiales; family Araliaceae; genus Hedera; species Hedera helix. Next base: position 25,144,207 of record OX359270.1, read on the forward strand.
GTGCAGACGAATTTGAGCATTAACATTGGCGCTAGAAGAAAAACATTTTAGTATTTAGTAGAGATCTTTTTTCAACCAAAAGAGTTAGCCTGGAAACATCATCACCCTCAAAGAGCCAAAATAACTCCTAGGGAATACATGCTCACAGTCATATCATACAACAGATGTTGACAAGCATCGTCGCCTCCAAAAGACGAGGATAGAAATAAATTAAAGCTCTTGACCTCCAGCAAGAAGAACTTGACAGAAAGTATGTGAATCTAGCTAAGTTTGAAAATAGCCTACTGAGTAAATGAGGGTCAACCTCGCGATAAGGTCATTATGGCTCACATCATGACCTTGACCATGATCGTCATCATAACCGTAAGACAACTAGTGCCCAATCATCGACTTTGAAAGATTGAAGGAAACAATCAAGATCTCCCTCACGGCACAAAGGCTGATCAAACCCAGAAATATCGTGGTAGCAGTCACCCCGCAGAATTGTCTCCCCAGAGGTCCTTTGAGAAGCATGCAGAATCTAAATAGAAGAAACCCTACTAATCTCCCTTCATAAAGGAACTTGATGAAGCTAAGATCAACAGAACTCTCAAAGTCTTGGTCTTGGAGACGTATGATGGAACAAATGAACCACAAGACCACACTTTTTCTTATGAGCGTGCAATGTATGTTTACGGTTATGATACAGCGGCGATATGTCACCTCTTCATCTCTACCCTGAAGAAGACTGTAAGAGACTGGATAATCTTTCTTATCCCACGCGCTATTGATTCATGGGAAGAGCTGTAAAAGCAATTCCATACATGTTTTGGTGACAACAAAAGGTGTGAGGATGATGACCTCGCTACTTCAGGTGAAACAGAGGATAAACGAAACTCTTCAGTAATACATAAAGTGATTCGGAGAAGCGATATCCGAGATCCCCACTATCGACTCAGTCCAGGTAATATAGTTTCTCACTATGGGCTTGAACGTAGAAAAATCCAGTTGCTTAATTGAAGAAATCATCTTTAAAGCTCCTCGCATTCTAGCAGTTGGAATAGACCCTCGCCAACCTTCAGGATTCTTCGAGATACAATCATTATTCTCACAAGAGAGACCCAAAGACGATGGAACCGATAAAAAAAGATGATAACAAGAAAAGCAATGACAAAAAGGATTCTAAGAAAGATTTCTAGTAGAAGAATGATAGCTCTAGAGATAGGGGAGCAAAAACAAAGAAAAAGATTACACCCCCCCCCCCCCCCCCCCCAAAAAAAAAAACCAACAAGGCTAATACCATCAATGAAATATAAAATGAGCCCTTTTACAAAAAGGCTTCAAAAATTATAGTATTTGTTAGGCATAAGAACAGCGATAAGTATTGCATGTATCATTAGGCCAAGGGCCATGATACTGAAGATTGTTACCAGCTGAAGGACTTCTTAGAAAACCAGGTGAAGAATGGCAACCTGAATTGTTATGTTGATGAAAGATATTGGCAGTTAGCCTTTAACCGAATTGCACCACTTCTCCCTTCCTCAGCTCCAAGGGGGTAGTTATTGTTATATCTGGCAGATTAGCATCGGCTATGTCTAATAGAAAGAGGAAAGCCTTCGCCAGAGCTGTTCACCATGTGTCTGGATAACCCAGGGATATTAAGACATACCCCATTACATTCACAGACGAGTATTATCGCCCAAGTATAGTTACACCTCATGATGACGCACTTGTTATAACTACATAGGTGGGCACTATAGATTTACAGTGAATCCTCATCAACAATGGAAGTTCCGTCAATGTACTTTACAGTCATGCGTACAATCGACTAGAATTGAAGGGCCGAAAGCTGGAGTTTTGCAATGAGTAACCTCTCTATGGTTTTGGTAATGCTCTAGTCCCTATTGCAGGAACAATTGAGTTGTCGGTGATCTTCGACCCGACCCCAAAGCAATCTTCCCTAATGATAAAATTTTACATGGTTAACGTTGAAAGCAACTACAATGTGTTATCTTAGGGAGAACCACCTTATCAGTACTTAGAATAATCACTTATATCCTTCATTTAAAGATGAAATTTTCAACTAAGTATAAGATTGGATAAGTTGTTAGAGACCAAGATATATCCCGAAGATGTTATCTCCAAACTATCCAAGCTACTTCCGTAGGGGTTAACAAACAAAAGTAGACTATGAACATTAAAAAGGAACCCTTTACAGAATGAGGTATAGAACCGATAGCAACACCTATTGAGAAAATCGATGAGATAGAATTATTCCTGAGTGATAATAAGAAAATAATACATATTGGGTTCGGACTACAAAAAGACTTCAGAAATTGTCTGATCGCCCTTCTGAGGGAGTACTCAGATATCTTTGCATGGACTTTAGCTGCATACCAAGGATAAATGAGAGCATAACAATTCATGAGCTCAATGTCAATCCTCATGTAATGTTAGTTAGATAGAAACACCAAAGCATAGCCCTGAGCAACAAAAGGTAATTGATGAATTTTTAAAAAAAAAATTAGCTGCAGGTTTCATTTTTAAGATAAATTATCTGAAGTGCCTGGCCAATGTGGCGCTCATTAGGAAACACAATGGAAAGTAAAGGATGAAAATTGACTATACCGATCTGAACAAAGCATGTCTGAATGATTACTATCATCTTTCAGGCATCGATCGATTGATATACTCCACTTTCGGACATACAATGTTGAGTTTCCATAATGTTTTCTCTAGTTATAATCAAATTAAAATATATGTTGAAGATATCCTAAAAACAACCTTCATCACTCATCGAGCCATATATAACTACAGAGTCATGCATTTTGGCCTTATTAACGTTGGAGCCACTTACCAACGCATAATGAAAAAGGTCTTCAAGAATCAGATAGGTAAAAATATGGAGGTCTATGTGGATGATATGATAGTCAAAAGCATGAAAATCGAAGACCATCTGATCGACCTCAATAAATGTTTTCAGAATCTATGGCACTATAACATGAGACTTAATTTTACTAAGTGCACTTTTGGCCTCGGGTCAAGTAAATTTCTAGGTTACATGGTTCTCTGAAGAGGGATTAAGGAAAATTTAAAAAAGATAATGACTATACTTAGCATAAACCCCCAAAGATCTTTAAAGAAGTACAAAGATTAACTAGAACGCTAGCAGCTAGCTCTTTAGCGATTTGTAGCAAGATCTACCAAAAAAGTGTCTCCCCTTCTTCAATACTTTGAAAGGAGCCCAAAATTAAAAATATTTTCAGTGGACCGAAGAGTGACAGGAAGCCTTCGAACAAATCAAAAGGTACATTTCCTCCCTTCCTATATTGACTAAGGTTTTACCAGAAAAGGATCTATATTTGTATATATTTATCAGCGAGTCCTCTAGTTATTAGAGCATCCTTGGTCCAAAAAGATTCTGAAGGACAATAACCATTTTATTATGTAAGCTATTCTCTTCAGGATGCCGAAACTAGGTACCCAAACCTCTAAAAACTGGTTTATGCATTGGTCATCTCCAAGAGGAAGCTTTGACAATATTTTCAGGGGAAGATGACCATTATTCTAATAAAATAGTCCCTCAGAAAATTTCTTTATCATCCTGATCTCTCTAGCATATTAGCAGCATGGGCAGTAGAACTAAGCCAATTCAATTTGGAGTTTTGTCCTTAGACAGTAATAAAGACACATGCCCTCATTGATTTCATTACAGAGTACTCCTTCCCTGAGGACACGAAGCATAAACAATCTACTATAGTTGATAAAACACCAATACTTAAGGAACCCGCCTAGACCTTTTTTGTCGATGGATCTTCTACTAGCTTGAGGAATGGAGTTGGAGTTATTCTTGCATCGCTCGAATGTGATGACCCCAAATTCGGGCTCACACAGCCCAAACTTAAGTCGTCAAAATACACAACAATTATTACAATACAACGTACAATATACTACAATACAATATTCAATTAATACATAACTAAGTCTTTATTATTATTGTCACACTATTTTACAACTTATAAAGACTAATACAGCTACAACTCGGACATTCACTCCATCCCCCGACTAGATCCAACTATTATCTCATCTCCTGTTAAAAAATAATGGAACAAAAAAGAAAGGAAAGGGTAAGCTCAAATAGCTCAGTAAAGAATAATATGACTAAGATAATGATGAACAAATTATCATTAGTCTTCAACAGTTGAGTTCTTGATAGAACATAATAAGCACCGAGGTTTAAATCAACAACTACGGTTAAATTCTTGAACAACGTTAGATCAACAACTGCAGAGTAATAACAGTCATTAAGAAAAATCATATAGACTATGATCTCCACTCACTTCTCTTTTTAAGAAAAACATCACCAACTTTTATCATCTGAAACACCACTGGTCATGATCATGTCAAACAACAGTTCTTTTTTGCTTCAAGCCAAAAAAAATATTCACCACGTGCCCTAAAATACACACATCAAGTATATCGTATTTATCTTATCATCTGTGTCCCAGGCCACAAATATTCATAATAACATAATTATGATGATTAAAACAAATAGTAGTGATATAAATGATGAACAGGAGAAAGAGAATAATAGGATAAATAATAGATATCGAAAGTTTACAATTTTACTTTGTGCAGATTCAAATAATTTTTAAATTGTCAACATGATGTGGACTCAAATTCAATAATGAAATTCAAGATCCATAATTCAAAAGAACGATTAAAGTTTAATAGAAATGTTCAAGTAAATAGGAAGGTTCAATTGAAATGATATTAAATGAAGCGCAGACTATTAAGAAAATTATAATCATTTCAAAAGTTTTACCGAACAATACTTACCATAGTAAGTTTAAGAGTATAAAAGAAGTGATATCCCTTACCATAGTAAGTTTGAATGATGAAAGATGAAAAAGATGGCATCCCTTATCTTAACACGTGAAAAAAACTGTTTTAAATGTAGTTGATCAACCTATATATTTATAATATAATTAGTAATCACCATATATAAATTTCATGGTATATGATAACTCGTATATTATGAACTATCAAAAGTATTTATATAATATAAATTTTTTTTATAGTGTAATAAAGTATACAATTTGAAAAATAATTTTTAAAATAATATTTCAAAATAACTCTTCTAAAGGAAGCTTTTCAAAATAAATCTTCTCAAAGAAGAGTCTTCTATGAAGATTCGTGAATACCGTGTGAAATAGATATTTGTACAATTACTACTCTCTAAATAAAATACTTACTTGAAAAATTCCTGCACTCCTTTTGGTTTACTAACACTCAAAATAATCTTACTATTCTTAGAGAAATACTCACAAAATATTTGCAATTTTTTTTATGTTTTAGGTGTGATTTTTCTATTCAGCTGAGCAACCTATTTATAGGAAAAGAAAGTGCACTGTGTGTGATAGGTGAGCTGCTGGCGTGCTACACGCCAGCCTGAAATTTTAGCGTTGATGGCAGCAACCTGGCTGTTTTTCACCAAACTTCTCCTAGCAATTCCAATTCAATTTTCATTCCTCATGTGGCCCTCATAGAGGGTCCACATGTTTCTTTACTATTCACATATAATAATAAAAATACTCACTAATAATACAATAATTAAAGTAATGTTATAACAATAATAGCTATAATTCAATAATAATGTAAGAAACATATTACTAATATTTATTAATTTAATAATATATTTTACTGTGTATTTGTTACTGTAACAATTATTTGGTTCAATAATTTTAAAATACAGTGTAATGACAATTATTAAATCAATAATGCAAAATATCATGTATCAACAATTATTAATGAATATTGTGTAAAAACCATTTTATCAGATCAATAAATGAGACATTGTGCACCACCGTGTGTTACTATGTAATATTGTGTGCTACTATATAATACCATATGCTACAGTAAAACATTATGAAATACCGTATGCTACTATTCTTTTATCACTGGGTATTTTAACAGCTAAAAATGACAGTACCGTTGACCTTTTTTTTATTTAAAAAGGTTAATGTTGTCGTTTTCTATATCCAACAATATTTCTTTGTGAGGTCCACCAATGATTAGTTAATACGGCGCTGTCGTACGAATATTCCCCGACAGAGCGAATATTCCCCCGACCAAATGAATATTCTTCGACAATTTGAATATTGTCCGACACAATAAAATTTATATATATCATCCTTAACTTTTAACTTTTATTAATTTAACGACTTACTGTTTCAAAAATATATATATGAAGAAAAATAAAGTTGTATTTCATAATTTCGGGGTCTTACATCGAAGGCTTCAGAGTTCAGCAGGCCATATGATTTGACTTTATGGCTACGAACAACATTTCAGAATACGAAGTCCTTCTGGCATAATTGAGACTTACACAAAGTCTAAAGATAAAAAAAATAATTATTTGCAGTGATTTTCAACTAGTTGTCAAACAGGTGCTAGTAGGGGTGCACATAAAATCGAAAAAAATCGAAAAATTGACTGGACCAAACCAAACCATTAATAAACCAAACCAAAAATTACAAAATTGAAAAACCAAAAACTCTAAAAACAAAAATTCGAAGTTCAGTCGATCGATTTTGGTTTGGTTTCCACAAAAATCGAACCGACTGAACTACTTAAAATTATAATATATAATTTTCTAATAATTATTTATTTTATATATTTATATATTATAAAATATAAAGAAATTACTTTATTACTCATATTCTTTTGGTGGTAGTGCAATGTTTCTTTCAAAACTGTTTGCTTTTGCATTTGCCTGTATATAAATGATTATGTGATGATGACTTTATGATAATTCTCTAATGGATGGAGTGAATATCATGTATTGGACATCTTGTAGCACTCAGATTTCAAATGATTTAGGAGCTGGCCATCCAGAGGCAACTAAACTGGTTGTAGATATTATAATCCACTGTATACAATTTGTTGTATAGAAGTATTCAAGCATACTATTTCTATATCTCTATTGCAGTGATGAAATATTTATATATAAGTTCTAATTCATTCGAGATCCATCAATACATTGTTTTAAAATATGGAAGAAAGGTTACATGATCTATAACCGACCAAACCGCTTAAACAGACCAATTAACCGATAACTGATTATGGAGTAAAAGTTTGAGTGATTTTGATTTTTAATTTTTTATAACCAACTTAAATAATTTGATTTTTTTTTATATATATACAAAATCGACCAAACCAACCGTTGTACACCCCTAGGTACTAGGAGAGTATGAAGCCTAAGAAGCACACCTACAAGCTTACTTTCAGCTTGTGCATAGCCTACTTGCCAATTTTTTAAGATACCAAGTCATCGGTGTAGCTAGGTCTGATAATGTTATAACCGATGCTCTCTTTAAGTTGGCAATTGTTGATTAAGGAGATCTAATGGGCTCAGTTCATTTAAAATTTCTTTAACAGACGAGCATTATGATTAAGGAAGTTATGGCTATTGATCAAGAAGCTTCCTGGATGACTCTCATCATCAACTTCTTAAAAAATGGTGAACTTCTCAAAGATAAAACCCAGGCTCGAAAAATCATATACAAGTCATCAAAATAATGCATTATTAATAATCAGCTCTACAGAAAATCCTATTATTCCCCACTGCTTCATTGTGTGGGACCAAGAGACGCTGATTATGCCCTTCGGGAAGTCTATGAAGGAATCTAGGGACAAAGACATTGGCACAAAAAATTCTTTAACAAGGAAACTATTAGCCAACAATAATGCAAGACGCCAAAGACTTCATCAAGAAGTGCCATAAATGTCAACTCTTCACCTCTGTGCCATGCTTGCCTCTCGAAGAGCTCAATCCAATTCTATCCCAGATTCTTTTTGCTCTCTGGGGAATAGATCTATTGGGGCCACTTCCACAGGGAAAAGAGCGACTAAAGTTCGTGATTGTGGTTTTTGACTACTTAACTAAATGGCTAAAAGCCAAACCCTTAGCCCGCATTGCTAAAGAGACATGTCTCCAATTTTTTAAAGAATAAATGGTTTATTGATTCAGTGTTCCTATGGTTCTGATCTTTGATAATGGATTACAATTTGTTAGGTGAAAACTTGAGCCGGGTTATCCAATTAGGCTGTCAGAGGTGGGAAAACGGAGGTAGGGCTAGTAGGCCACTGATATTATCCTACTATAGCTTGAGAGACAAAGTTTATAAGTCTTGTGTGGCTATGTGTTCAGTCTGAAGGGGACATCATGTATTTAAGTAAAAAAAATTGTAACACCCTAGTCCCATATTGTAATATATGAGATATTTGAAAATTTATATATATATATATATATATATATATATATATATATATATATATATATATATATAAAGACTCGAGCTGCTATCATTAATATTTTTAGTCATGACCGTTTAGGTGAGCTTGTGGTTGACTAAGATGACCTAAAAAGATATAATTAAAATAGTGCATTGAGCCTTATTATGCTATAATTTGATTTGAACTCAATATTTAATCCAAATTGTTCTAAAATACCCTTAATAGCCCTTGTTTTGATTTTATGTCTCGCTCACAAACTACTTAACGAATGGTGACAGTATTGTAATATCTCTATTTGCAATTAATGATAATTTTGTAATATCTCCATCTGTATAATGTTTGTGGACAATTCAATTTAAAGAGTAATTGCTTGACAGATCTTATTTCTCTTTCATATAACCTATTAGTAGCTCTCTTTTTCTCTCTGTTTACTATCTCAAAAATGAGTGAAGAAACCATCTCTTGTTATCAAAGATATTTGCATCGAATGTTATCTCATCAATTTTTTTGGACAAATCAACCAGTAAGATATTATATTTTTTTTACTTTGCTCAGCGTATAAGAATTTGTTTGATGATGAATTATGTCATTCAATATTACGTATTGTGAAAATTTTATTTTTTAGTAATTATGTAAGAAATGTTACTTCAGAGAAAACTCTATATATTAATAGGAGTGAAGAACAAGAGATCATTTATGCATGTGTGCACAAAAAATTAGTATACGAGGAGAAGGAAATAATATTAGCTAATATACAACTGTCCCATAAAAATAGTTTAATTTAATTTTATATAATCCAAATTCAAAAACTTGAATTTTAAATGACGTAATTTAAATAAATTTTAAAAATTAAAAATATTACAATTAAAAATATTTTGTAGATACACCCTTCCATCCGCAAAATGCGATCCATTTACTAATTTATTTTTTTAATAAAAAACACTCATTTCTTTAAATAACATTATATAACGATACAATTACAATTAAGTTTTATTATCAATGTCACTCATTACTACATTCAAAAAAAAAAAAAAATGTGACTCGTTACTAAATTATGCACTCAATAAATTCAGACTAAATATGAAATAAAAATTATTCTTAAATTTTGTAAATGATACTAATAGATTTTATGAAGCAGAGGCACTAGCTTACAATGATTACAGCTGTATTAATTAAAATGAATTCTAATTAATTTGAATCTTTGATTTTATAAATTAATTAACATTTAAAAATTTATTGGTGAAGTATTTGGTCCAAAATAGGAAGCTAAGATGGTTTGACTTTAAATATAGGAAGCAACCTAAACAGGAAAAAGCAGCACGCAGCACATGACATGAACCAATTGGTATACAACAATTAAGAAGGAAGGTTGGTTGGTTGGTTGGTTGGTTGGTTGGTTGGTTAGGACAGATAATGAAGTTCTTATAAACCAAGAACAAGAAAGCAGGCGCTTCACCTAAATGTCTTGTAGAAAATAATACTATTAATGTCACTGCCTATCCTACTCTTATTAGTACATGAATATTAATTCAGACTGATTTGTTACTTCCTTATAATAAAGAGTTATTTGAAAACAAAAACAAAAAAAATATTATTTAACAGAATAGTTAATTTTTAGTGATATAAGTATTAAATAAAATCATGTTTTTAAATTTATTATTTTAATTTTAAAAAATTAATATTAATTTTATAATTTAAAATAAAAATAATAGTAAAATCGAATCTAGCCAATGATTTATGCAATAATTTTGACAAAAAATGGTGAAATCCACCACTTATATAGTGGTTCTTATTATTTTTTATAAAGATCATTGTATGAATTATTACAAAACATCATTATTTATATTTTTTTCTTTATGAAACCTCACCTATAACGTGCTTGTGATAAAGAAGATGAAGAAGATAAAAGAAAAAACATAAAAGAATAAAACAAAAAGTAGGAGAGAGAAATTCGCCACTTATTGTAAAGGTGTGCATGATACACTTCAATGTGGTTACAAGATATAATCGTATAATTCGGTTAATATTATAAAAATAATTATAATTGAAGTTAAGTAAACTATTAGGTTATTAATGATTTTGGTTAATATTTTACGGTTATAATTTTTTTTTGTTAATATGTTATTCAAAAAATAAAATAAGTAAATAAGCAAGTTAATAATAAAAAGAGTTTAAAAGTTCAAATCACAACTACTACCTACTATTAATATTGCTACTAATACATCTATAAAATTATTAAAATTTAGAAGTAACATTATGCTATAAATAAAAATAAATAAAACAGAGAGGTATAAATACTCACTACAAGTTTGTTATACATGTATGATATGAACACAAGTAGAAAAAAAAAATATTAAATAATTTTTTTTTAAGTCTGACTTTTTGAAAGAGGAAACAATTTCACATAAATGAAGAAACTATCTCACCTGAGTAACAATCGAATTTGAGACCTAAAAGTCGTAGTATCTCACTTTTAACTATTAGGCTAAGATCTCATCAGCTTATATAAACAATGAAAAAATGAGTAACACGTAGATACTTAATTAATTTATAGATTCACTTTCTATTATTAAGTTAGTAATAGTATATAAGAGTTTTATTACACATGTATGTGTGTGTACATACACATGTGTATTGATTCAATTCAATTAATTTGATGCGATTTTTAGCTAGTAACCGTTCTTGTAACCAAATATATGATTTAATTTTTTCGATTTATTAAATTTTTCATTAGTATCATTTTTTGCAGTTTGATTTTACACTTTTTTTTGACTCGCCTAAGTGATAGTAAGGAGATGTTGGTTAATAGCTACGGTAGTATTTGGACATATAAACGCAATGCAATCTTTTTGTTGAGTTGCAATTACGTTTTAAACTCAAATAAATTGTGTTTTAGATAAATTACTTTTAAATAAACAACAATTTTATAATGTCTTAAACTCCTAAACGCGTTAAATACTTCAAATTGTAAACAAACATGCACGTAACCCATTTTAATAATGGATAGAGGGAGAGATGAATGTTTTCTTTTAGTAAACTGAGGACATAAATGTTTTTTCTAAGTATTATCATTAAAATAATTTTAATAAAAAATAATTACAATTATTATAAAGTGGTCCTCAACAAAAGTTATGATATTAACATAATTTATTTATTTATTTGTTTTTTTAATAAAAATGTTACCACACCTCATAAGAATTTGTATGCTGACAAGGATTTTATAACTTATTGAAATTACACAAGAACATTATTTTCAAAAAAATATAAAAGATAATTAAATATAACAATTTGTTTTAGAATTTATACAATTATAACTTAGTAATTTTATAGACACGTTTCAATTTTAGGGGTTTAAGAGAAACTTGAAAAAAGGACTAAAAACGAAATTTAACCTAAAGTTAAGATCAATTTATTTCTAATATGTGATATCTATATTGTTTTGACTTTGTTGACTTATAAACTCAAATCTATGAATTTGCATTGTAAAAAAATGCCACAAGTAGGGTTGAGAAAAAAAAAATCGAATAACTGAATCTAATCGTATTATTTGAACCAAATTATTTCAGTTATTTAATTATTCAGATATATTTGATTATAACTGTTTTATAATTATGTACTCGGTTTCAATTTCGGTTTCAGGTATAAAAATTAAACTATTTTGATAACCGAAATACAAATTTTAAAAAAATAAAATACTATTTTTAATTAGACTTTGATAGATATATAGATTTTGTCCTATGAATTATGTACTTATGTATTGTTAATTTGAAATTATTAAACTAGTTTATGAATTATTATGATTGTGGATTGTGGTTAAATATTGTTTAAAAACCTTAGTGTGAAATTTGATATAAATTTTTTTATTTGATAAAAATAATTTCATTTTTCGATTAAATATTAAATAACCGAATAGTATAATTCGACTATTCAAATTTTGATTATTCAATTAATACAAATTTAGATACTTATTTGGTTACTGAAATTATATAAAAAACCTTAACCACAAGTACAAGTTTATCACTTAAATGTATCAAAATAAAATCTAGAAAATTGATATTTTTACAGTAAAAAATAATATTTTATAGTTAAACCGTCACTATAAACGTATAGTGACGATTATGATTTAACCGTCGCTTATAATGACGATTTAATAATAAAAATATCAAAAATAATTGAGAAAATATCAATTTCCCTAAAATATAATATGGAGGAAAATAGGGTCATGGTATACGTGGTGTTAGGCCATCTCCAGCAATAAATTTTTAGACTAAATATAATCTAGGATTTATCTTTCTTCTTTAGCAATTAGACTAAATATAGTTTAGGACTATATTTTAAATACCAAAAAGACTAAATCTATGAATTTGATAGTTCATGGATTATAATTTTAATTATATTTAAATGAGATAGTAAAAAGATGATTAATTTTTTTTTGAATTCATTGATTATTTTAATTTTTTTATATTATAATTTATAAGATAGTCTATCTATTAAAAAAATTAAAAATTAAAAAATATTTATTAATATTATATGAATTAAATATAATTCATAAAATAATCTAACCGCTAAAGAAGCACTTAGGACTCACTTAGTAACTCAGCATCATCTGCTCACCTGAATAATCCAACTTCACCAATCCTCACTCGCCTCGTTTTTGTCGATTTTTTCCCTATATAAACATCTCCTTCACTTCCATGATTCCATCCATCAGCTCCACCATACTCTCTCTGTATATCTATCACTTTCGCTCTCTTTTTCTCTCTCTCTCTCGCTATATATATATATATATATATATATATATATATCTTCACCATGCAAGCTCTTCAATCTTCCCAACTCCGACCCTCCCCTCTCGACCCACTGCGCAAAAACTCCGGTGCCGCCATTTCCAATGCCAAGCCGCCGAGAAAGATCTCATTTATCACTGCTTCATCCACCAATTCGGCCCCCAAGCGGGAGAAAGATCCGAAAAAGCGCGTGGTAATCACCGGAATGGGCTTAGTCTCTGTTTTCGGCAACGACGTTGATGCTTATTACGACAAGCTTCTCTCCGGCGAATCGGGTGTTGGGGAAATCGACCGATTTGATGCCTCCAAGTTCCCGACCCGATTTGGGGGCCAGATTCGTGGGTTTAGTTCGGAAGGGTATATTGACGGGAAGAATGACAGGCGGCTTGACGATTGTCTTCGGTACTGCATTGTTGCTGGCAAAAAGGCACTTGAAAATGCTGATCTTGGCGGCGATAAGCGGTCTAAGGTTATTATTTTGTTGAATTTTGTTGTTTCAAGTGAATTGGGTTTGTGGTTTTATGCGTTTCGTGCTTAATTTGTACTAATTAGTGGTGGAATTGAACATACATGACTAAATTAATTCTCCATATGTTTAGGTGTTTAATTTGGGCATTTTATTTTAGTAAACATGCATTTATGTAATGACTTTATTTTTGTTTCCTTGCTTAGTGTGTTAGCATTTGGTTTTAGCTTTATATAGATTATAAATTTTGATACGTGAATATAAATTCTCTCTGTGTTTTTTGTAAATTATTGTGCATTTACTGAAACTTTCTTGTAGTGATTTGGAAATGCTTTTATTCTCTGATGAAGGGGTCTCTTAAAAGACACAACTTTAACCCTTTCTTTCAAAGGCACTCCTCCAATTGCAATACTTGGTTCTGGCTAAAAAAGCCTCTGTGAATGCTTTTTTCAAATTTCATTATTATTTTTGATCAATTATAGTGTTGCTACAAAAACTTGGTTCTGGGTCTTAAATCAGTGGATTAACTGTCATTAGTTACTGTGGACCGTGTAAACAAAAAAATTATTTTACTTTGTTTTAAGACTCATTTCTGGGCCTCAATCGCCATTCGTTTTCCATTGTTACTTTAATAGTCACACTTAAATTAATAATGTATTTGTGCAAAAATGATTTATACAGAATTTTCTTTCAATAGATGACTATCGAGTAAAGTTTCATACAAAAAGTGGCCTTGGGCATTTGCATCCCAAACCCTATTATTTACATGTGTGATGGTAAATTTGATTCTTTTATGATTGAGAGAAACCTATGATCTGACTTTTTCTTGATAAAGCTGAAATGATTTGATGCTTAGACCACAAATTGGCATGCAACATTTGGTTGTTTTTTTCATATGAAACTTTTGGCACTTTTGCTTTCAGTAGATTAACTTTTCATGTGAACTTATCAAAAAAAGAAAAAGAAAAAAAAGAATGTATAGTTTCATGCATATGGTGTACGTATAGTTTCATGCATACGGTGCAAAAAGATGCAACTCAAACAAAAGGAGAAATATAGAAGATCTCAAAGAGGAAGTAAGAAAAATGAAAATTTTCCATAAAGAAAATAGTTCAGAAATGCAAAAGTAGTTCCTTGCATCTTATTATGCCCTTTTTAGCCCCCCAGCTAATAGTAGTAATCTTTAGTTCATGTTATGTATATGGTAGAAAATAATATATTTCTTCCCCTGGTTTGTGGTAGGAGCACTGCGTTCCTTAACTACGTCATATGAAAGCTATGCCAGCTTGATATGTCGGTGTTGTGAGTCCCATTTATTTCTTTTTGGAGCATAAACTTGCCTCACGGAATTGTTTGTTATTTGCTCTTCAGATTGATAAGAAGCGTGCTGGTGTTCTTATTGGAACTGGGATGGGTGGTCTTACAGTATTTTCTGATGGGGTTCAGTCTCTAATAGAGAGAGGTCACAGGAAAATCACCCCATTTTTTATACCTTATGCCATTACAAACATGGGGTCTGCCTTGCTTGCAATTGATCTTGGCTTCATGGGACCAAACTATTCAATATCTACTGCCTGTGCCACCTCTAATTATTGTTTTTATGCTGCTGCCAATCACATCCGGCGAGGTGAGGCTGATTTGATGATTGCTGGTGGAACTGAAGCTGCTATTATTCCTATTGGGTTGGGAGGCTTTGTTGCATGTAGGGCATTGTCTCAGAGAAATGATGATCCAAAGACTGCTTCTAGGCCATGGGACAAAGATAGAGATGGCTTTGTTATGGGTGAAGGTGCTGGAGTTTTGGTAAGTTTTCTCCTAGAGTTTGTTCATTGTTGTGGTTGAAATGAGAACGTGCTTTTCAGTTTTGCTTATATTGGTCCTCACACAAGTATGAAATTGTTTAGTCATAGGCGATTATTGATGGATTAGGCTTTCAAGTTTCAGCTGATGCTTTAAGCTCCTAATGTTTAGGAATCTAATTATGTTCTAGGCTTGCACTAAAACTTTGTGTAAGGTTTCTTGATTCTGCCTTAGAGTAGACACAAGGCACAGGTGTAGCTGTGTTGTATTGCCTCTGCACTCTGTAAAGGAAAATGCCTATGAGATAATTACTGGAAAAATAAGCCTATGGAATCTGTAGTCTTTAAGTGTTATCATTCATGTACAGACTTATGCTAATTAAATGACCTTGACAATAATAAAAAAAATTTCATTAACTTTAACTTCGTTTGTTGTTAAATTACCTTGCCCATCAGTTCGCTGGTTTGAAAACATGAGGTAATGCAAGAACAGAACTCCTTCCCTTCTAAGTTTTTTCTCTTGGATCCCCCTTTGACTGAACTATTTGTGACATGAAAGTTATAGTAAAAATTACTGAAATTTTGTGTGGATATCGGAATTTTTTGTAGGTAATGGAGAGCTTGGAACACGCAATGAAACGAGGTGCGCCAATAATTGCTGAATACTTGGGAGGTGCAGTTAATTGTGATGCTTATCATATGACCGATCCAAGATCTGATGGCCTTGGTGTTTCTTCATGCATTCAAAGCAGTCTTCAAGATGCTGGTGTTTCACCGGAGGAGGTACTCGCTGTCCTTAATTTAATACACAGGCTTATTGTTGCTATCACTATTATTTTTATTTTCCTTTAACCCATTAGTGGTATTTTACATTATTGGTCTGATTTTTCCAGCACAGTACACAGGTTTATGTAAAATTCTATTTAGGTGATTAATTTTGATAACCTTATTCTTTTTAAACATTCAATATGTTTGTGTGTTCTTGCGTTTTTCATTTCATGCTTCTTTATGATCTCGTTTAAGATTATGAATGCCGCCCATGGTTTCATTCATTTTCTCAATATACTTTGTTTCAAGTATATCAATTGTCCTTGAGAACATGCATAGCTTAAGGTCTGGGTTTTAGGGACCTTTATCAGCAGTTCCTCTTGACTCTTGTGTTGAAGTTCCACAACGAATTGACTAGATAAACACAGTCAACACATTCCTCAATGAGTAAACCATCCAAAACATTTTCATTGCTTTCACCATTAATATTGGACCACTGACCTCCAGTGCTGAACCCAGACTACATCAGTGGAAGGAAAGGTGTTCTGTGACAGTTGAGGTGTTGATTTGGGTCATGGTTTTTATCTGCTTTTGTATTAATAAATAATACTTGGTGCTGACAGGTTTGTTAACTGTCCAAAGCTGTGGCATAGCTGTTTGTGTATTTTATTTTGGTACTAAATGACTTGGTTTGTTTTTAAGTTATTTATAAATGGTTGTTTCTTCAGGTTCTTGTACTCCATTGTTACTCTTCCATTTCCCTCCTTTGGGATTCTAAGTAGTGCCTTTATCTACATTAGCTTACAAGAAATGGAATTGACATGAAATTTCTGGTACCCATGAAGTAATGTGCTGAACATGACCATTTTCTTTTGCAGGTTAACTACATAAATGCACATGCAACTTCTACTATAGTTGGTGACCTTGCTGAGGTGAATGCTGTTAAGAAGGTATTCAAGAACACTTCAGGGATCAAAATGAATGCAACCAAGGTGCACTCTCTCTCTCTCTCTCTCTCTCTCTTATATCTGCTCGGTGTGATATTAAAATTTTCCAGATTCAAGCATTTTAGTTTTTCTCACCTTTTATCTTTGTAGATTTGTCTTACCTTTTTTCTATTTGCTTCAGTCTATGATAGGCCACTGCTTGGGTGCTGCTGGGGGTTTGGAAGCCATTGCAACAGTGAAAGCCATTACTACAGGGTGGCTTCATCCTACAATAAATCAATACGTGCGTACTGCGTTTTTCTTCAGATTCAATACTTTATACTACTGTTACGACGAAGCTGAATTATTGCGTCTTAGATGACTTTTTTTATTCCTTGGCTTTTAGAGGAGATCAGTCATGGGTAAACTATTGCTTATTCATATTTTCACACCTTATGGTTATGATTATCCTACGTCTATAATTGCAGAACCCTGAGCCTTCAATTGAGTTTGACACTGTTGCAAATCAAAAGCAACAGCATGAAGTGAATGTTGGTAGGATTTTTTTCTTAGTCGATTTTCTGGTTAAATACATTACGAGATGTTTTCCATATTTTCCGCATTCTCCCTATTTTGCCCATTAGTTTCCCTTTCTGTCCCCAAACCCTGATTCCTTATAAATAATCAATTATCCGTCTAAGCGTTCTAAATTCCTGATTGAAACTGTAACATGTTATGCAGGCATCTCAAATTCATTTGGATTTGGTGGACACAACTCAGTGGTGGCCTTTTCTGCATTCAAGGCTTGAGTTAGCTCGTCTTCTTTGTCCTTTTAGTCATTGCAATCTGTGCTTAATTTGAGGTTTAGTCCAATTTCTTGTGGAGGCTGCAAAGCAACTTTGAGCATTAATATTTCATAGAAGCATAGTTGTCCTTTTTTAAATCAATTTCCGGTTTAACCTTTGATTGAGGTCTCTCAGTCCTTTTTGTCCCTTATATATTTATTGAAACAGTGAGACAGAAAGCTGTCCAGTTTTGTATTGTGTAATGAATAGTTAGAGACCTTCCATGGGGTTCATTAACTTTTGCTTGGCATCTCTTTTTTTTTTTTTCTGCTGCATTTTTTGTTAGTTGTTAATGGTTTTTTTCTGTCTAAGAAAAAAAGACTTGAACATCAAATATAGTGTGAAATTGAAGCAGTTAGCTGTAAGTTTGTGCTGCTAATAATTAACCAGTACAACCTCAGTCCAAAAATGAAATTCTCGGTTGGTTGCCTTTTGCCTTTTTGTTCGGATATAAATGTTTGTTATAAACACATATGGGCACAATTTTTTTTCAATAATACTTCTCTTAAAATATAGAAATTAAAGCAAAACTCATTGATAAAAAAATTAATATTCTTTTTTTATATTTTTTATTTCATATAAGTTTATCATTTGCAATCAATTTATGTGAGTTGGCCCAATACCCGACCTGCCCCATACATAACATAAATGGATGGGTTGTTTGGGCTACATATTTATGGTTAAGCTAGGCCTGGGCCAAATTTAGGTCCATTGAAGCATTTAAATCTGCACCGGGGAGACATATACATGGACTATCCGAGATATTGAAGGGGTAGTCAACAATCAGGCAGCTGTACCATACAAGAGGCCAGAGTTCATACTGCTGCTAGAGGTAATACTGATGTTTGGAAACATCATTAGACAGTCATGTAAGAACTTTATTTTTTGTTTAGGTGTTAAGGTGTCTCTCAATCCCTAGTTTCAGAAGGATGAAGGGAACTTGATGATAGCTGGAGATTCAGCGTATTACATACCATGGGGAAGCAAAGCAATGGAGCACATCTGGTTGCTAATTTGTAATGGTATGCATTTTTTTTAACACTGTTAACCATTTTTCTATTGTTATTATCTCTGTCATTAGTTTTCTTTTCACTACACTTGTATAAATTTACATGCATATGTGTATATGCATGTCTGTTTAGGTTAGGGTATAATATTGTATAAGCTGTTTGTTGGCCTAACATTTTTTTTCTTGACTACCTGTTGTCCGTTGGAGTAATAGATAAAACATAAATCTGCCTATGTTAAATTTCCATCAACCCCTATTTGTCTGATGCCCTTGTCAAATTTGATCAACATCACTTGTTACCCTGCAATTTCATTGTTCATTTCTTTAAGCTCTGTACATTAACTTTGTGCATATAAATTGCATTCTTTCGGGCTAGTGAAGTGACAGAAAAGCATTGAATTTTAGGGAATTCTGTAGCAGCACTGAAGAAGCTTAAATTTGGCATTAAAAAGCTTTTATTTTCTGAGCTCAGTCATCTTTGACATTTCTGTAAGATACTGAGCAAATCCGGCAGCAAATTGAAATAGAATGATTCTTTGCTGGAGCATAACTTGTTCTACATCACGGTTAATATTTTGAAACATTTCAATACTCATTAATAGGAGAATTTGTCAAGCAGTTTAGTTTTCTGCATCACTTGATTTAGAAAGTTGACAAACAAAGAGTAAAATTCAAAAAGCCATGTGGTTTACACCAATTCTTGAGACACCACTTGTGGTTCGAAAACTATAGTTTCACCATTTGTGATTTTAGGTCTAACATCAAAACGGCACCTATAAACGATTTTGGCCTAATGGTGTTAACTTTCGCATCTAAAGACTATTCTGCCCTTTAATATTTTATTTCACCCAATAGCCTATTCATTAATTTTTTTTCATCTTCAATATCTTCTCATGTATTAGGCATTAAAACTAAATGTACAAAAACTAAAATTAATGACAAATTCTGGTAAAACTAAACTAAATTCATGTGCAATATAATTAATAATATTTTTTCGTCTATTTTTTTTCAGCAT
The DNA here is from genome assembly GCA_947179155.2 of Hedera helix. Taxonomy (NCBI): domain Eukaryota; kingdom Viridiplantae; phylum Streptophyta; class Magnoliopsida; order Apiales; family Araliaceae; genus Hedera; species Hedera helix. The sequence continues at coordinate 25,164,099 of OX359270.1, forward strand.
CTCAAATTCAAAAAAAAAAAGAAAAAAGAAAAATATTAAATGTAGTGTGCTAATTAAACTTTAATTCTTATATGCATACAAATATGTAAGTTGAAAAAAATACTTTTAATTGTGACATACTTTTATTTTAGTTAAAATAATTAAATTAACATTAATAATTTAATTAATATAATTAACATTAATAATAAAAATGAAATAAGATTAAAAATAAATTATATTAACCTAAAACTAATTATATATCAAATTTAAATAAAGAGTACTTCAAATAGGAAAACTAAATTATATTTAAAACTAAATAAACACTTCATAAAGAAAACATAGGAACCGAGATTAATTAAAGAAAAGACAGCCCTTCCTGCGTCTTCGTTTTCGATCGATCAATTGGTAGATCCGCCGCACTCAACCTTTCACCGCAGCGCTCGACCTCCTTAGCTGCTGGAATATTGCGTCCCCACTATTGTAAACCCAATTTCTCTCTCTATCCTATTTATCTTTCTAGCTCCTCTTTATTGCTATCTCTATCCTATTTATCTTTCTTGCTCCTCTTTAATTGTTATCACGGATATGTTGTTTCTGGGGTTTGATTTATGAGTTAGGGTTTTGGCCATCATGAGTTAGGGCGTACTTTTTGGGATATTTGATTGATGAGGGGTATATTTGGTTAAATTTAAGGAAGATTTGAGGTTATTATTGTCATTTAAACACAAATTATTATGGTTGAAAATGACTTCACCCGCTTTTGGGCTAGTGAAAGCCACTTGTTAACTTGGATGGAAATAACATAACTTGATGCTTGAAGGAGTTGAATCCATAGTTTTCGAATTAAAGATGGTGACTCAAAAATTTGAGTAAACCACAGGCGGTTTTTTGAATTTTACTCGACAAACAATTATGCGTACTGCTATTTGATCAATTTCATGGTGTTTGTGCTTATACTATCCATTCTTCATGATGGGAACTTTTAGAATTTCTTTGCTGATATAGTTAACCATCATACTAATGTTGTTTGAAAATATTCAGTGGTTATAAGCTATGTGTGGAAGATGGAGCCTTAAATTCATTGCATTATGATGTTAAAAGGATGTTCTGTTAGAGTTTATGCCTTAGAGGCTAATTATTTGATGTAATTGCTTAACATTTTTGATATTATATTTGATTGAATAAATGGATTATTTTATTATGATTTCATTTACTGCATTATATAAATGTTAACATAATAAAAGCCCTTAGAATAATGATACGAATTATATAGCTTTAAGTATGTGACTTGAACATGAGATTATATAATTATAATTAGTATCATAGCTCTTAAATGTCCCTAGTCGAGTATCATTGTTAATGGGACAACAACGATGCATTGAGACTATTAGTGGATTGACTGATGACCAAATCTCATTGGTCATAAATATATGAGATATTTGAGTCAATGCATAGGTACATGTTAGAGAACAATGTACTGGACTGACCCACCATGAGAATTCTACATGGAGCATTATGCAGAGTGTCATAAGAAATTCTTATAGTGACAATGATGTAATGATCCTCCAACCTGAAGTCACTATATTATTACACGAGAATTTGTGTACTTTGATATCATCAAATGTCACCTTTAATAGGGTGGATAGTAAAGGTGATTATTGGGTACATCATGAATCGTGTAAGGAATATGAGTGATCTAGATGGAATTTAACCCTCCTATATATTAGGGGTGATATCCATAGGCCTCTTGATTGAGTAGGACTATGAAATGCATGACCATGCTCAAATATTGATTTGTTTCATATAGTCTACTCATTGATTAAGAAAACTCAGATTAAATTATGAAGAGTATGACACATTCCATGCCTCGAGTTTAATCTAGGATATAAGGTTAAAAGGATTAAATTACATTGAAACATTGGTCACGAAAAAGTTGTATCGAATCACCGATCTTATTATTATTTGGGTAGCAGTGATGCATTACTAGATGCCGTTCACTGTTTATAATTTTATAATATGATTTTAAAATTATTGTCAACATAATAATAACCTATAGGGTCACACACTTAGAACGTAATTAAAAGGGAATTAATTTAAATTGTAAGTATTTTAAATATGTCAATATGATTGATAGTATTTAAAAATTACGAATTTAAATTAATAGGATAATTTGTATATATGTATATTAATTAAGTAAGACTTAATTAAAATATAATATATATAAATTCGGATTTTATTTTTCTATTTATTTTAGGTTTTAGTTAATTCCTATTAACTACTATATATATGATATATCAGTAGTCTAAAAGTCACGTAAGGAAAAACTAAAACCCTAGCCGCTTTCAGAAAGAGGCTAGAGAGAAAAATAGGTTAGAAATCCTGATCTTGGTGGCTAGTACCGCAGTTCATTTTGCTGCAGATCGTGGGACGATTAGCGGGACGTTCGTGTGGATACCGTAGAGACGCAGTCGCTGGATTGCGTTGAAGATTCGAAGCCGTTCCAGAATTCCATCGTCTCCTGTTCATCTCGGATAATCGGTAAAATAATCTAAACCTCTGAATTAATCTGTTTTCGCTTGGATCCTGTCTTAGGGTTTCGTAATAGTTTTAAAATTCCGCTGTTTTCACTGTGTTGAAGCCCTAACATGTTCTGCATATGAAGACATTAATGATATAATGTGTGGAGAAAAGTAGATCACAGAGGAAAAGTTCGAGTACAAAGAAGAAAATCTTTGTTGCTGATGCAACTGGAAGCACTGGGAAGAGGATTGTTGAGCAGCTGCTGGCCAAGTGTTTGCTGTTAAGGCTGTTGTGTCGCCGATAAGGGTAAATCTAGCTTTTCAGTGAACAATCATGATCTTCAATATGTGAGTATTGAAATCTGTTAGGGCCACATGATAGTTGGAAATTGGATTTCAGTTCATTGCTTAATTTTGTTGTGCAAGTAGAAATATTGATAATTACAATTTTCTATAGTATGTAGAAGGATAGTCCTTATTTTCAATATAACATAAGATAGACAGGTAATCTGTCTTGAGCTGCTTGGAGTGCATAAGCTTTGATTTTGCAGCAAGACAAAATGTTAATTTTTCACAGCAGCTTTAGGTAATGCTAAAGCATTTGCTGTATTTAGTACTGTACTTATGCAGTAAACATATTACCTTGTGTTGGCACTATAAAAACCGTTTGCATCATCAGAGTCCAATTTCTGAAGTTCATAAGTTACATATTTATTGGTCAATGGTGCGATAATGCTTCGTGAATGGTTCATGGCTGCTGCCTATCGTGCAATACCATGAGAACCTAATGGCGGAATTATTTTGGGAATTACCAAGTTATGGCACAATTAGAAGTCCAAGCCAAATAACCAATGTTACCTACATCGTGATTCGATGCAGTACGTGAAATGAACTCGACTTTTCGTTGTATGAAGTACAGTAGGGGAAGTAAGTTTGTTTTTTTAAATCACATAGCTGATACAAAATATATTTATATGGAATGTGGTACGTTGAGAATAATTTTTTTAAAATGTATTGTTAAAACTAGTTGACATACAATTAAACCAAGTCATTGCCTTCACACGCACAATGCGCTCATCTGGCTACGTTAGGTGACATTTCCAATAATATTCATTTACATATTAAGGTTTGTAGTAGAGCACTCTAAATTTATTCATGTAATTATTATATTTTGTAAATATCCTAGATATTTTAGAGGATGATTCTAGATAGTGAATAATAAAGTTGTAATCATACTTGTCCAATAGAAGTTTTAGTACATGAGAGAAAAAGGTTTTGGATTGCCACATCTGATATTTTGGAACAAAAGTGTGACATGTTTTGGAATGTTTGTATCAAAATGCAATTTAGTAATTTTTTTTAATTTTTAATTTTGTTTTGAGCCAGAGTCCAAAAATGCTTTCGTATGAGATTTGTATACATATAAAAATTATTTTTTAATTCTCAGTAATCCTTGTGACTTATGAAACGGATAACGGATAACGACTAAGGATTCAGGAATGATCGCAACTTAAAACAACACACATACCAATTTGGGAGAGATGAATTAGAAGATAGAATTTAGGTGGCGGAAGAATAGATTTGAGATGAGGGGAGGAAGAGGGAGAAGGGACGTGATAAGACCCACAACTTGTGAGTTCCATTCAGTTATTTATAACAAATAACAAGTTTCAATCGACAAATAACAAATATGTATTTCTATTTGTTTGAACTTTTTAAAAAAAAATATTGTTTGTATTTGTTTGAACTTTTTAAGAAAAAATACATATTTAACAGATATTATTAATTAAATACGTATTTGTTTGAACTTTAAAAAAAATAATATGTATTTATTTTATTTTAGACAATAAATTATGAAATTTATAAAACTCATAAAAATAAAATTAAATATATCTAATACATAGAATTTTGTTTCATACCACGTAGTGCAACAAAAGAACTTCTAGCGGCATAAGTTTTAGTGCAATTAATTCAAGTCATTAATTATTTAAGTCTAAGATATGGTTGCTGGAATAATATTCCTAGCAATCGGTTGTTATGGATGAATTTCTTATATATATATATATATATATATATATATATATATATATATATTTTCCTAACGATCTGGATTTCATAGCAATTATTGGAAATTTTCTCATCTGTCCCTTTACAACCTCCATCATGGCATGCCTTCAGCTGTGATTCAAGACAAATGTTTTAGTACTTATAGCCAGGGAATAGCTACTATTTCCTCTAGAGGAACTGGTCATGTTTTTATTCATTTCCCTTTTGGCAGTAAAACTGGTTTTCAAATGCAAAATTCTCATCTCGGTGAGCTCACTCTCTTGCCTGTTCTTTCTCTACCAAGTTGTCCTACTTCATCTTTCATGATAAACTAGCCAAATCCACAACCATCAACTCCTATAACTCTATCTGAGAAGAATTGGACAAGGAAATAGTAATCAATGTTGCATCCTCAAATGTAGTAATGGTGTCAGTCCCATCTGGTGGTGATGTTGCAGTTTTTCTCAGTTCTCCCATACACCCCAATTTACAGCCTCCCTTGTCGTAAATATGTGGGAGCACCTAATGAGATATAATCCTTATGGTAATGTCTTGCTGCCATCAATAAGTGGAGAACAAGGTGTCTCTTTCTTGAGAAATGGGACAAGTTCAATATTTTAATAAGGGCAAGGAGAGGAGCTCAGTATGAATGGTACAGTCGAGAGTAAACAATCAAGACCTCACCTCCTTCATTTTGAGTAAGAATTCAAAGTTTTACCTAATTGTAGTCGAGGTAGCTTGAAGTGAGTCCAAGATAAGCGGCAAGTTCCCACGGAAACTAGTACCAGAAGCCAATTAAGCCAACCTTGACCAGAAACAACACTTGAAAGGGGATCAAGTTCAGTTAGGGCTGACTTCAGAACTGAAGGAATACAAGGATTTCCAGAAGGAAACGGTTTTCAAATAAATTAATAATGTTTACTTTTAAAAATTATTATCCCAAAATGTAATACCCACTGAAAAATTATAATATTAAAATATTTTATTTGGACTTTATTTTATGTTTGGGTCAAATTTATATTGGCTAATAATAAATAATGAGTAACATTTATTTGGTCAAGGTGGACTTTCAACTAATTGGGTCTAATTTATATTTAAATATAATTTTTATATGTGTAATTTGAATTTTATTAGAATTAGGATAGTTGCTAAAATAAATAAATAAATAATAAAACCTAATCCTATCATATATTCCATAATACGAAACCGTGGATGTAAGAGTCAGTTTTGAGCTCTCATCAGTAGCGGTGGAGGAGAAGAAAAAATAAACGGAATAACTATTTTAGCCAAGATAAAATCTTTATGCTATTTGTAAATATCTTATATATGTATATCAAATGCCTAAAACTGATTGCAAACAAAAAGTTACCCACATCAAGGCAGAATTTGTAATAGGTGTAATAGGTGTTGTATGGATTTTATATTAATATATTTCATGTTCTAGAGTAATTGATATTTTGAACTAATGCATCTATGTTATAATAATTATATAAATAGATACATAATGTTGTGCAAATCAAATTAGGATGAACAAACATGGAACTTAAGGTAATATATTTTGTAATTATTAATTAGTTATTTTTTTTTGGTAAAAGAATCCTATATGAAAATTATATATTTTTCCGAATTGATAAAGTTTGTAGCTAATGTGTAAATACATATGTTTAACTTTGGTAAAATTTTGCTTAGCATGGAAGGATAGATTGCGAGGTGGTATAATAATTATATTAGTATTGCAGATTGTGAAATTTGTATATAGTCATTTAGAATGAATGTTCTAGCCATGAATGTGTGTTGTATGAGCTTTAAGAAATATAAAAGTTTAACATAATATAATAATAAGAGTTAATAAAATTATAATTATAATTAACAATTTAACTCTTAATTTATTTATTTATTACTATTTTGTTTAAATAGTTCGGACGAAGGGAAATTAACAAGTCATATTTGGAATATAATTTGGGTATTACATTACTTACTCCAGGTACGGATTCCGTACTCCTTCAGCGATATTCTTGTTAAATATAATTAGTTCATTTTGTTTCTTGTTTTGAATTTCGTTATTGTTTCACATAATTGTTCCTTGTGAAATTAATATGATAGGTTCATGTTGGTGTTATATAGAACTCATTTTTGTCCTCTTTGTAGTATTGTATCATGTGTAGTGATTATTTTTGATTCTGTAGAATGTACATGTTAATTTATTTTGGAGACTTGGTATTGATTCGTTTCAATTTAATATGTACACTTAGAACCATTTTGTTGATATTATATCGCATGTGTTGTGACATGATATCTTTATTAGATTATAACATAGGGTATACCTGAGCTATAACCACCTATGGGGGTACCACAGACATGTCTCTTGGCACCGAAACATGACACCTTCCGTGACGGTGTGATCAGTCTATAGTGTCTCCATTTTGTGTTTTGGTGGGCGATGGCCAAATTTTGTGTTTTGTTGTGGGAGGCGTATGGGTCAACCCTAGTTTCTGTTCTGTTCTGTTTTGCGGATTGGTAATGTTTGTGCCAAACACACCTTCCAATTTTTCATGCATTTGGACTTGCGATCCAATGCCTGATTTACCTGCACGACATTATTTTGCCTGTGTGGCATTATTTTGTTTGCGTGGTACTATTTTGACTTGTCTTTGTGGCAAAGTATATTTCTGTTATGTTTAAGCTTGGTATGAAATAACACCCATCCCTTTTGATTCAGCCTATTATTTCGTTGTGTTAGTTTTGTTCGTTTCAGTTCAATTAATGGCATTAATTGTTTCAATTCATTATTTTGAACTCTATATCCGTACTGGGCATTTGGCTTATGCTGTGTTTTTCTTCCGGCATGTAATCAGGGGAATTAAGGACAAGTGTGATGAGAGCACCCCTTTATATAGTGGCTTAGATATATTTTATGTTAGGTTGTGGTTTGACTTATGACATTTATCAGTTATTAGAGTTTTTCATTTTGGTAAGATAAAGTTTTTGATTTATTTTATAATTTTGTTATATTTTGTGAGTAACCTCTTTCTAATTCGGGAAGGGGGTATTACAGAGTTGGTATCAGAGCCAAGTTCTTTCTTGTAGAAAACATATTTAGGTTTGACCTGTGAGTTATGGGTAGACTTATGTGTTAGGTTTTTGTTCCATTTATTATTCTGTTTTGCTATCATGCCAGTTATATTTGAATTTGTCTATAATTTATTTTGCTTTTATTCATTGATTTCTTTCTTAGATGGCTTGTAGATCTGCTAGAGTTACTAGGAGGAGAGGTAATGATGGGGGAAGTGATGAGGGTCAGCCCAATGAGCAACCTAAAAATCAAATTAATGCTCAATTGGCTGCCTTGGTGAATCAAGCGATTAATCAGGTTTTACCGCAAGTGGTGGCACAGGTTGTTCAGGCAATACAGCAGCCGCCAGAAAATCCTGAGCAGGGGAACCCAGAACATAATGGTCCACATATAAATGAAGAGGAAGGGAATGTAGATGGTCCTGATCAGCCGGTGGCTCCGATGTATATATGGTTGGAAAGGTTTCAAAAGCAGAAACTGCATACATTTAGTTCAGCTCCGACTCCAATAGATGTAGAGAATTTGATTGCCCATCTAGAGAAGATCTTTGATGTGTTGGGGTGCTCAGATAATCAGAAGGTGTTGCTTGCAGCTTATAAGCTAGAGGGGGATGCACAGAGATGGTGGAAGGTGATGAAAACAACAAAATGTAGTGGATATACTGAGAGACTTAGTTGGGCAGAGTTTTGTGAGGTCTTTTTTCAGCAATTCTTCCCTGCTGCTGATAAAGAGGCATATGATAGATAATATCTATCTATTCGACAAAAAGATGATGAGTCAATTACAGATTTTATGACGAGATTTACTAGTTTGGCTGGCTTTGCGGGAACCTCTGCAGGGACTGCAGCGGAACAGGCAAAAAAGTTTAAGTGAAGAATTCATTACTGTGACGCCCCCAAATCTGGGCCCACACAGCCCAAACTTGAGTCGTCAAAAGACTACAACAAAATTATTACAACAAAGCACAACGTACTACAATACAGTGTATAATAATACACAACTAAGTCTTCACTATTATTGCCACACTATTTTACAAAACGTGAAGACTATGATAACTATTCCTCGGACCCTCACTCCATTCCCCGGCTAGACCCTGTTATGTTTTCATTTCCTGTTGAAAAACAATGGAACAAAAGAAAGGGTGAGCTCAAATAGCCCAGTAAGAAATATCATGACTAAGATAATGACGAATAAATTATCATTAGCCTTCAACAGTTGAGTTCTTGATAGAATACAATAGACTACAAGGTTTATATCAAAAACTGTAGTTAAATTCTTAAACAATGTTCAGATCAATAATAGCAGCGGAATGAGCAATCTATTAGAAGAATAATGCAGACTATAATGTCCACTCGCTTCTCTTTTTCGTAAAAACATCATCAACTTTTATTATCTGAAATACCATTAGTCATGATAATATAAATTCACAGTTCCTGATCATAATCATGCACATCAACAGTTCATCTTTGCACTACGGGCCAAAGATATTCAATATAGCACCAACGGTCATGATTATACCAGATTCAGCCTTTGGTCATAATCATACCAAACAACAGTTCATCTTTGCACTACGGGCCAAAGATATTCAATATAGTACCAACGGTCATGATTATACCAGATTCAGCCTTTGGTCATAATCATACCAAACAACAGTTCATCTTTGCACTACGGGCCAAAGAGAACATTCACCACGTGCCATAAAAGACACCGAACAGATGTATCGCCTTTAACCTATTATATCGCCTTTAACCTATCATCTGTTCAACAAATATATCACATCTGTGCCCCCGGCCACAGATATTCACAACAGCTTGATTCTTGAAGATTAGTTCAAATGATAGTGAGACAATTGATGAACAGAAGAAATAGGATAAACAATAAATATCGAAAGTTTACTTTGTGCAGATTCAAATAATGTCCAAATGATCAACATGATGTGGAGTGAAATTTAAAAATGATATTCAAGATCCACAGTTCAGAATAACGGTTACAGTTCAATAGAAAGGTTCAGAAAATAGGAAGGTTCAGTTGAAATAATGAAGTTCAACTATTTTGGAACATATAATATTTTCAGGAATTATAGAAGCAATAGTTCCATAATAAATTTCGATTTAGGAGTACGAAAGAAAATAATAACCCTTACCGTAGCAGGTTTGATTAACAAAAGGTGAAGGAAATTAATACAAAGGGTTATTCACCAACAGGCGGCAATCCGCTCCGTAAGGTTATTCCCACAATTTAATAGAATTTGAGTACAAAGAGTTATTCACCAAACAGGCGGCAATCCGCTCCGTAAGGTTATTCCCACAATTTAATAGAATTTGAGTACAAAGAGTTATTCACCAAACAGGCGGCAATCCGCTCCGTAAGGTTATTCTCAGAGATTAAAAATTGAATGAATACGAAAGGTTATTCACCAACAGGCGGCAATCCGCTCCGTAAGGTTATTCCCACAATTTAATACATGGAAATAAAAGGCACGTCTTATGAGTAAGGAAGAAACAATATTATTATCGAGAATCAAATAATGATAATCCCTTACCATAGTATGTTTGAATAATGGAAGATGAAAAAGATGGTATCCCTTACCGTAGTAAGTTTTAATAATAGAAGATGAAAGAATATGACATTCCTTACCGTAATAAATTTAAGAGTGTGAAAAGAATGATATTCCTTACCTTGATATTGTGAAACAAGTTTATAGCCGAACAAATCCTTCCTTGTTTGTAGCAGTAAGGAATCTGACTTTTGAGTCTTCTAGAGTTTTTAAAATCTCTTCATGCTTTTAAAATAATGTTACTCTCGGAAAGATAGACGGCATAGACTCAAGAATCACTCAATTCGGAGTTAATATGAATGAGTTATGAATTTTCAAAACTAAGACTGAAAATAGTGACGAAAATCAGAATAGGTTACGGTTTTTAGTATTTTAAGACATGAAGATGATTTCAGATGACTTTTCTTCCTTCTTCAAAGTTGTAGAGGACGAAAAACTGAAGAGACAGGCTTTTAATTCATTAAATTCTGACAAATAATGAATTTACTACGATTTTTCGAAAGAGTTGCTGTACATAAGAAAATTCTACTCGGGAATTCAAAGAAGAATGCAAAAGATTTCAAAACTAGGAATGACTTAAGAACACTTAGAGAGAACTTACACAAAAAGTATTTAGAGAGAGAAAGAAAGAACAAGTAAGGAAGTTTATGAAAAATCCTTAAGTTAAGACTTCTATTTATAGCCAAAAATCTTATCATTCATTTAATCTAAACCATTCATTTAAAGATCATCTTTTAATCTACACCATCCATTTCAAATATTATATTATCTTTAATCTACATCATTCATTTCATATCACCTAATAATCACCTAACTTTATATTATAAACAAATCAATTCAATTATTCAACAATAATTCACACTTTAATCTACACCATTCATTTCATATCACCTAATAATCACCTAACTTTATATTATAAACAAATCAATTCAATTATTCAACAATAATTCACACTTTAATCTACACCATTCATTTCATATCACCTAATAATCACCTAACTTTATATTATAAACAAATCAATTCAATTATTCAACAATAATTCACACTTTAATCTACACCATTCTTTTCATATCACCTAATAATCACCTAACTTTATATTATAAACAAATAACTTTATCAATTCAATTATTATGACTAATTGTTATAAATACAGTATAGTTAGCTCTTAGATATCAAGTCAATTAATTAATGAAATACAACTGTTTAAATAATACCGTAATAGAGATAACAATAATGCAGAAGGTATGTAAAAGAAAAATACGTTACTGTGTCATGACAATTATTGATTCAATAATGTGAATTACTGTGCATATGTTACTGTGACAATTATTAGGTTCAATAATTTTAAAAACAGTGCAGCAACAATTATTGACTCAATGATATAAAATACAGTGTAATGACAATTATTAAATCAATAATGCAAAATACTGTGTAACAACAATTATTGAATTGATAATATAAAATATTATGCAGTGACAATTATCGATGAAATGATGCGTAACAGTTACGGTGTCAATTATCAGACCAATAATATGAGACACTATGCAATACCGTGTGTTACTGTAGAGTACCGTGTGCTACAGAAAATACCAAAAACTACCGTATGCTACTATTCTTTTATCACTGGTATTTTAACAGTTCCGTTGACTATTTTTATTTAAAAATGTTATTTCTGTCGTTTTCTATATCCGACAAATATTCCGTTGTGGGGTCCACCAATAATTTGTTATTTCGGCGCCGTCGTACGACACGAATATTCCCCGACCAAACGAATATTCCCCGACAAAGCGAATATTGTCCGACAAAATAAAATTTGCACATAACATCCTTAACTTTTAACTTTATCGATTTAACCACTTACTGTTTCAAAAAAAAAAAAAATATATATATGAAGAAAAATTAAATTTTGTATTTCATAAAATTCGGGGTCTTACAACCTCCCCTCCTTATGAAATTTCGTCCCCGAAATTGACGTACCGGACATTTCATAGTTATTCTCCTGATTTTCAGATGTCATACTAAACTGTGGTCACAAAATAATTGTTAGTTCAAACAAACTGACTCATCACTTCCTGTTCCTACATTCAAATCGATTCGTTAGATAACAAAATCTAATTTAGGTAGGACATACTAGTGACTGATTCTATTCGTCTCTCTCCTCCTAGTTCTACCCCAGATCTCCATTAAAGACCATATCCCTAAGCTCTGATACCAACTGTGACGCCCCCAAATCTGGGCCCACACAGCCCAAACTTGAGTCGTCAAAAGACTACAACAAAATTATTACAACAAAGCACAACGTACTACAATACAGTGTATAATAATACACAACTAAGTCTTCACTATTATTGCCACACTATTTTACAAAACGTGAAGACTATGATAACTATTCCTCGGACCCTCACTCCATTCCCCGGCTAGACCCTGTTATGTTTTCATTTCCTGTTGAAAAACAATGGAACAAAAGAAAGGGTGAGCTCAAATAGCCCAGTAAGAAATATCATGACTAAGATAATGACGAATAAATTATCATTAGCCTTCAACAGTTGAGTTCTTGATAGAATACAATAGACTACAAGGTTTATATCAAAAACTGTAGTTAAATTCTTAAACAATGTTCAGATCAATAATAGCAGCGGAATGAGCAATCTATTAGAAGAATAATGCAGACTATAATGTCCACTCGCTTCTCTTTTTCGTAAAAACATCATCAACTTTTATTATCTGAAATACCATTAGTCATGATAATATAAATTCACAGTTCCTGATCATAATCATGCACATCAACAGTTCATCTTTGCACTACGGGCCAAAGATATTCAATATAGCACCAACGGTCATGATTATACCAGATTCAGCCTTTGGTCATAATCATACCAAACAACAGTTCATCTTTGCACTACGGGCCAAAGATATTCAATATAGTACCAACGGTCATGATTATACCAGATTCAGCCTTTGGTCATAATCATACCAAACAACAGTTCATCTTTGCACTACGGGCCAAAGAGAACATTCACCACGTGCCATAAAAGACACCGAACAGATGTATCGCCTTTAACCTATTATATCGCCTTTAACCTATCATCTGTTCAACAAATATATCACATCTGTGCCCCCGGCCACAGATATTCACAACAGCTTGATTCTTGAAGATTAGTTCAAATGATAGTGAGACAATTGATGAACAGAAGAAATAGGATAAACAATAAATATCGAAAGTTTACTTTGTGCAGATTCAAATAATGTCCAAATGATCAACATGATGTGGAGTGAAATTTAAAAATGATATTCAAGATCCACAGTTCAGAATAACGGTTACAGTTCAATAGAAAGGTTCAGAAAATAGGAAGGTTCAGTTGAAATAATGAAGTTCAACTATTTTGGAACATATAATATTTTCAGGAATTATAGAAGCAATAGTTCCATAATAAATTTCGATTTAGGAGTACGAAAGAAAATAATAACCCTTACCGTAGCAGGTTTGATTAACAAAAGGTGAAGGAAATTAATACAAAGGGTTATTCACCAACAGGCGGCAATCCGCTCCGTAAGGTTATTCCCACAATTTAATAGAATTTGAGTACAAAGAGTTATTCACCAAACAGGCGGCAATCCGCTCCGTAAGGTTATTCCCACAATTTAATAGAATTTGAGTACAAAGAGTTATTCACCAAACAGGCGGCAATCCGCTCCGTAAGGTTATTCTCAGAGATTAAAAATTGAATGAATACGAAAGGTTATTCACCAACAGGCGGCAATCCGCTCCGTAAGGTTATTCCCACAATTTAATACATGGAAATAAAAGGCACGTCTTATGAGTAAGGAAGAAACAATATTATTATCGAGAATCAAATAATGATAATCCCTTACCATAGTATGTTTGAATAATGGAAGATGAAAAAGATGGTATCCCTTACCGTAGTAAGTTTTAATAATAGAAGATGAAAGAATATGACATTCCTTACCGTAATAAATTTAAGAGTGTGAAAAGAATGATATTCCTTACCTTGATATTGTGAAACAAGTTTATAGCCGAACAAATCCTTCCTTGTTTGTAGCAGTAAGGAATCTGACTTTTGAGTCTTCTAGAGTTTTTAAAATCTCTTCATGCTTTTAAAATAATGTTACTCTCGGAAAGATAGACGGCATAGACTCAAGAATCACTCAATTCGGAGTTAATATGAATGAGTTATGAATTTTCAAAACTAAGACTGAAAATAGTGACGAAAATCAGAATAGGTTACGGTTTTTAGTATTTTAAGACATGAAGATGATTTCAGATGACTTTTCTTCCTTCTTCAAAGTTGTAGAGGACGAAAAACTGAAGAGACAGGCTTTTAATTCATTAAATTCTGACAAATAATGAATTTACTACGATTTTTCGAAAGAGTTGCTGTACATAAGAAAATTCTACTCGGGAATTCAAAGAAGAATGCAAAAGATTTCAAAACTAGGAATGACTTAAGAACACTTAGAGAGAACTTACACAAAAAGTATTTAGAGAGAGAAAGAAAGAACAAGTAAGGAAGTTTATGAAAAATCCTTAAGTTAAGACTTCTATTTATAGCCAAAAATCTTATCATTCATTTAATCTAAACCATTCATTTAAAGATCATCTTTTAATCTACACCATCCATTTCAAATATTATATTATCTTTAATCTACATCATTCATTTCATATCACCTAATAATCACCTAACTTTATATTATAAACAAATCAATTCAATTATTCAACAATAATTCACACTTTAATCTACACCATTCATTTCATATCACCTAATAATCACCTAACTTTATATTATAAACAAATCAATTCAATTATTCAACAATAATTCACACTTTAATCTACACCATTCATTTCATATCACCTAATAATCACCTAACTTTATATTATAAACAAATCAATTCAATTATTCAACAATAATTCACACTTTAATCTACACCATTCTTTTCATATCACCTAATAATCACCTAACTTTATATTATAAACAAATAACTTTATCAATTCAATTATTATGACTAATTGTTATAAATACAGTATAGTTAGCTCTTAGATATCAAGTCAATTAATTAATGAAATACAACTGTTTAAATAATACCGTAATAGAGATAACAATAATGCAGAAGGTATGTAAAAGAAAAATACGTTACTGTGTCATGACAATTATTGATTCAATAATGTGAATTACTGTGCATATGTTACTGTGACAATTATTAGGTTCAATAATTTTAAAAACAGTGCAGCAACAATTATTGACTCAATGATATAAAATACAGTGTAATGACAATTATTAAATCAATAATGCAAAATACTGTGTAACAACAATTATTGAATTGATAATATAAAATATTATGCAGTGACAATTATCGATGAAATGATGCGTAACAGTTACGGTGTCAATTATCAGACCAATAATATGAGACACTATGCAATACCGTGTGTTACTGTAGAGTACCGTGTGCTACAGAAAATACCAAAAACTACCGTATGCTACTATTCTTTTATCACTGGTATTTTAACAGTTCCGTTGACTATTTTTATTTAAAAATGTTATTTCTGTCGTTTTCTATATCCGACAAATATTCCGTTGTGGGGTCCACCAATAATTTGTTATTTCGGCGCCGTCGTACGACACGAATATTCCCCGACCAAACGAATATTCCCCGACAAAGCGAATATTGTCCGACAAAATAAAATTTGCACATAACATCCTTAACTTTTAACTTTATCGATTTAACCACTTACTGTTTCAAAAAAAAAAAAAATATATATATGAAGAAAAATTAAATTTTGTATTTCATAAAATTCGGGGTCTTACAATTACAAGTATCATTAACATCTTATTAACACTAAGTTTGAAGATGTGTCGGCAGTGGCTAATGCAGCCAAAAATATTGAGATGAAGTGACAGGACTTTCAATTTTCTAAACCAGATGGGAGTCGAAAGAGGGACAGAGATGACCAGCAGGGTCAAGCTTCAGGTCAGCATGGGAGGAATCAAGGTGGTTAGTGGAACAAGAACCGTGGTGGTCAACAGGGGCAATGACGTGGCCAGAATCAGAACAGGGGTTTTCAGTAATTGCCTCAATAGAGGCATAATCGTCAGCTTCAGCTACCTCAGAAAGGTCAGAATCGCCAGCAATGACAGAATCGTCAGCAGGGGCAGAATCAGAGTTGTTACCCAAGACCAACTGGTGTGGGTAATCCTAATCTTATTCCGATTGCTCCTTGCAATATTTGTGGGGCAAATCATTCGGGGAGACAATGTTATAGAGTTACCGGTGCATGTTTTTTGTGCAGACAGATGGGTCATATTGCTAGAGATTGTACTGGGCCACGCGGTAACGGTGGAAGTGGTGACAATGGTGGTAATAAAGGTCAACGTCAGGGTGGTCGGGTGTTTGCCTTGACATATAACTAGGCGGCAAGTGCGTCAGGTACTATTTCTGGCACTTTTTTAGTTGACAATCGTGAGGTTTCTGTTTTATTTGATACTGGTTCTACTCATTCAGTTGTTGCTCAGTCTTTTGTTCAGCACCTTGGTGTGTTATCTCAGTCCTTTGATTCTGTGATGTGTATTGCTACCTCGATAGGGACTTCTGTTGCCATTTCTGATTTGTATCGAGGGTGTCCAATCAATTTTAGAGATAAGATTCGTGGGGCAAATCTTCTTCCAATGGTTATGCATGATTTCGATGTTAATCTTGGGATGGACTGGTTGGATAAGCACCAGGCCACTATCGATTGTCAGGCGAAGAAGGTTATATTTGGAGATGTAAAGTCTCTAGAGTTCGTATTTTAGGGTTCACGACCGAGTAAGATGGTGAGGTTGATTTCAGCTTTGAAGGCTGGGAAGTTGGTAGCTGTAATATTCAAGATATTATGACATGTAAAAAGTTTAAATAAATAAAATGTGTGTATTTTAGTTATTTAAATTAAGCAATTAATGTGAATTATGTAAATTAATTATGGATGTATTTTTTTATTACGGTTATTAATTTAATGATGTATGTTAATGAAAAGAGGATTAATATTGGAAATTAATCCTGAATTAAATTAAAAGTTAATGAGGTAATTAACGAAATCAAAAATTATTGATCATGGATTAATTAATAATTATGAGGAATATTTGGAAATTATTAAGAGGGAAATTAATATAGAAATAAATAATATATTATATATATAAGGAAATAAAATTAAAGATGGAGGAAATTCGATAAATATATAATTTATATAAGAAAATTTATGAAGGAAAAGGTTAACAATTATATAAATTATATGAAATTATATTGTATAGTTTATATAAAATATATGAAATAGTAAAAAGGAATAATTAATCAATATGGATAATTCTTATTTTAATAAAATAATGTATGCGAAATAGAATTATTTCTATTTTTATGAGATTTAATATTTTTGTGGATTAAATAGGCAAAAAAAAAAAAAAAGAAGAAGAAGAAAAAAGAAATTGTTATAATACATAATATATATAATAATTAATTTATGTATATATTATGTAGTAATAAAAAATACATGTATATTTACGTAATGTATATATATTAAAGTTGAAACATAGGAAAATTGATTTTATTGAGTTATGCAAATTATTTTATTAATTTTGGAAGTATAAAATACTTCATATAGTTACATGCATGTCCTTATGCGTGTACAAAATTTATCAAGTAATGTACATTAAAAATATGTGAATATTATTTATAAATTATTTTATGAATTTTGGTAAATTAAAATAAATATTTTATATATATATATATTATATAAAATATTTATTACCCGAATTAATTGCGTAATGTATTAAAATGTACGCATGCATGGAAAATTTATCTCACCGACTTAACTTAAGTCGGTGGAATCAAGAGGAAAGTTCTAATATAATTAAAGGATTGCAAGAAATATCCATATATATATATATATAGAATACATAATAATACTAACATGATAGATAAACAAAAAAATATATTTCCTTATCACCTTCCTTGTTCCACCACCACCGTTCACCACCACCAACCACTAACGCCACCACTAACAGGAGAGAAAGAAATTCTCAGTCATCCGAGTGTCCGTAAAACTTCAAAGGAAGGTATAAAATAAATTATTGAAATTATTTATGTGATTGTGTTGATAAATTAATTGTATGAAAATTGGTAAATAATTATATAATTGTTCTATATAATTTTTAGAGGTGTATCTATGAATTTTGTGATGTTTGGGATAATTTTGTAGAGAAAATAATGATCAAAAATGGTAGAAAAGCTGGTTTGGTTGGCTACAGTTAACGCAGGAGAGAGAAAAAAAAAATTTGGTCGTTCGCGCATTGCGCGTGTAATGTCCTAGAATTTCCACATCTTTATTAATTAAATTATTAATTTAATTTCCAACGAGATAGTTTACGAGATTATTTAAATCTTTTTATGTGATTAATTAATTATGTGATTAAATAATTATGTAATTAATTACTAAAATTAATTAAAGGGGGTCACTAATATGTTATTAAATTAGTGAACAAACCCTAAAGTTTTAATATCAAAATAATTGATAAGTTTCCTATTAATTAAATATTCAATTAAATTGAATATAATGAGTGAATTAAATATAATAAATTAATTAATATGATTATTAATTAATGTAAATAATGTGAAATATTAATAATAATATTTATTAGTCCATTTAGTAATTTAATACTAATGGGTTAAAATATTTAATTATTTATTCAATCTAATTATTTATTTAATCATGGATTGAATAATTAATGTGTAAATTATTAAATTAGCCAACATGGGTCAATTAGTAGCCCAAGTGGAGAATAATAAAATTTCACAATTTAGTAGCCCAAACAATTTAATAGAAGCCCAATTGGTATTTTAAATTAAAGTCCAATGATTGGCCCACTTGAAAAATACTTAAATTAACTTATTAATTATTAAAAATGAAAATGTGTCAATAATTTTGGGACAATGAAAAGTGGCATCAGCCGACCATGTGCTTGGAAGGAGAGAGAAAATGAGTTTTTTTTATTTTCTTTTATTTTTCATTTAATTAATATTAGGTTGCTTGTTTTGATTTTTGGGAAAGTCTTTTCCCACAAAATCCTCACCAACTAAGTATGGACTAGCTTTCTTGTGTAAGTATCATTGCTATCTCATGATGGTAATTTTGATAGATATATATTTTATATATATCCAAATTGTAAGTATACTTACAATTTTTGAGCTTAAGTGAGTCATTTCTTCTTCTTCCATTTTTCAAGCTAGAGAGAGTTTGAGAGCAAAATATTTTGAGAGAGAGCAAGAGAAGGAGAAGGAGTGCTAAGCTAGTGCATGTCATCTTCTTTCACAACATACTTTGGGAGAAAAAGAAGAATAACCATTAAATCAAGGTAATGGTTATTTTAAATGTTGTTTGTTTTTAAATTAAATAAATCATCATATTAGTATAAACATGTTAATATAGTTATTAATGTGTAAAGGTAATATTTATGCCATGCTTGAGTTTAATATGCTTAGTTTGTATTTTGGTATATTTTATATGCTAAAATATGTATTTAATAATGTGTAAACAAGTTTTGGAATTTATGTCCAAAAATATTTTTATAAAACTTAGGTTTAATGTGCTAATATTATAGAACATTAAATCATGAGAAAAACAAAGTTTGAATCACTCAAAATGGAGTTATATACAAAAAGTTATGATTTATGGTAGTTTATGTGATGTAAAATTTTTTATAAAAAAATAATGATATTAAATCATGAAAAATTATTTATTCATGTTATAAATTAATATAAGGTGATTGGTAATTTTTTTGGATTTTTATTGAAGAGTTAAAGATTTATTGAAGGTATATTTTTATTTAAAATGTGTATGCTGGAGCACTGTTCACTGTCTGCTAAAAGGAAAAAAAATTAGGAACAGTCCGCGCAATGCGCGGAAGCTTTTGCTAGGAAAAAAACGCGGAGCCAAACGACGTCGTTTGGCTTCTGCGGGAAATTCACTCCGCGCGGAAGCCGTTTCCGGTTTCTCAAAAACGGCGTCGTTTTGGGCCGTGAAAATCTGTAACGCGCACAATGCGCGATATTTAGTTTTTCGGCGAAATTACATTTATGCCCCTCCGTGTTTTTCTTGGCCGAATTACCATTTTGCCCTCGGATCAGTTTTCTGATTATTTACGAAACTGCCATCGGTCCGGTTTTTCAACTTAATTACGAAAATGCCATTCGGGTTAATTTTAATTAATTTAAATATTTAAAAATTAATTTAAAATTATAACAAAAATAATAATAATACAAAAATAATATTGGGGAGGATATTTTTCATTAAGTTTAATATTTAAATATTTTAAATATTAATCTAGTTATCTAAACCATGGTTAAGTTAAATAAATTTATTAATTATTTATTATTTTAAATGTTAATAATAAATAAAGATGATAAATTAGCAATTATTATTTAATGCCTATTTAATAATAATTAAAGAGAGATAAAATTTTTAAATTAATTATTTATTATTAAATAATAAATAAGGATAATTAAGTAATTAATTATTATTTAATTAGCATTAAATAACGATTAATGGAAATTAAGTTATTAGAGTAATAATTTATTATTTAATTTAAATAATAAATAAGAATGATTTGATTATTATTTAACCTTAAATAATAATTAAAATTAATGAAATAATTAATTATTATTTAATTGACATTAAATAATAATTAAAGAGGATTAAGATTAGTAAACTATTATTTAATTTCCTTAATTAAATAATAAGTAAGGTTAATTACTTGGTTAATTATTGGTTGATTAACATTAAATTAAAGAAGGTTAAAACTAAGTTAATAATTATTTATTATTTAATTATAATTAAATAATAGGTAAGTACAATTAGTTATTATTTATTTTAAATAATAACTAGAGTTAATTAATTAATTTCTATTTAATCAATATTAAATAGTAATTAAAAAGAGATTGAGTTAATAAAATAAATTGAATTTAATTAAACAATTATAATAAGTTGTTTAAAGGTTTAATAAGTGTCCAACACTTAACACTTAAGATTATAATTATTAACCTAAAATGATTAAGTGTCTATAAGGTTAATAATATTGTTTTGACTAATGTAAATTATGTGTTAGTACTTATGTGTGGTAAATAAGTTCGTTATTAAGCGTATAGTTATGCAAATATGCCGTACTAATTATTAGACCGACTTTATTAATGTTAGGTCTTTCAAAGCAAGTTAGTTAAAGCTAGACAATTATTGTAGCTGAGCAAACAGGCAAGTTCTCTAACCCTACTCAATTATTATCGTTGAACAAGTTTCCATACTTATATTTATTGTTAAAGCTTGAAGTGGTTTAATTATTTAAAATTATTCCACATCCATATTGTTTATACAATCGCACTTAGTGCATTTGAAGTTTGTTAGTTCTTGATTCATGAACTGTATTAAAAATGTCTGAAGCTAATAGTTCAGCTAGACATTGCGTTTCTAAATTCAATAACTTGAATACTTTTAAAAGCTTATCTAAACCATTATTGGGTGCGGATTTCTTATATTAAGTCTGAGAATTGAACAACCCTAAATTAGGGGATTTTGTGTCGGGAAACCGACTTTGGCGCCAGTGACTAAATGTAATGCATATACAGCAGGTTGAATAGGCTGATCCCCTTGAAAACCAAACAACTCAAAGGGTTAGAGGAAACTCTATTATACCCTCGTTAGTTCAGGGTCCTTAGTGACCACTCAGCATTTTAAGATTCAAATATTCTGTTTATTAAAATTTGAATCATGTTTCATTCACAATTGTTATATCTATTGTTGAACCATTGATGACATTTCCCATTCATTCATGATATATTAAATCTATATGATTGTTCTAAACTTGCTGAGCAAACTAGTTGCTCATTCTTGCTATATCATGAACCATTTTTCAGATAATCCTGATTGCTCAAAGAAGGATAAGGGAAAAGGAAATGCCAGAGCTTAAGTTAGTTTATGCATGCTAATTAGATGCTTAAATTTGTGTTTACTGTTGTTAAACCTTTTGTAATTCCTTATGATAGGAACTGTTTATGTTAAGGTTGATAGACCCTGGTATTGTAACCTTTTGAAGGGAACCAATATGTATTATTCCGCGATATTTAAATGCAATGTATGTATTTAATTGTTAGTAATGTGTTGAATAATGAGAACCAAACTCGAGGTTATGGAACCCGGATTTGGGGTCGTCACAGCGCGCGGCCAAATTTTTTTTTTTTCGGAACCGGCCCATAAACGACGCCGTTTTGGGCAGAAAAGGCAGGCCGCGCATTGCGCGACGACCAGTTTTCCAGAGACAGGGGAAAAATGACGTCGTTTTGGCTGTACAGGGCTGAGGCGCGCGCCATGCTTGGCCAACCGGTTTTCGCGAAATTACCATTTTGCCCCTGGTTTTGGTTTTCAGATTATTTACGGAAATGCCATTGGAAGTAAAATTAATTAAAATAAATATTTAAAAATTAATAAAAATTATATAAAAATTATATAAAATCAAAAAAATGTATAAAAATGTTTTATAAATTAAATTTAACAATTTTCCAATTTTGAGGAATAATTCCAATTAATTATTAAATGTTTAATAATGGGAATTAAAAGAACATAATTAGAATTAATAATCAAATTAGGTTATAATTAATTATAAATACCTATATAGAACCGATGGGTAGAATAATTAGGTTGTGAGTGATATTAATTATATAAATTAATATCGTGAGTTACTAAATAATTATGATTTGATTATGTTATTATTATAGGTTGCCCAAGAAGGGATAATTAGCCGTTAATTTAATAATCGGACATCGAGGCAAGTTCCTAAACCCTAACTTTGAACAAATAATCATGTGTTAGATATTAGAATCTTTATTGAGCTCTATTTCCTAAAGTTCCATCATTATTACATTTTCTTGAATATTGATTTTAGTTTATACTGTGAATTATTCAATTGAAAATCTCTTAAATGCCATTCATAATGAAACAAAATTGTTGGTTAGTAAGTTGATAATTATGAGTCTAGACCATTTGTTCGGTTAGACTTTTGGTACAATTAAATTTTAAGTTACTCTTTATTGATAAGTGCTGAGCCAAACCAAATTGTTTTGGTGCGGACTCTTAGAAACTAAGGTGAATAATCATGTTCCAAAGAATAAAGTTGTTGAAGGTCTTAAATTTGAAATTCCGTGATATGCGGTAATAATCATGTTCCAAAGAATAAAGTTGTTGAAGGTCTTAAATAGGATTTTTAAACCCTATTTGGATAAATTCGTAGTGGTGTTCATAGATGATATCCTTGTATATTCCAAGTCTCAGGAAGAGCATGCAAATCATTTGAAGATAGTGTTGGAAACTTTGAGAAAAGAAAAGTTATATGCTAAATTCTCAAAGTGTGAATTCTGGTTGCAAAGAGTTCATTTTTTGGGTCATGTTATTGATAAAGATGGAATTTCTGTGGACCCTGCAAAAGTTGAAGCTGTAATTAATTGGGAACAACCCAAGACACCCATGGGGGTGAGAAGTTTCTTAGGTTTAGCGGGTTATTATGGACGATTTATTCAAGATTTCTCTAAGATAGCAACTCCGCTAACCAATTTAACTAGAAAGCCCACGAAGTTTGTGTGGACCGATAAATGTGAAGAAAGTATTTGTGAGTTAAAGAAAAGGCTAAGTGAAGCCCCAATGTTAACTTTGACTGATGAAACAGGAAATTTTGTGGTATATAGTGATGCTTCCCATAAAGGATTAGGTTGTGTGTTTATGCAAAACGGAAAGGTTATTGCATATGCATCTCGACAGTTGAAAGATTATGAGAAAGGGTATCCGACGCATGATTTGGAATTGGCAGCAGTAGTTTTTGCATTGAAAATATGGAGACATTACCTTTATGGGGAAAAATGTGAGATATATACAGACCACAAAAGTCTGAAGTATATCTTCACGCAAAAGTAGTTGAACATGCGTCAAAGGAGGTGGCAGAAATTAATAAAGGACTATGATTGTGAAATCCTCTACCATCCAGGAAAAGCTAATATGGTGGCAGACGCTTTAAGTAGAAAGGAGAGAGAAAAGTTGATGAAATTAACTGTTCAAGATGAATTAATTCGAGAAATGACAAAGTTGGAAATTGAAGTGAAATACCCCTCTGAAGTAAATGAGATGCTATTTGTGGTAGAGATGCAACCAACATTGTTAGATAAGGTGAATGAGGCCCAATTAGCCAATGATGAATGTACTCTGATGAGGGATAGGGTTATTTCAAATGATAAAGTAAAATTTCAAATAGATAATAATGGAATTCTCAAATTTGAGGGGCGAATCTGGATACCAGGAGTAGTTGAATTGAAGGAGGAGATATTACAAGAGGCACATAATTCGAAATTCTCAATTCACCCAGGAAGTACGAAAATGTACCAAGATTTACGAAAGCATTTTTGGTGGCCAAACATGAAACGAGAAATTGCGGATTTTGTAAGTCGATGCTTAACGTGTCAGCGTATCAAAGCTGAGCATCAGAAGCCAGGTGGACTGCTACAACCTCTTGAAATTCCAGAATGGAAATGGGAACATATTACCATGGATTTTGTAGTATGGCTTCCGATTACTCAAAAGGGCTACGATACTATATGGGTGATTGTAGACAGATTAAAAAAGTCGGCCCACTTTTTGCCAATTAAGATCAAATACAAATTGGATCAATTGGCCAGAATCTACATTAAGGAAGTGATATCGCGACATGGAGTACCAGTGTCAATTGTGTCAGATCGGGATCCGCGATTTACTTCAAATTTTTGGAGGAATCTGCAAGAGAGGTTAGGGACACAACTGAGGTTGAGTACGACCTACCATCCTCAAACCGATGGTCAAAGCGAAAAAACGATACAAACTTTAGAAGATATGTTACGGGCATGTATTATGGATTTCGAAGGAAGTTGGGATGACCATCTACCTTTGGTGGAATTTGCGTATAACAACAGTTACCACGCAAGTATAAGAATGCCACCTTATGAAGCCTTATATGGAAGAAAGTGCAGAACTCCTTTGTGCTGGGATGAAGTTGGTGAACGTCAATTATTAGGACCTGAACTAGTCCAACAGACGGGGGAGACAGTCAGGCTGATACGATCTCGATTGGTAGCAGCTCAGGATAGATAGAAAAAGTATGCAGATTTGCATAGGCTAAGTCGGGATTTGGAGGTGGGAAGTCACGTGTTTCTTAAAGTGTCTCCATGGAAGGGAAAAATTAGATTCGGAAAGAAAGGTAAATTAAGTCCTAGATTTATTGGACCGTTTGAAGTATTGAGGAAAGTTGGGGAAGTGACTTATGAAGTGGATCTACCTCCAGAGTTAGCGCACATACACAATGTTTTCCACGTGTCAGTGTTACGACCGTACAAATCAGATTATAAGCACGTCATAGCATATGAACCAATTCAGATAGAGAGGGATTTAACTTATGAAGAAATTCTTGTCCAAATATTAGATAGGAAAGAGCAAGTCTTAAGAAATAAGGTGATTCCTTCCGTTAAAGTGCTATGGCGAAATCATAACGTTGAAGAAGCCACCTGAGAATTAGAGGAGAAAATACGAGAGAATTATCCCCATTTATTTGAATAGTTGGTGTAGAAATTCCGGGACGAAATTTTTATAAGGGGGGAAGAATGTAATATCCAAGATATTATGACATGTAAAAAGTTTAAATAAATAAAATGTGTGTATTTTAGTTATTTAAATTAAGCAATTAATGTGAATTATGTAAATTAATTATGGATGTATATTTTTATTACGGTTATTAATTTAATGATGTATGTTAATGAAAAGAGGATTAATATTGGAAATTAATCCTGAATTAAATTAAAAGTTAATGAGGTAATTAACGAAGTCAAAAATTATTGATCATGGATTAATTAATAATTATGAGGAATATTTGGAAATTATTAAGAGGGAAATTAATATAGAAATAAATAATATATTATATATATAAGGAAATAAAATTAAAGATGGAGGAAATTCGATAAATATATAATTTATATAAGAAAATTTATGAAGGAAAAGGTTAACAATTATATAAATTATACAAAATTATATTGTATAGTTTATATAAAATATATGAAATAGTAAAAAGGAATAATTAATCAATATGGATAATTCTTATTTTAATAAAATAATGTATGCGAAATAGAATTATTTCTATTTTTATGAGATTTAATATTTTTGTGGATTAAATAGGTAAAAAAAAAAAAGAAGAAGAAAAAAAAAGAAATTGTTATAATACATAATATATATAATAATTAATTTATGTATATATTATGTAGTAATAGAAAATACATGTATATTTACGTAATGTATATGTATTAAAGTTGAAACATAGGAAAATTGATTTTATTAAGTTATGCAAATTATTTTATTAATTTTGGAAGTATAAAATACTTCATATAGTTACATGCATGTCCTTATGCGTGTACAAAATTTATCAAGTAATGTACATTAAAAATATGTGAATATTATTTATAAATTATTTTATGAATTTTGGTAAATTAAAATAAATATTTTATATATATTATATAAAATATTTATTACCCGAATTAATTGCGTAAGGTATTAAAATGTACGCATGCATGGAAAATTTATCTCACCGACTTAACTTAAGTCGGTGGAATCAAGAGGAAAGTTCTAATATAATTAAAGGATTGCAAGAAATATCCATATATATATATATATATATATATATATAGAATACATAATAATACTAACATGATAGATAAACACAAAAATATACTTCCTTATCACCTTCCTTGTTCCGCCACCACCGTTCACCACCACCAACCACTAACGCCACCACTAACAGGAGAGAGAAAGAAATTCTCAGTCATCCGGGTGTCCGTAAAGCTTCAAAGGAAGGTATAAAATAAATTATTGAAATTATTTATGTGATTGTGTTGATAAATTAATTGTATGAAAATTGGTAAATAATTATATAATTGTTCTATATAATTTTTAGAGGTGTATCTATGAATTTTGTGATGTTTGGGATAATTTTGTGGAGAAAATAATGATAAAAAATGGTAGAAAAACTGGTTTGGTTGGCTACTGTTAATGCAGGAGAGAGAAAAAAAAAATTGGTCGTCCGCGCATTGCGCGCGGCCAATTTTTTTTTTTCAGGAACCGGCCCATAAACGACGCCATCTTGGGCAGAAAAGGCAGGCCGCGCATTGCGCGCCGACCAGTTTTCCGAAGACAGGGAAAAAACGACGTCGTTTTGGCTGGACAGGGCTGAGGCGCGCGCCATGCACAACCAACCGGTTTTCGCGAAATTACCATTTTGCCCCTGGTTTCGATTTTCAGATTGTTCACAGAAATGCCATTGGAAGTAAAATCAATTAAAATAAATGTTGAAAAATTAATAAAAATTATATAAAACTAGAATAATGTATAAAAATGTTTTATAAATTAAATTTAACAATTTTCCAATTTTGAGGAATAATTCCAATTAATTATTAAATTTTTAATAATGGGAATTAAAAGAACATAATTAGAATTAATAATCAAATTAGGTTATAATTAATTATAAATACCCATATAGAACCGATGGGTAGAATAATTTGGTTGTGAGTGATATTAATTATATAAATTAATATCGTGGGTTACTAAATAATTATGATTTGATTATGTTATTATTATAGGTTGCCCAAGAAGGGATAGTTAGCCGTTAATTTAAAAATCGGACATCGAGGCAAGTTCCTAAACCCTAACTTTGAACCAATAATCATGTGTTAGAGATTAGAATCTTTATTGAGCTCTATTTCCTAAAGTTCCATCATTATTACATTTTCTTAAATATTGATTTCAGTTGATACTTTGAATTATTCAATTGAAAATCTCTTAAATGCCATTCATAATGAAACAAAATTGTTGGTTAGTAAGTTGATAATTATGAGCCTAGACCATTTGTTCGGCTAGACTTTTGGTACAATTAAATTTTAAATTACTCTTTATTGATAAGTGCTGAGCCAAACCAAATTGTTTTGGTGCGGACTCTTAGAAACTGAGGTGAATAATCATGTTCCAAAGAATAAAGTTGTTGAAGGTCTTAAATTTAAAATTCCGTGATATGCGGTAATATGATGTGCACAATCATAGGTACGAGAGGCTGATCACCTCGAGTACGGGTTTAAGGTTTATGATCTTATGATACATACAGGTTATCAATATTGTTATTGACTAACCTATGTTCAATGATATTGTGACCCTCAGTATAATGTTCAATTATCATGTTTCAAAAGACAAATTCCTCGGTTACTTTCATTCATTTGAAATGGGTTCATGTTACCTTATTATTATAAATTCTTTTTCTCATATTGTTTGTTATGAAATTCATTATACTTCTGAGCACTTCGGTTGCTCATTCTTGCTTAACTAATGTGACGCAGGCAGAGAGGTAAAACGTGAAAGTATAAATAAGAAAGACAAGGGCAAAGAAAAGATGGCGAATTGAAGAAATGATGAATGTCCCTCGCTAATAGTTTTAAATCTATTTTGTGGCGTTAGATGTGAAATATGTATTATAGTAATGTTGTATGTATATAAAGGTTGATGATCCTGGGAGTTAATTAGACATCTTTTGTATTATGTTGAACCTTAATGAGTGTAATATATAATGCTTTTAAATGGTGGTAAATGAAGTTAGAATATATGATTCGTGAGCACCAAATTCGGGGTTCAAGGAGCCTGAATTTAGGGGCGTCACAGTAGCAAAGGGTTGTGAGGGGTATTTGACATTTGTGAATGATACCTCTATGGGTGAGTCTCGTGTTGAAGATGTTTCAGTGGTTCGTGATTTTTTTGATGTGTTTCCTGAAGAATTGTCAGGGTTACCATCGCAGCGGGACGTTGAATTCACTATCGAGCTTGTTCCTGGTGCAGAGCCTATCTCTAAAGCGCCGTATAGGATGGCACCGTTGGAGTTGCAAGAATTGAAGGAGCAGTTGCAATAATTGTTAGATCGGGGTGTGATTCGACCAAATGTTTCACCCTGGGGTGCTCCAGTTTTGTTTATGAAGAAGAAAGATGGGTCTAAGAGGTTATGCATAGATTACAGGGAGTTGAACAAGATCAGCATTAGGAATCGATATCCATTGTCTAGAATTGATGACTTGTTTGACCAACTTCAGGGGGCAAAGTATTTTTCAAACATAGACCTAAGGTCGGGTTATCATCAGTTGAGGGTGAGAGATGAGGATATCTCTAAGACAGCTTTTCGCACTCGGCACGGGCATTATAAGTTTCTGGTGATGCCATTCGGGTTGACTAATACTCCGACGGTGTTTATGGATTTGATAAATCGGGTGTTCAGGGAGTACTTGGACCAATTTGTCATTGTCTTTATTGATGACATTTTGGTTTACTCCAAATCTAGGGAAGAGCATGAGGAGCATCTTCGCACAGTTTTGGGGATTTTGTAAAAAGAGAAATTATATGCTAAATTCTCCAAATGCGAGTTTTGGTTGGAACACGTTGCATTCTTGGGTCACGTGATGTCTGCTGAAGGCATTAAGGTGGATCCTGCGAAGGTTAAGGTTGTCACTAAATGGCCGAGATCTACTATAGTGACTAAGGTTAGGAGTTTCTTGGGTTTGGCAGGGTACTATTGACGATTTGTGGAAGGATTTTCCTTGCTTGCCTTGCCATTAACTCAGTTGATGAGGAAGGGCACGAAGTTTGTGTGGAATGAGGAATGTGAAAAGAGCTTTGAAGAATTAAAGAAATGACTTGTCACAACTCCAATACTTACATTGCCATCGGGGACAGGAAGTTACCAAATATATAGTGATGCTTCTAAAAAGGGTTTGGGGTGTGTTTTGATGCAGCACGGTAAGGTGATTGCTTATGCTTCTAGGCAGCTTAAACCTTATGAGGTGAATTACCCCACTCATGATTTGGAGTTGGCAGAAGTAATCTTTGCCCTAAAAATTTGGAGGTACTATTTGTATGGAGAGACTTGTGATATCTTCACCGATCACAAAAGTCTTAAATACATTTTCACTTAGAAGGAGCTCAACATGAGACATATGCATTAGTTGGAGCTTCTAAAAGATTATGATGCGAGAATTCAGTATCACCCGAGGAAGGCGAATGTGGTTGCAGATGCTCGTAGTCGAAAGAGTTCAGGAAGTGTAGCAACCCTTATTACACAACCTCAGCTTATTGTAGATATGGAGCGACTAGATGTAGAGTTGTATGTGCAAGGTTCAGATGGGCATTTAGCAGGTATGAGAGTGGAACCCTCACTTATCTCGTGGGTTAAAAAAGCTCAAAAAGAAGATGGGGAGTTGTGGGCAATGACACATAATTTGGAGGAGGGCAAACAAACTGAGTTCCGCATTGATGATCATGACGTGATTTGGTTAGGTAAACGGTTGTGTGTGCCATTAGATTCAACTATTTGGGAAGCAGTATTAGTTGAGGCCCATAGTTCACCATTTGCTATTCATCCGGGTTCTACGAAGATGTACAGGGATTTAAAGGAGAATTTTTGGTGGAATGGGATGAAACGAGATGTGGCTGAATATGTTAGGAAGTGCCTCATTTGTCAACAAGTGAAGATATAACATTAACGAGCTAGTGGTTTGCTACAACAGTTAGATATTTCAGTTTGGAAGTAAAAGAATATCATAATGGATTTTGTAACTAGTTTGCCATAGACTTTTAGGAAGAATGATGCCATTTGGGTTGTGGTGGATCGGTTGACCAAATATGCACACTTCTTGGCTATCCATGAAGGTTACTTGGTGGACAGGTTGGCACAGATCTTTCAGCAGGAAATTGTGAAACTTCATGGTACACCGGTGTCTATTGTTTCAGATCGGGACCCACGATTCACTTCATGGTTCTGGAAAGGGTTTTAGCGAGCTTGGGACACTCGGCTCAATTACAGTACTTCTTTCCATTCGCAAACTGATGGGCAATCTGAACAGACTATTCAGATGTTAGAGGACATGTTGAGGTCTTCTACACTTGAGTGGTCGGGTAATTGAGTTTGCTTATAACAACAGCTGGCATGCAAGTATTGGAATGGTTCAATTTGAGACATTATACGGTAGGAAGTGTCGAGCACTAACTTGTTGGGATGAGGTTGGTGAGAAAGCCATAGAAGGGCTTGAGTTAGTTCAAATTACTACGGAGAAGGTAGCGTTGGCTAAGGAGAAATTGCGGTTAGCTCGATCGCGGCAGAAGAGTTATGTTGATAAGCATAGGGGGACGTTAGAGTTTGAACCTGGTGTGCATATGTTTTTAAAAGTTTCTCCTTGGAAGGGGATTCAACGATTTGGGTTAAAAGGGAAACTTAGTCCGCGTTATATTGGCCCCTTTGAGATTTTGGAGAGAGTTGGTGAGGTTGCATATCGGTTAGCATTGCCTCCACAGCTAGCTCATGTACATAATGTGTTCCATGTGTCGGTGCTGAGGAGTTATCATTATCATCCGTTGCATGTAGTACAATATCCGTTTGATAAAATTCGGGGTGATCTTACTTGTAAGGAGCAAGCCGAGGCGATTTTGGATCGTCAAGAGCGGATTATGAGGAGGAAAACAATTATGTTTGTTAAGATTTTGTGGAGGAACCATTCGGAGCGGGAAGCTACTTGGGAGATGGAGGAGTACATTCGAGTGGAGTATCCACATCTCTTTAAAAATTAGGTACATTTCATTCTTTTAATTCCGGGGACGAAATCCTTTTTAAAGGGGGAAGTAATGTAATACCCACTAAATAATTATAATATTAAAATATTTTATTTGGACTTTATTTTATGTTTGGGTCAAATTTATATGAGCTAATAATAAATAATGAGTAACATTTATTTGGTCAAGGTGGACTTTCAACTATTTGGGTCTAATTTATATTTGAATATAATTTATATATGTGTAATTTGAATTTTATTAGAATTAGGATAGTTGCTAAAATAAATAAATAAATAATAAAACCTAATCCTATCATACTCCATAATACGAAACCGTGGATGTAAGAGTCAGTTTTGAGCTCTCATCAGTAGCGGCGGAGGAGAAGAAAAAGTAAACGGGATAACTATTTTAGCCAAGGTAAAATCTTTATGATATTCGTAAATATCTTATATATGTATATCAAATGCCTAACATTGATTGCAAACAAAAAGTTACCCAGATCAAGGCAAAATTTGTAATAGGTGTAATAGGTGTTGTATGAATTTTATATTAATATATTTCATGTTCTATAGTAATTGATATTTTGAACTCATGCATCTATGTTATAATAATTATATAAATAGATACATAATGTTGTGCAAATCAAATTAGGATGAACAGACATGGAACTTAAGGTAATATATTTTGTAATTATTAATTAGTTATTTTTTTTTCTGGTAAAAGAATGCTAAATGAAAATTGTATATTTTTTTGAATTGATAAAGCTTGTAGCTAATGTGTAAATACATATGTTTAACTTTGATAAAATTTTGCTTAGCATGGAAGGATAGATTGCGAGGTGGTATAATAATTATATTAGTGTTGTAGATTGTGAAATTTGTATATAGTCATTTAGAATGAATGTTCTAGCCATGAATGTGTGTTGTATGAGCTTTAAGAAATATAAAAGTTTAACATAATATAATAATAAGAGTTAATAAAATTATAATTATAATTAACAATTTAACTCTTAATTTATTTATTTATTATTATTTTGTTTAAATAGTTCGGACGAAGGGAAATTAGCAAGTCATATTTGGAATATAATTTGGGTATTACACTACTTATTCCAGCTACGGATTCCGTACTCCTTCAGCGATATTCTTGTGAAATATAATTAGTTCATTTTGTTTCTTGTTTTGAATTTTGTTATTGTTTCACATAATTGTTCCTGGTGAAATTAATATGATAGGTTCATATTGGCGTTATATAAAACTCATTTTTGTACTCTTTGTAGTATTATATCATATGTAGTGATTATTTTTGATTCTGTAGAATGTACATGTTAATTTATTTTGGAGACTTGGTATTGATTCGTTTCAATTTAACATGTACACTTAGAACCCTTTTGTTGATATTGTGTCACATGTGTTGTGGCATGATATCTTTATTAGATTATACTGTAGGGTATACTTGAGCTATAACCACCTGTGGGGGTACCACATGCATGTCTTTTGGCACCGAGGCATGACACCTTCCGTGTTGGTGTGATCAGTCAACAGCGTCTCCATTTTGTGTTTTGGTGGGCGATGACCAAATTTGTTGTTTTGTTGTGGGAGGCGTATGACTCGACCCTAGTTTCTATTCTGTTCTGTTCTGCGGATTGGTGATGTTTGTGCCAAATACACCTTCCGATTTTTAATGCATTTGGACTCGCGATCCATTGCTTGATTTACCCGCACGGCACTATTTTGTCTGTGTGGCATTATTTTGTTTGCGTTGTATTATTTTGACTTGTCTTTGTGGCAAGATATATTTCTGTTATGTTTAAGCTCGGTATGAAATAACACCCATCTTTTTTGATTCAGCCTATTATTTCGTTGTGTTAGTTTTGTTCGTTTCAGTTCAATTAATGGCATTAATTGTTTCAATTCATTATTTTGAACTCTATATCTGTACTGGATATTTGGCTCATGCTGTATTTTTCTTCCGGCAGGTAATCAAGAAAATCAAGGGCAACTGTGATGAGAGCACCCCTTTATACAGTGGCTTAAATATATTTTCTGTTAGGTTGTGCTACATTATTTCGTTTGGAGTTGTAATAACTATTCTAGATTGTAGTTTGAACCAGTTTGGTATTTATTGTGGTTTAACTTATGGCATTTATCAGTTATTAGAGTTTTTTATTTTGGTAAAATAGAGCTTTTGATTTATTTTATAGTTTTGTTATATTTTGTGAGTAACCTCTCTTTGTAATTCGAGAAGGGGGTGTTACTCAAAATCTTTCTCATAATTTACCATAATCAAAAATATATTATATACCTCGTGCTTGGTTGTAGCACAATGGAGAACTTTGGCTTATTTTGATGATGTATTCTGCTCCACCTAATCTTCCTCTCTATGACCCTTAATTTGATATTACGTACTTTTTTTGAATGTGGGCTCAAAAATACTGAGTGATAGAATATATAAAGTCCTTAACTCTCTGTTAATTATCATGATAATTGAAAAAACTTACGTATATATTTTATCCTCTCTTTTCTGTTTTATCTTAATAAGGGCTAGAGTTGAGATCAAGTAGGATTCTATAATTCTAGCTTCAATATAACACTAATTTCTAATTAACTTTTTAATCAATTAGAATTATATTAATTATAACTAATTCCACTAAATAGTTATAATTGCACTCTAGAATTAATAGGATTAAAATTAATTAATTGAATCCTTCCACTATTAGTATCTTGCAAAAATACCCCTCTACATTAATATCCATAAACGTGTGTAGGAATAAAACTGTTAACCCACTACGTTTACTGTTTATATGCTTGAGTACATAATTTATAAACTTTTGATCACTCATTAATTTAATAAATTAAATTAATACTTTAGTAATTTAAATTACTAAAAATATTTGGCCAAGATTCCGGTGATCAACTAATAAATTATCTCAAGGGGATATTATAATTTAATTGTAGAATTCCATCTTAAAAAATACATGTTCCTAATTTCATAATATATATCACCCAACATATTGAAGTATTGATTATATTAAAAATTTTGCGCAGAAGCTAGTAAGAGATTATAAGGATTTAAGCCCAGAAAAATTCAAAAACCCATATGTCTAACACCCATCCCCTCAAGATGAAAATCAAAAACTTTAGAAGACAATGTCTTCATAAATGGATCAGCCAAATTTTGCGCAGAAGCTATTTTTGAAACTGTCGCATCTTTTTGTTGAACTATATCCCTTATGAGGTGATATTTTCTCTCAATGTGTTTGCCTTTCTTGTGGTCCTATGCTCCTTTGATTGTTCAATCGCCCCATTATTGTTATAAAACAGGACAATAGGAGATGATACAGAAGGTATCATGCCTATTTCTAGCAAGAACTTCTTGAGCCAAACAGCCTCTTTTGCAACTTTGAAAGCAGCAACGTATTCAGCTTCCATGGTGGAGTCAACTATGAAAGACTGTTTAACACTCCTCCAACTGACAGCTCCACCTCCAAGAGTAAACACATAACCAGAGGTTGATTTTCTAAAATCACTATCTGACTGATCATCGCTAGAATAGACAAGCATATAATCTCTTGTTCTTCGTAGATACTTAAGTATTTGCTTCACTGCTATCCAATGTTAATCCGAATCTGTATATCTTATCGAGACAAGATCATCGCTAGAATAGACAAGCATATAATCTCTTGTTCTTCGTAGATACTTAAGTATTTGCTTCACTGCTATCCAATGTTCTAGTCCAGGGTTAGACTGATATCTGCTGACCAAGCCTACTGTAAAACAAATATCTGGTCTAGTGCACAACATTACATACATAAGACTTCCCACTGCTAAAGCATAAGGGACTATCTTTATACGTTCTTTCTTTTGAGGTGTCTTAGGACACTGCTCCTTAGTAAGAGGAATTCCATGTCTGATAGGAAGTAGTCCTTTCTTGAAATTCTGCATGTTGAACCTAGCCAAAATTGTATCTATATATGTAGCTTGGGATAGGCCCAACATTATACTCTTGCGATCACGCCAAAGCTTGATCCCTAAAATGTAATTAGCCTCTCCTAGGTCCTTCATCTCAAAATTATTAGATAACCAAATTTTGACACTAGATAATATTCCCACATCATTACCCATAAGCAATATATCATCCACATAAAGAACTAAGAATACTACTACCCCATCTTTATTCTTCTTGTACATGCAAGATTCTTCTAGATTTTGTTCAAAACCATAAGATTTAATTGCTTGATCAAACCTTATATTCCAAGATCTTGATGCTTGGTTAAGTTCATAAATGGACTTTTGCAACTTGCATACCATATTTTCTTGACTTTTAACTATAAAACCATCAGGCTGCTTCATATAGATTTCTTCATCAATATATGCATTAAGAAAATCAGTCTTGACATCCATTTGCCATATCTCGTAATCGAGATGAGCTGCAATGGATAAGAGTATTCTGATAGATTTAAGCATAGCTACTGGTGAAAAGATTTCCTCATAATCGATACCTTCATTTTGAGTAAAACCTTTTGCTACCAACCGTGCTTTAAAGGTTTCAACCTTTCCATCTACCCCTATTTTTCTCTTGTAGACCCACTTGCACCCTATACTTTGTTCCCATACTTTGTTCGAGTACATGGAATCCATTTCTTGTTTCATAGCCATGTGCCAGTTAGATGCATCTACATCATTAATAGCTTCATAGTAGTTAAAGGGATCTGACTCCACTTCTTTCAGAATAACATCGTAAGTTTCTCCAAGAAGTGAAAGTCTCTTAGGAGGCCTGATATTCCTCCCACTACGACGAAGCTCTGGTGTATTAGAAGAATTAGGTTGGTTAGTTTGTGGCAATTCATATAAGTCTTATGGTGGATTAATTGATTGAGTAATTGATGTACTTGACATTTCTTCTAAGATAATTTTACTACTCGACTTGTGATCCATTATGTAGTCATTTTTCAGAAAAACTGCATTTGCGCTAACAAATACTTTTTGGTTTAAAAGACTATAAAATATACCACCTCTAGTTCCTTTTGGATATCCTACAAACAAACATACTTCAGTTCTTGAACCTAACTTATCTAAGTCTGTCTTTCCTTTTCGCACATGTGCAGGTGTGCCCTATATATGAATATGATGCAATATTGACTTTCGCCCACTCCATAATTCTCTAGGTGTTAAAGAAACAGACTTTGATGGTACAAGATTCAATAAGTACATTGTTGTTTCAAGTGCATAACCCCAAAAGGAAATAGGAAGAGTAGAAAAACTCATCATAGACCTTACCATATCCAAAAGAGTCATGTTTCTTCTTTCTGACACACCATTTTGTTGGGGTGTACCCGGTGCAGTCAATTTAGATCTAATTCGTTTATCAGATAAGTAATCTTTGAATTCCCCAAGGAGATATTCACTTCCTCGATCCAATAGAATGGCCTTTATGTATTTACCAGATTGCCTTTCTACTTCTGCCTGAAATTCTTTGAATTTTTCTAAAGCTTAAGACTTTCAATGCACAAGGTACACATAACCAAATCTTGAGTAATCACTAGTAAAGGTGATGAAATACTCAAAACCTCCCCGTGCTCGGATATTCATAGGACCGCATACATCTGTATGAATTAACTCTAACTTATCACTAGCTCTATATTTATTTGCCTTGAAAGGCCCTTTGGTCATTTTTCCTTCTATACATGATTTACAAACTGGAAGATTTTCAACTTCTAAGGATCTCAAAGGACCATCTTTAACCAGTCTTTAGATCCTGTTTAGATTAATATGACATAATCGTAGATGCCAAAGATAAGTGTGATAAATTGAAGAAACTTTTCTTTTTAATGGTTTTTCAAGAAACTGAAATTAAATTTCTACGAATGTCTGGAACATAAAGACAATCTACTAATTCTAAAGTCCTATCATTATTAAAACTGATATCATTATTAAAACTGAGATGCACAACTCCCACTGCAAAAGCCGCTACTTTTGCACTAGAACCAAGGTGTAGATAAATCTCGCCTTCATTCAACTTTCTGATTTCCTGAAACCCCTGCAAAGAATTGCAGACATGATTAGTGATTCCCGAATCTACACACCAGGATTCAGTAGAACGGCCCACAAAACATGTTTCATGAACGAAAGATTGATAATTACCTATCTTGCCAAACTGATTAATTGGGCAATCAACCATACCTTGATTTTTTATCTTGGCTAGGTAAGTAGGACTATTCCTTTTCCAGTGACCTTTATCCCCACAGTGGAAACATTTTCCTTGAGGTTTTACTTTTGCCCCTTTCTTTCCAACCCCTCCAGATGGAGGTAGGTTTCTATTTGCAGCTTTCTTATTGTTCTTCTTTTTTTGGTTCTTGCCCTTAGGCTTTCCCCTAGAAGTACCAACTTCTGCAACATGAACGCTTCCTTTTGCACGAAGAATACCCTCTGCTGCCTGGAGTTCCTTCATCAGTTTAAGTAATGATAAAGACATTTTGTTCATAGTGTAATTAAGTTTGAACTGATTGAAGGAATCAGGCAAGGTCTCTAGTAACATGTCAACCTGGGTTTCCTTGTCAACTGTTGCTCCTAGGATTTCCAGTTCGTTTAAGTAAGAAATAATTTTTAAACAATGATCCCGAACTGAAGATCTCTCAGACATCTTGGAATTCATGAATGTTTTCATCACAGTCTGTCGTGCAACTCGACTCTGGTCAGCAAACATTTCACGAAGGCTATCCAAGATCTGTTTAGCAGTGGTAATAAATCGATATTGGTGTTGCAATATATTTGACAAGGATGCCAAAATATAGCAACGAGCCATATCATTAGCCTTTTGCCACTTCTTTTGGTTATTCCTTTGTGTAACTGTAGCATTTTCTGGAAGAACTGGGCAAGGTTCAATTAATACAAACTTGTAGTCTTTAGCCGTCAACACAATGTTAAGATTTCTTTTCCAGTCCACATAATTTGGTCTAGTTAATTTATTTTCTTTAAGGATAACAGCAAGGGGATTAAACGATGACATGGTAATCTGTACAATCATACAACATGCATAAATTAAATGGTCATTTAATAAAAATAAACTTTTGCATATAATATGAAAGTGTAATCCTCAAACACAAACATAAAATAAACACGGCAACTTAATTTCAATTAATTCTCTTTTCGAAGGGAAAAATAAGAATAATTTAAAATTACTATTATTTTTATATCTTGACATCTCATGATATAAAATAATTCACCATTTAATTCAGCCAAAAACAATAATAATAATAAGTATCACTCCGGGGGGGGGGGGGGGGGGGGAGAATTATTATTTATGTTTTGTCAAGTGTATACCATCTATTTAAATTTTCTCTAAAATTTTAATACAAATATTTGGATGGGAAATAATTCATAATAAAATTTTAAATAAATTTATCACAAGAAAATCCATATATAATATAACTAGATTCATGTATCTTCTGAAGGGAACTCACAAAATTTGAGATTAGATACATATACCAATATAATGGACCAATGATGGTGGCCGTAAGAA
The DNA here is from genome assembly GCA_947179155.2 of Hedera helix. Lineage (NCBI taxonomy): Eukaryota > Viridiplantae > Streptophyta > Magnoliopsida > Apiales > Araliaceae > Hedera > Hedera helix. Next base: position 25,203,512 of record OX359270.1, read on the forward strand.
ATACAATTATTTCTCCCACTTGAATTTTTAAAATTGAGGATTTTAATTATTTAAAATTATATAACAATAATAATATTAATATCTCATAGTAATATACATAAACATGTAAACTGAGATATATGCATATTCATATTTAACAATTTCATATTAATTGTAATCTTCCAATTCATTTTAACATAAATGAAAATAGGCCACAATTTAAAATATGTGAATATGTTAACTAAGGATCTATTAGTTTTAAAACTTATGAATCTGCATATATAACTAATATACTAGTAGTTGAGCTAGTACAATTCCATGTTACCAAAAAAAAGAGGTCTCTGGTTCGATTCTTGCCTGTTGCAGTTTTTTTTTTTATAAAGTAGCTGCATTTTCCAAAATAAATAAATAAATAAATAAAAATATAATCTAGAGTCAAGAGGATTCGACCCTGTACCCTCTGGTTGCTCAAACAACTTTTCTACCAACTGAGCTACACCTTATCCTTGTAAATATATCCTAACAATTAAAATAGATTCCAGAAATCCTGTAAGGCTCTGAAATTAAAAAACAATCTGAAGTTATAAAGTATCAAACCCAGAACGTACTGAATGCAACATAAACACTCTACCAACTGTTCTACGTTAGCTAGTTGTTACTTTAGCCCAACAATTAACATAAATTACATGCAAGCAGAATTTACGTAATACTTTCTTTTCTGCGAAATTGATGGTTATATATTTATATCTCCGGATGAATTTTATATTATGCAACCGAACTGGATGAAATCAGACTATTATAAATAAATACTCCATACATCGCGTGTAGCAATAAATAACATATGCGTGTATACTTTACGACAAAAGAAAATTATCCATACATCGCCAATATGAATCCAACTAAAAATCTGTAAATAATATAACTGATATGAAAATTATGAGTTAGCTCCGATATCAATTGTAGGAAACGATTTTCAAATAAATTAATAATTTTTACTTTTAAAAATTATTATTCCAAAATCTTTCTCATAATTTAGCATAATCAAAAATATATTACATACCTCGTGTTTGGTTGTAGCACAATGGAGAACTTTGGCTTATTTTGATGATGTATTCTGCTCCTTATAATCTTCCTCTCTATGACCCTTATTTTGATATTACGTACTTTTTCTGAGTGTGGGCTCAAAAATATTGAGTGATAGAATATATAAAGTTCTTAACTCCCTGATAATTATCAGGATAATTGAAAAAGCTTACGTATATATTTTATCCTCCCTTTTCTGTTTTATCTTAATAAGGGCTAGAGTGGGGATCAAGTAGAATTCTATAATTCTAGCTTCAATATAACATTTATTTCTGATTAACTCTTTAATTAATTAGAATTATATTAATTATAACTAATTCCACTAAATAGTTATAATTGCACTCTAGAATTAATAGAATTAAAATTAATTAATTAAATCCTTCCACTATTAGTATCTTGCAAAAATACCCCTCTACATTAATATCCATAAACGTGTGTAGGAATAAAACTATTAACCCACTACGTTTACTGTTTATATCATTGAGTACATAATTTATAAACTTTTGATCACTCATTAATTTAATAAATTAAATTAATACTTTAGTAATTTAAATTACTAAAAATACTTGGCCAAGATTCTGGTGATCAACTAATAAATTATCTCAATGGGATATTACAATTTAATTGTAGAATTCCATCTTGAAAAATACATGTTCCTAATTTCATAATATATATCACCCAACATATTGAGGTATTGATTATATTAAAAATCTCACTCTTTAATATATTAAAGTGACACATATTATAAAATCAAGTTCATTATTCTCTCAGGATTAAGAGTAATTGCACATTAATAGTAACTGAAAATTATTTGTAATAATAGTATTTAACAAATAATTTTTCGTAACGATCCAGTTTTATGTATTTCAAAAATACACCAATACATTAGATTAAAGTCTCTACTTTACATGACTAAGACAAGTCATCAAATCAAGTGTATTACAATCTACTAGAATGGTATGTCCATTTCCATCTATGATTGATTTCTTTAATTATACATAACATATAATTTATGTCTTCCGTATATAACACTTATTCATATACATAAATTATAAAATGTATAATTATGGACAAAATGTATGACACATTTAATTATGCAAAAAGAAATTAAATTTTATTATTAAAATAATAAAATAAATATCAATATTGGGTTTTACTGAGCTTAAATCCTTACATTTCCTGCATTGCCAAGCTACTAACAAAAAAGGTCCATGATGAGAATTCTTTAGCTCTTTTCAAGAAGGTAGATGACCATGATAAAATTGGTGGAAAAGTAAAACTTTGTAAATTTCGGGTCATGGTTTATGATCATGAAGGATTGGCACAAGTGAACAAACTCAACGAGGCAAGAAATGGAACAAGACCAGCCCTACAATTTGCAAATCTACGAGGACATGGATGTTCTGAAGAGGGAGGGAATTGTCATGTAATACCGAATTTTTTTTCTTCTTCTTCTAATCCCACATCGCCCACATCTTTTAACTTCCCTCCCCATTTAGCCTATATATGAAAGACTACCCTTTTGTTTTATTTTACAAAAATATTAAGTACCTCACATTTGTGTGAGAGTCTTTTTAGTAAGGACCTTTTTAGTTAAAATATTTTTCGATGTTGAGGACTTGGGCGGACTACGAACCTCATAATTTCAGGTATATCTATTTTTCTTTCTTTGTGTAGTTATTTAATTTTCTATATTAGTTTTAATTTTATAGTTTTTATTTTTGTATACTATTTAGTTTGTTAGCTGATATACTTTGGTATATCTTTGTTAGTAATTGGTATTTTGGAATATTAAATTAGTATTTTTTGTAACTTTAAAGTTTTGACAAATAATAATAATAATAATAATAATAATAATAATAATAATAATAATAACAACAAATAAAATAAAATAAAATATTTATTTGTTAGAATTAAAAATGAAAATAATATTTTTGTGAATATACTTATATGTATTTCGAAAGGAAAAAGAATACTATTATTTATTAATATATATATGTTACCATGATTAGAATACTTATGCATGTATAACTTTAGGTAGAATTTTCTTTAGAACGAAAGGATTTTAGATTCGTCTAAGAGAAAGAAAATATGTAAAAGTTAATCAATTAATTAACTATTTATTTATCAATTCTTTTATTTTGTTTAATTAGTTTTGATGGAGGGAATTCAACGAGTCAGTTTTATAATATAATTTCAGATATTACATTACTTTTTTCAGGTACGGATTCTATACTCCTTCAGCGATATTCATTTGATTTTAATTTGTTTGTTTTGTTCTTTATTAGAATTTGGATATTATTTCGATATATTGTTCACAGATGCATATGATAGTTTTGTTTAATTTTAGATATTCGTAACTTAACTTGTACTCTTTAGACTTATTAAACATATCTAGTATTTATTTTGATTCTATAGAAACGTACAAGCTAGTATATTTGGGAGATTTTGTGTCATTTTGTTTCAGTTTAGCATATGCGTATTAGAACCTCTTTTGTGGTATTGTGTTGCATTCGTTGTGACATGATATCTTTGTTAGATTTTACTGTAGGGTATACCGAGCTATAACTATTTGTGGGGGTACCACAAGCATGTCTCTGGGCACTGAAGCATGACACCTTCTGTGTCGGTGTGATTAGTCTATGGCGTCTCCATTTTGTGTTTCGATGGGCATTTGGTGTTTTGTTGTGCGAGACGTATGGGTCGGCCTTAGCATTTTGTTCTGTTCTGCGGTCTGGTGTTGTTTGTAGTGTCGAGCACACCTTTTCGATTTTGCATACATTTGGATCTGCAGTCCAATGTTTTATTACATGTGTGGCAATATTTTGACTTGTCTTTGTGATAAGGTATATTTATGTTTTGTTCTGAACTTGGTATGAAATAAACACAACCATTCAATTCAGCATTTTATGTTGTTCAGTAAATCAATTTAATTCATGGGATCAGTTTCAGTTCAGTAGATCAGTTCAGTTCAGTTTAGTAGATTAGTTCAGTTTAGTATATTATGTTATTCAGTCCAGTTCAGTAAGATTATGTTATTCAGTTTAGTTGATTTTGTTAATCTCAGTTTGGTTCAGTTGATTTTGTTATTCAATTTTAGTTCTTATTTTTGCACTCTTTATCCGTACTAGACATTTGGCTCATGCTGTGTTTTTCTTCCGGTAGGTTTGCAAGGGGATTCAAGGGCAAGTGTGAAGTGAGTTTTGTTTTTGTTTTGACATTCTTCTTAGAGTTCTTTTGTGTGTAGTCTCTATTTCCACTAGTCAGAAAGAGGGTGTTACAGAGTTGGAGTTAGGGTTTTTTTTTTTTGTAGAAAACCTATTTAGGTTTGCCCCGTGAGTTATGGGTAGACATTTGGGATAGGTTTTTGTTCGGTTTGAAATTTTGTTCAGATATCATATGAGTTTGTATTTGAATTTACCTTAAATGAATTTTCCTTTCATCTGTTTTTTTGTTGTTGTCAAGGGCTCATAAAACCATTAGAGGCGGTGATAATGGTGACAATGTTGGTCAGCACCACAGAGGACGTGTGTTCGCCTTGTCATATAATTAGGTGACGGATGTGCACAATATTCTATTTTTGGCACTCTTTTAGTTTGCAGTCGTGAGACTTTTATTGATTTTGACTCTTCTCATTCGATTGTTTTGTATTATTTTGTTCGGCATCTTGGTGTGTCATCTCAGTCCTTAGATTCTGCTATATCTATTACTGCTCCAATGGGAATTCTTTTTGTTCTCTGATTTGTACCAAGGTTGTTTCTATTAGTTTTGAAAATAAGATTTGTATGGCTAATCTTCTGTCGATGAGTATATACGATTTTGATATAATTCTTGGGATGAACTGGTTAGATAAGTACGAGGCCACTATTGATTGCCAAGCGAAGAAGGTTATCTTTAGGAATTTGAAGTCTTCAGATTTTGTGTTCCAAGGTTCATGTAATGACACCTAGAATTTTCACGTCATTATTAATTAAATTATTAATTTAATTTCTAATGAGTTAGTTTTACGAGGTTATTTAAATCTTTTTTTTTTTGTGATTAATTAATTTTGTGATTAAATGATTATGTGATTAATTTCTAGCGTTAATTAAAGGGAGTCACTAATAGTTTAATTAAATTAGTAAATAAATCCTAAAGTTTTAATATCAATAGAATTGATAAGTTGTCATTAATTAAGCATTCAATTAAATTAAGTAACCAAACATTAGGTTATATTTAATGGCTAGTGTTAAATTAAATGGACTTGATTAAATAATAGTCCAAGTCATTTAATAGGAGTCCATTGGGTATTAAATGAAGTCCAAAGCATGAGGCCACTTAGAATTTATTTTGCGTAATTTATTATTTATTAAAAGAGTTAACACGTGACAATCTTTTGGGACACAAATCCCCAAACTTGCCGTGGAATAGGAGGAGAGAGAATAGCTAATTGAGTGTATTGGTTGCTGAGCAGTTAAGTCAGTATATTGTCCCAAATCAGAGATGACCCGGCATGGGGTCCTTTACTGTTAACGGCTAATCTAATATATTATCTTTGCGTGTGTGTATAATCTGCCGAGCTCAGTCAGCGACCCTACTCTGCCGAGTACAACCTAAAGTGGTGATTTCTGGGTATGGCTGAGAGATGGGTTGGTAAAGTTTCCACCTAAACCTCAGTAACCAACGGGTAATGATTTCCTAAAATAGAGATAATGTTTTCTCTTGGAAAAGTTTGCTGAGTTATTCAATACTGATGCAAGAGAGTCATTGTGAGCTCCGAATTATAGAGGGAGTGTAGTGAGTGAGATATAGCAAGAAAGCCATCGGGAAGTGGTAAGTAAAGTATCCAGTGGTGGTAACTGTGAGGTGGGTGTCCTCAGATTACATCACTTACTTCGGAAAAAGAAGAAGAACAACAACTAGGAACCCATTTCGTTTCAAACCATCTTTAAGGTATAAATAATTATATTTAATATATTAAGGAAGTTAGTTATTGTTCTATATTATGTTAAAATGGGTTGTTGTGGTTACTTGCTGTTGGGAGGAATTTGTTATGATTAAAGAAACCAGTAGAATCACCAAGTAATGATAAACTGTCTAAAAGAATCAGAAGGGTTAATATGTTCACTATTGTGTTTAAAACTGAAATCTGGAAGCATTATTAAGTTTCCGATAAGTGTTAGTGTGAACTCTACGATCATATAGTGAACGCACTCTGATCGTAGAGCTCACATGTAAACAATTAACATCATTGTTGGAAAACGTAGAGTAGTCTTAGCGATCGTAGAGTGGATTCTGTCGAACATAGAATTTCACTCGACGATCGTAGAATCGTCTCGGCATGTGTCAGGTAGATCGTAGAGTGGCCTCGGCAAAGCCTTCAGCTATCATAGAGCAACCTCAACCAAGTCTTCGGCTGTCGTAGAGCGGCCTTGGCCGAGTCCTCGGCTATCGTTGTGTAGCCTCGGCCAGGTCTCGGTCATTGCATAGTGATCGTAGGGTGATATCACACTGATCGTAGAACTATTTTTTTTGTTCGTCGAATGGGTTGTTGAGGCAGACCTTATAAGTCGTAGAGTAAGTCTGCTACGGCAGACAGTACAAATCGTTGAGTGACGATTCACCCGACGATATGAGAGCAGAAAGCTTTTGATTTTGGTTATCAATGACAATCCAACATAAATAAGTTTTATCATTTAATTAATTGTTATTTAATTAACCATTAAATAATAGGTAAACATAATTTGAGGATATAAAACATAAGTATTTATCAGAGTATTAATTAAGTACGTATAGAAAATTGTTTCAAAGTTTAATAAGTGTTTAACACTTAATAAAATCTTAGTTAAATTCTTAAATCATCAACCTAAGTTCGATTAATTATCTAAAGAGTTAATGGTAATATGTTGACTATGTGTGTTATGTGTTTGACTTCTGTGTTAATTGAATAGTCTTAGTAAGTGTATCCATACCATTATACACAGTGTTAATTGTTAGACCAATTTTATTATTGTTAGGTCTTTTCAATCAAGTTAATTAAAGCTAGATGTTAATTGTAGCTGAGCACACAGGCAAGTTCCTTATCTCTAAACTCATTTCATTGAGCAAATTATTTAGTTAAGCTTGAACTGTAATTCTAAGCATGCTTTGAGTGGTTTAATTACTTTACAATTATTCCACATCGATATTGTTGTTAATCGCACTTGTTGCACTTGATATTGTACAGTACTTGGCTTGTACTTAAATTATTATTCTATTGTTTAAGGAACTGTTCAAAGTAGGTCTAAGCCATTGTTCGGCTAGACATTTATATTAAAGATTTTAAAAGCTATCCAAATCATTGAAGATGAGGATTCTTAGACTATTATGAATACCCCTTTATTATAGGGGGATTACCTTGTATCTAATATCAGGTACAAAATACGGAAATTAAATGCTATGCATACACATATTGTACTGAGGCTGATCCCCTCGAGTACATATTTTTGGTAGTAACTATTAGGTCAACCTGCTATTGACTCTAGTGGATATTTATAGTTCATAGTCTATTTGACTATCTTAATTCTAAAAGCAAATCATTATTCCTGCTTATGTTATTCATATTATTGAATTGTTCAGCTATTCCCTTTCATTCATGATATATTGTTCTTGTTGTTATTTAAACTTGTTGAACAAATTAGTTGTTCACCCTTGCTATATCATGAAACCTTATTGCAGTGCAACCCGAGACTTCGGGGAAGAACAAGGTTAAGGGAAAGATGAAGTGATAGACTTCAGGATGCAGCCTTGTAGTTAATTAAATTACTTGTTATGTAATATAAATCCTAAGTACTTTATTAAGGGTATTTGTGTACTTTTGTGTAAGGTTATCGTATCTTGGGACTAGTAACACCTTTTGAATGAACAACATATGTTTATTATTCCGCATTTAGTTATTGTATGTTGTTTAGAGGTGGATGTTTGTATTAGATCGTGATGACCGGATCCGGGTATTTGAGACCCGAATTTAGGGGCGTCACAGTTCACGACCGGATAATGTTGTGAAATCGATTTCTGTTTTGAAAACTGAAAAGTTGGTGGCTAAGGGTTGTGAAGAGTATTTGGCATTTGTAAATGATACATCTTTGATAAAGTTGTATTGGAAATACTCCAGTGGTTTCTTGAATTTTTTAATGTATCTATTTAAGAATTATCAGGCTTGTCATTGCAACAAGAAGTTGGGTTTACCATCGAGCTTGTTTCGGGTGCAAAGCCTATAGGATTGTTGTGTGGTGCTGAACAACAAGCAATGCTAAGCCCTGAGCCATGTTAGATGCAAGACAACGTTCGATTATTAATAACAAATATTATGTAAAAGATTTTAATGTATAACAAGTAATTTTATTTTGTACAGCTCTTATGTTTGAATCTATTATACAAGGGTTTAGGGATCGAAAATGTTAGGATAATCCGAATTAAATAAACTCTGAACAGTCCTTATGATTGTAATCCTTGTAAAATGACTTAGAGATCAAATTTGTTAGATTGATCCAAAATGTTAGATAGAAAAATGTAATAGACTAGGTTGAAGATTCGTAGAGCAGACAGATCAGCAAAATAGAACAGTATCGACATACATTAGAGTGGCTTATCTAGACTTCAGAGAATATGCTAAGGTCTTGTGCATTATAGTGGTCAACTAATTGGGATGATTATTTGAGTGTTGTTAAATTTGCTTATAACAACAACTGATATACAAGCGTTGGGATGACTTTGTTTAAGACACTACATGGTAGGAAATGTAGGCACCAATTTAATGTATTGAGGTTAGTGAAAAGGTCATAGAAGGGTCTTAGTTCGTTCAAATCACTACAGAAATTGTAGCCATGACTAAGGAGAAATTTAGGTATGCTTAATCAGTATTCGATGATTTGGGTTAATGGGCAAACTCGATCCACATTTTATTGTCTATTTGAGATTTTAGAAAGGGTTCACAAATGTAACGACCCCGAAATTCGACCCACTTTATTCCCTTAAATTTTGTATTTATGATACATTATCTTCCTTACGTTCAAATTTCGGTTCGTTAATAAATCTTTCATCATCTTAATTAATTCAATTATTTGACATTATCGTCATCAATTACCAAATTTTCAGTATGAATTTTTTTCTTTTTCTTTTTCTCAATTCAATCATTGTATTAAAATATGTGGATATTTAAATTCTTACATCTGGATCCTAGTCCCTGGATCGCAACCTTTACTTTTTCTTTCTGTTACCACTATCTTAAATCTCATCATTCAAAATTTACTGTTATTTATTTTCATACAAATATTCCTTGTTGTGTCATTCGTAATCAAACATATAATAATCTATATCGTAACAATTATCCGGATCAGCCACAGTTCATAATTGAACTTTTATCATCTCCAGATTCAACATATATATACATAAAAAATATTAAAGTAACTTTGACAAATTATCCACATTGAATTATAATGTTGAACATATGACAATTACGTTTCCAACCTTCTAGGTAATTCATCTCTATCATATCTGATATTCTTGAAAGTTATTTCTTTCCTGCAAAAATATTTATTAAGCAAGTAATGAGCACAACGGCTCAGCAAGTTCAACAGTTATGATTCACGTAGCACATACTTTATCATGCATGGTGTGTGTCATATATCATGTGCTTGTACTTTTACTATAGCAATATATCTCATATATATCCATATCGTTGCACAAAATACACATTGTGGTCATATTAATCACGTATCATGTAACACATAATTTGTATGCAGTTAAAACAAGAATTGCATACCATAACATTCCAACATTTAACATAAAAGGGACTGAAGAACTTGCCTGGCGTCCAGTTATTTAATTGCTAGCTCAAAACCCTTTCTCGATCAACCTATGATCATAATATAATCAAATAATAATTATTTAACTCCTTATGATATTAATTTAATTAATTAATATCATTTCTAGGCCAATTATTAATTTATATGGCCAATTATATTAATCTCGTTCCTTAAAATATTCGTTTAACTTAATATCCAATACCTCTAATATGGACAACCCGGCTCATCGGATAAAATTTAACATATTTGGTTGTCCGAATTTTTATTTAATCATTTTCTAACCTTTAAACTCATTAGATTAATATTTAAAATAGTTAAATATTAATCCCCAATATTTAATATTTTTACAAAAATATTAAATTTAATGCCCAAATATCATTCCTATATTTTTAGTATTTTTCTATAATTTTTTAGAATTTTAAAACAATTTTTAAACATTTATTTCATTAAAAATCACTTTCTGGGGGCATTTTCGTAATTTCCGCGCCCTTAGGGACAAATTCGGTATTTCCCGAAAAGCCCAGGGGCATTTCCGTGCTTCTAGGGACAAAATCGATATTTTCCTGAAAGTTAAAGGGCATAACGGTAATTCCCTCCAACAGTCAGCAGCGTATTGCGCGCGTCATACCTGCATCATCCGAAAACGACGGCGTTTCACGTCTCGTTTCCAGAAAGATGGCCTCGCGCATTGCGCAGCCCTAACCTTTTCCAAAAACGACGCCGTTTTATAGCGGCTTCCGGCAACTTTGCCTCGCGTATGGCGCGGCCCGGCCTCCCGACTCCAAAACGACGCCGTTTTGTCGCCGGTTTCCGAAAGTAAGGCCCGCGCAATGCGCGGGCTACTGTTCCTGTTCCTTCTTCAGATTTTTCTGAAACAGTGTACGAACTTAATAATTTTTCTTCATTTTTGCTCCAAAATTCACAACCAAAACTACTCCAAAAATCATGTAAATCATAGATATATATCCTAAAATTATTTAGGATAATTATTCTAATTATTTTCAATTTTTCCACAAAATTATTTTAACAATAATAATTCCAAAATAAATTAAATAACATTAGTTTTTATACCTTTCTTGGCTTGTAAATTTCCTCTTGATGGCACAAACACTTCCTCATCTCTTGGTGGTGGCCATGGAATTCCGGGTGGCAAGGTGGTGGTGATGGTTGCTTCGGATGGTGGAGAGAAAAGAAGGTTTTATTGTTGAGTTTTTCTGTCTCTTTCTTGCTCCTTTTTCCTTCTTTTATAAACATAACACATTTAATCATTTTGGAGAAGGAAAATAATTCCACCGCCATTCACTCTCACGCCACAACCGACATAATGTTCGGATAAATTTAACATGCATAATTGATTATTTTAATACATTACGTAATTATATCGTGTAATAAATATTTTATATAATATATATAAAATATTTATTTTAATTCACTAAAAATCATAACATGATTTATGAGTAATATTAATACCTTTTTCGGTATTTTATTTGACAAATTTTGTACACGCATAACGACATGCATGTAATTATATGAGGTAATTAATACCTCCAAAAATTATAAAATAATTCATATAACATATACAAATTATTTTTCATAATTTTTCACTCCGATATTTGGACAACATGTTACATTAACATGTTCACGTTTCTGAAATATTATCTTTCATAAAAGTCATAATAATTTCATTATATATAAATATAATTTTTAATAACTTAGAACATCCCTCTTTCTTATTTATTATTTAATTTCTTTAATATTTATAATAACTTCTTTATATATATAAATTATATATAACTTAATATTATATAATTTATATATTTCATTTTCCTTTCTTAAATAATTCTTAATTTCCTCCAACCTTATTCCATTTAATCACCTTATATAAATTACATAATTATTCTTATATAATTTATATAATTATTATTCCTTTCATACAACACTTTAATTTCCTTATATAAATTATATAATTTATTATTATATAATTTATATAATTACATTTCTTCTCAATTAAATTCTAAATTTCCACCATAATTTTTAATTAAATCTAAAATCAATAATTCAAATTCCACTAATTTCCTCATTACCTTTTCATTTAACTTTGGATTAATTTAATTATTAATCCCTTAATTTCCATAATTAATAACATTTATAATTATTAATTAAACATAACACACATATATATACAAATGTGTATATATACATATTTAATTCATGCATTTACATTATCACATAACCTCCTTTAAAATCATAATTTCTGTACTTTCACAATAATTAAATTGTACAATTTATTGTACATTTACCTGAAATTTCTTTTATTCTTCATAAATTGTATTTACACAATTTATTTACTTTTCTATTATTTTAAATTCACATAATTCATCACCATCTCTGTACAAATTTAATTTACTAATTAAATCCCTTCAAACACTTTAAATTACTTAAAATAATAATTAACTTAAACAACCTTGATATTTTTTTTATCAATTAATTTTTATTTGATATTATTAAAGGAATCCTGAAATTCGGATCCTCACAACAAAGTCACATTTCGGTTAACTTTGCCTCCATAATTAGCTTATGTGTATAACATATTTTGTGTCTCAGTGTTGAATAATTATCATTATCATCTGTTGCACGTGATGCACTATCTGTTTTGATAAGATTTCAGAGGAAAATCATTTCGCTTATTTTGTGAAAATTTTATTCGAGCGAAGTATTCACCTATTTTGATAATTAGGTTCGTCCCATATTTTTTTTATTCCGGAGACGTAATCCTTTTTAAAAGGGAGATAATGTAATATCCAGTTTTTTTTTCTTCTTCTTTTAATCCGACATCGCCCACATCTTTAACTCCATTCCCCACATAGCCTATATATGAAAGACCACCCTTTTATTTTATTTTACAAAAACATTAAGTACCTCACATTTGTGTAAGGAACTTTTTAGTAAGAATCTCCTTGGTTAAAATATTTTTCGATGTCGATGACGTGGGCGGATTGCGACCCTCATAATTTTGAGTATGTCTCTTTTCTTTCTTTGTGTAGTTATTTAATTTTTTGTATTAGTTTTAATTTTTGTATGCTATTTAGTTTGTCAATTGATATATTTTGTTATATCTTTATTAATAATTAGTATTTTGAAATATTAAATTAGTATTTTTTGTAACTTTAAAGTTTTGACAGAAAATAATAATAATAATAATAATAATAATAATAATAATAAAAAATAAAATAAAATAAAATAAAATATTTGTTTGTTAGAATTAAAAATGAAAATAATATTTTTGTGAATATACTTATATGTATTTCGGAAGGAATAAGAATACAATTATTTATTAATATATACGTTACCATGATTAAAATATTTATGTATGTATAAGTTTAGATAGAATTTCTTTAGAACGGAAGGATTTTAGATTCGCCTAAGAAAAAGAAAATGTGTAAAACTTAATCAATTGATTAACTATTTATTTATCAATTCCTTTATTTTGTTTAATTAGTTCCAATGGAGGGAATTTAACGAGTCAGTGTTACAATATAATTTCGGATATTACATTGCTTATTCCAGGTATGGATTCCGTATTCCTTCAGTGATATTCATTTGATTTTAATTTATTTGTTTTGTTTCTCATTAAAATTTGGATATTATTTCAATATATTGTTCATAGATGCATATAATAGTTTTGTTTGATTTTAGATATTCGTAACTTAACTTGCACTTTTTAGACTTATTAAGCATGTATAGTATTTATTTTTGATTCTATAGAAATGTACAAGCTAGTATATTTGGGTGACTTTGTGTCGATTTGTTTCAGTTTAACATGTGCGTATTAGAACCACTTTTGTGGTATTGTGTTTCATTCATTGTGACATAATATCTTTGTTAGATTTTACCGTAGGGTATACCGAACTATAATCATTTGTGGGGGTACCACATGCATGTCTCTGGGCACTGAGGCATGACACCTTCCGTGGCGGTGTGATTAGTCAACGACGTCTCTATTTTTGTTTCGGTAGACATTTGGTATTTTACTTTGGGAGGCGTATGGGTTGGCCATAGCATTCTATTTTGGTTTGTTCTATGGTTTGGTGTTGTTTGTAGTGCCGAACACACCTTTTCGATTTTGCATACATTTGGATCTGCAATCCAATATGTGTTTGCCTATATGGTAGTATTTTGACTTGTCTTTGTGATAAGGTATATTTCTATTTTGTTCCGAGCTCGATATGAAATAAACACAACCATTTAATTCAGTCTTTTATGTTGTTTAGTAAATCAATTTAGTTCAAGAGATCAGTTTCAGTTCAGTAGATCAGTTCAATTAAGTTCAGTAGATTAGTTCAGTTTAGTATATTATGTTATTCAGTTCAGTTCAGTAAGATTATGTTATTTAGTTCAGTTGATTTTGTTAATCTTAGTTTGATTCAGTTGATTTTGTTATTCAATTTCAGTTCTTATTTTTACACTCTTTATCCGTACTGGACATTTGGTTCATTCTGTATTTTTCTTCCGACGTGTTTGCAAGGGGACTCAAGGGCAAGTGTGAAGAGAAGTTTCTTTTTATTTTGACATTCTGTTTAGAATTCTTTTGTGCGTAGCTTCTTTTTTCATTAGTTGGAAAGGAGGTATTACATGTCAAGCCCCAACAATTTAATTAGTAGTTAAGGTTCTTTTCCAAATTGCTACAATCTACTGATCATCTTTGTTACTCGAAATTTAAAAAGTTGTAATAAATTCTATTAAGTTGACCATCATTGATAAATCATTAGATTTAAGAGGATGAAACTACAACTCAACTTCCTATATTTTCTTTTCCATTTTATACAAATAATATGTTAGGTATAACAAAATTACACTATTTAGGTGTTCTAAATCATGATTTTTATTGTTAATTTTTTAATTATGTCTTTAGAATTATATTACTTTAATAAACAAAAAATTGCATATAATTAATTAATTCAAAAACGTATACAAGTATGAATCATTAGAGTTACGTACCATTAAAAAAAATGCACCGACAGTATATTTATAAGTATCCTATCAATTATATAATAGAGATATTATTTTATATTTCTGGAGTAAGTGAATAATATATTTTTCTCTCTCACATATTTGTGGAATCCGTCTATAGTGAATTTCATAAGTATGTAAGATGAGAGATCATACATACTATTTACTTGTTTTAGAAATATAGAATAATTTTTTTATATAATGATGCGAGGGGAGGATGACACTTTAAAATGCAATTTTTTTAATTCACAAATCAGTTTAAAGTCCCGAACATACTTTTCGAAGGCACTAAACACACCTGCTAAACATTCCCCAAGGCCGAGCACACATTCGATTGGCCCGCTGCGTTCACGACCAAACATGATACGAAACTGTATTTGAACTATATAAATATGCCAAAACGTCCTGGAAGCCCATAGTCAAACGAGCACTAAGACTAAATTAAACTCGGCTAGTTGTGACTGCAGAGATTTTCTGGTGAATTAACTGCATGAGAAAGGCAACTCCGGGGATTGTAAAGTTCTTTAACTCCATTAACAACATTTTCTCTCTCCAAAATCTTCTGTTTTTTTCAATCTCAAATGCTGTTCGAAACTATCATCTAAATCAACCCTTTAATGGAGAAGTCAATCCTCACAGGCGGCTTGTCAACCTCCTTCAACATTGCTCAACGCTTCAATCACTCGAAGCTACCAAGTCTCTTCATGCACTCACCATCATTGCAGGATCAAATTCAGCACAACCCATTTTCCTCAACAACAATATCATCTCCTTGTACGCGTCGCTGGGCTATGTCTTGCTGGCCCGCAAACTGTTTGATGAAATGTCTGACAGAAACTCTGTCTCTTACAATACGATGATTGGTGTTTATAGCCGTGATGGGGATGTGGAGGAAGCCTGGAATGTTTTCTCGGAGATGAGGAATTGTGGGTTTGTGCCTACCCAGTTTACGTTCGGCGGGCTCTTGTCATGTGTTTGTTTGGATGTTTATAAAGGATGTTACTTGCAGGCGTTGATTGTAAAGAGTGGGGTGCTTTATGTTGATGCTTTTGCAGGAACTGCATTGGCGGGTATGTTTGGAAGAAATGGCTGCTTAGATGAAGCGGTTCGTGCATTTGAAGACATGCCTTTGAAGAACTTGGTGACATGGAATTCGATAATATCTTTGTTTGGGCATCATGGGTATGGAGAAGAATGTTTTTCTATGTTCCGTGAGCTTATGAGGATTGAAGTTTCACTGTCTGAATGCACTCTTGTGGGAATTTTATCTGGATTTGTACGGGAAGATGACCTGGAATCAGGAGAACAAATACATGGAATAGTGATAAAAAATGGGTTGGTTTATGCTGTTTCAGTAGCGAATTCTCTAGTCAATATGTATGTCAAGTGCTCGGCCTCAAGCTATGCGGAGAAAATGTTTGAGGCAATGCCTGTTCGGGATATTGTCTCATGGAACATAGTCATAGGATTACTTGCAAAAAGTGATAAGCCCGGCAAAGCGTTAGAGCTGCTTTTGAAAATGTATCAGGATGGATTCTTGCCAAACATGACCACGTATGTCAGTCTCATTAACTCCTGTACCAGGTTAAAGGCCACATATTATGGAGAATCCATCCATGCTAAATTAATCAGGAAAAGGTTTGAATCTGATGTTTTTGTTGGTAGCTCACTGGTTGACTTTTATGCTAAATGTGATCGACTGGAAGATGCTCATCGTTGTTTTGAAGAAATACACGAGAAAAATGTGGTATCGTGGAATGCTTTGATACTTGGTTATTCGAATATAGGTTCTTCAACTTCTATGTTTTTACTGGGAGAAATGTTTAAATTGGGTTATCGTCCTAATGAGTGTTCTTTTTCTACTGTTATTAAAGCTTCCTTCAAATTAGAGTTGCAGCAGCTTCATTCATTGGTGATGAAAATGGGTTACCATCAGAATGAGTATGTCTCAAGCTCTCTCATTAGCTCATATGCCAAAAATGGTCTCATATATGATGCTTTGATTTTTGTTGGTGATATGAATATGCCACTTTCTGTTGTTCCCTCTAATGTAATCGCTGGGGTTTATAACAGAACTGGCCAATACTACAGAACTCAAGAGTTGTATTCTGTACTTAAGGAACCCGATATTGTATCTTGGAATATTTTGATTGCAGCTTGTTCACGCAATGGTGATTACAAAGAGGTTTTTGAGCTTTTCAGCCACATGCAGATAGGTCAAGTCCATCCTGACAATTATACATACGTTAGCCTCTTAAGTGTCTGCACTAGACTTTGTAACATTGATTTGGGTAGAACTCTTCATGGCCTTATCATAAAATTTGATTTTGAGAGTTGCGACACATTTGTCTGCAACGTAATGATAGACATGTATGGGAAATGTGGAAGCCTTGAAAGTTCGATGAAAATCTTTGATGAAATGACAGATAAAAACGTAATCTCATGGACTGCTGTAGTATCTGCCCTTGGATTACATGGTCATGCTTATGAGGCAGTTGAAAAGTTCAGAGAAATGGAAATGATGGGCTTTAAGCCAGATGGCGTTGCTTTTGTTGCTGTGCTTTCAGCATGCAGGCATGTTGGATTAGTGAAAGAGGGGATGGAATTGTTTGGGTATATGAAACCAAAGTACAAGGTGGAACCAGAAATGGACCACTATCTTCTAGTGGTGGACTTATTGGCCAGACATGGCCATCTCAAAGAAGCAGAGCATTTAATTACTCAAATGCCTTTCCCACCAAATGCACTGATATGGCGTAGCTTCCTTGAAGGCTGCAAGCGACAAAGAACTTTGGAGGATCTTGGTCTAAGTATGTAAACTTGAAATTCAATTATGGAATCTTTTCTCTTATAAAGAGTGTTGATGATACTCTTAAGAGGCTGATCGATAATATGTTCACCGCAGAGACATATGCATGGACTATCGAAGATGTTGAAGTGGTTGTCAACAATTAGGCAGCTGTACCATTCTCAAGGGCAGAGTTCATGCTCTTATTAGGGGTAATACTGATGAAAACATCATTAGATAGTCATGTAAGAACTTAATTTTTCAGTTTAGGTGTTAAGGGGTCTGTCATTCTCTAGTTTCAACAAACTAATTAATAGCTTAAAATGTTTATTTTTGCAGAAAATTCAGGATATAGGGAGGCTAATGATAGCTGGAGATTTAACGTATTATGTATGGGGAAGTAAATCAATGGTGCAACCTGGTTGCTGGTTTGTAATGGTAAGCATTTTTTTTAATACTGTTATCCATTTTTCTATTTTCAATATATAATTTTTTTCTTTCACCACAGTTGTTTGCATATGCGTGCATATGCATATATGAATTTGTGGTTAGACTACATATTGTATAAACTGTTTAATGGCCTGGCATTTTGCTTCTTGGTTAGATAAAACACAAAGCTGTATTTCTTTTGTCAACATATCATTTATTTTCTTTTCATCACACTTGTATAAATTTGTATATGTTAAATTTCCGCCAGCCCCTGTTTGTTTGATGCCCCATGTCAAATTTGATCATCACTTGTTACCCTGCATTTCATTGCCTCACTTGTCTAAGGTCCGTACATTAATTTTTTTTGGTTGCTAAATTGTAAATATATTTAAAAGAAAGCATGAACAATGGCAGTAGTGCGTATCCCAGAACTATAGTATAAACATCAAAAAACAGGCCAAGTGATGTAGCAACAATAGAACAAAAACAAAGAAGCTAAAACAAACACAGAAGCAGAACACCTAATGGTTAAAGAAGCCAGTTGGCAAGGAAACTATTAGACATGGAAGATATCTGGAAATTCTGAGAGGAATGAATTCTACTCTTAACCAGATTTATTGTTTCCTTAACAAGAACTGTTGGAGTATCCTTTTTGTTATAAATCCTGAAGTTCCTTTCTCACCAGAGCTTATAAACAACTATAGCACAGCAGAGTTTGATGACATTAGCTTTAGTTTTAGCAGTCGAGTAAGCGAGCACTCTATTAACCAGAGTTTACCAAATGCGAGAGAGACATTATGCCAATCACACAGATAAAGCTTTCTTGAGCATCTGCTGAGAATAAAACATTGAAAGAATATGTGCTGAAATGAAAGGATGAAACAGAACCTTGTCACTCTGATAGAATGCCACACCATAGTTGTCACGGCACCACGGCAAGGCATGAAGGTAGCTGACTACCATAACACTTAGGCGACAAGGAGATTATCATATCGGCGTATAGCGACAAGAAACTTAAAAATAGTCTAAGGTGTCTACATAGTTAAATCCTTAAAATATAAAAAAATTCTCTATTTGTTTTAAACTTTAAGATCATTATTGACTTTTAAAATTTAATACAAGATATTTTTAAACTCAAAATTAATATGATTTATTTAAAATGATAAATTTTACAATGACTCTCATCCAACTTTGGATGTGAATTACCACCCGCCGCACGCGCAAATTCTCAAAATCTTAAAAATGAAGTTAAATTAATTCACATTAATTTCTAATTTAAAATTTGCAAATTGTCTTTATAATGCCAAGTTTTAACTTTCTGTGAAAAGGACGTAGTATCCCTATTAAGTATCAACCAATTATGATTATATGAACAAGTAAATTCCAATTTTCGATGCCCCGTTTGATTGAAAAAGGCAAAGGCAACCTAACCTTGTTACATTCAGCCATTAACTTACCTATTTACTGTTGACTTTACTTCAGATTCCCCAACTAATGTCCAAATGCCCTCGATTATCCCCACCCCCCCCCCCCCCCCCCCCCCCCCCCCCCCCAAATCGTAGTTGGTATCTTTCCAGAATTTGACATTAAATTTTAAAAGTAAATCAAAAGTAATCAACTAAATTCATGAAATAAAGAAAATCAAAGACGGAATACCCGTCCATTTCTACCGATTTTCTACAAATTTCTGTAATTGTAGATCTCAAACTGAAAAATCACAACTTTTTTCATACAAATATAATATATACATTGCTGTATGTTTTCATAAATCCCTCTCCCTTCACCCATTTAGTTTATAAGGACCCAATTCATCTTCTATCTGAATCATCAGCCACCATGTCTTTAATGAAAATCATCATCTATCATATCCAAATGTCAAGTAAACTACTGGTATGATTTGTATGCATCACCCAAATTTAAACCTTTAACTTTTTTCTAAGTTGATTACATTCGAAAATGGGTAAGAAGATGATAGATCTAGGTTTTCTAGTGATAGAAGATGGCGGGATGAAGCATTTAAGGCCACCAAGATTAAACCCACATGAAGGAGAGAATTTAGAGGAGAGAGCAAAAAGCTAAAGGAAAAAAAACAAGGAAGAGAATATCATTAGTTTATTTTTCCTTTCTTAATTTTGGCATGGCTGCCAAATCCTCGTGGGCCTCATGGCATTGGCCACTTTAGTAAATGTTTCTTTTTCAATTTTTTATTTGGCCGCCACATATGAAAAGATGGACTTCAATTTAACAACTATTCAATTAATTTAAAAGAATAATACAATTATATATTTTTAATTAGTTTAAGAGGTTAAAATACATATTTTTTAAGTGGCCAAATGCTTAAAAATTAACAAGTACAATGAGATAGTTGCCCTTTATAAAATGAGAAATATTGTAGACTATTTAAAAAATATTATTTATTATAAATTTTACTGTCCTATAATTTTAAAAAGTCATCTCAATTTAGAGTTTGAAAATACTTCAAATTGAGTTTTTAAAGTCAATAATAATTATATAATTTAGAACGAAGAGAATACATAATAACGAGAACGAACAAAAAAGTTGGATGAATTACTGGCTTTTTTTGTTGCTCATAAGTTAGTTGGATAAACTCTAAAAACTTTATTTAAAAACTAAAGTATATTTATCATATTAAAAACTCATATTATCTTCTCTGATAAGAGTTTTTTTTTTTAATTTCCTTTTCTTGTTGTGTAAATTTATATATTGATTCTTTAAATCTTTAAAGTACATAATATGCAAGATTTTGTTATTATGAAATTGTTAGTTAATACAATCGAGGAGTTAATTGTATTGCTTTCAAAAGTTAATTTTATATACTTATTCTGTTTTAAAATAGGATTATTATTGTCTTTTTAAAATTTATTTATTAATTTTTAAATTTAAAATTAATATAATTTTTTTTATTTTTAATCTGTAAATTATCTAAAAACTATAACTAATTATATTTTTATTTTTGTATAGTTGTAGTATTATATCAATTTTAAATTTAAAATGTCTTAAATTAATTTTTAAATTTTTTTTAATAATTTATATTTTAAAACGGGGAGAGTACAATATATTATATGGATGGAGGTTTGTGACAAAAATGTATATAATAATTCTTAAAATTTATAAAATGTATAATAATATATTATTGTGTTATTATAAATTGTTAATTAATTTTATATATTAAAAGAATATTGTTAATTTTTATTGTATTTTTTATAAATAATTATCGAAAAGAGTAATTAATTTAGTAATTCATATTATTGGTCAATTTATTATATTTACACACATTTTAATATTTGGTAAGATTATTTTTATAAGTAAATATTTTTCTTCTAAAATAATTAAATCTTACTTACACTTGAAATTATAATTATATACTTATATATTTTAATAATAGCATAAAATTTAAGTTTGGTAAATGATCTTTTATTATTAATTTTCACCGAAGGTAAAGAAAATGCACTTTTGTTCTATACGACCTAAACTTCAATAAATCGGAATCGTGCACCTGGAGAAAACAAATTAAACACCTCATGTTCAAGATTTGAACTTGAAGTATGAGCAAGTATTAAGAAAAAATGAAAACCACCAAATAGCCAAACGTACTTCCAAATTCCATATATCGCCAAAATTCGCCTATTTTGAAGAGTCACGTGTTACTCCAACATAGATTATAGCTCCGTCGAGGCACACTTGCCCCACTAGCTAGTCCACAAATTATGCCCAACACGATAAACCCTAGAGTTGGGTGGTAGGATTTGTTCCAAAACTACTACACACCTGACATGATATCTATTATATATATTAAAATGTAGTACATTGACACCATATTATGTCAAGTGTCAATCTCTTATGCAGTTAACTTTTTCCATAACTCTCTCACATAAAAATCTCATCAAATAATTTAATATTATCCCAAAACTCTCCCACATAAAAATTTCATCCAATAATTTAATATTATCACACTCACATAAATTCATGGATGATTTGATCTAAAACATGTTTTATTATGATATTGTCCAATAATTTCGGTTTTGAATATTATCTCGTAAAAATATGAAACTATCCATTAATAAGAATTATTTATTTTTGAACTATCACACAATACTTCATTGAACTTTTTTACAACTACATAAATATTTATTATTATCCCATAATTGTTGCAGATAATTATATAATATTTCATATTGACAAATAATTTGGAATATAAATTTTTTTTACAACTAATTCTCATACGATAACTCTCTCACATAAAAAAAACTGATATTACCTATAAATATGTCACAAAATTGCATCAAATCCATATTGCTTTTATATCCCAAAATTTAAGCAATCACAAATTGATATTATCCCAAATTCATGGATGATTGATCTAAAACATGTTTTATTATGATGTTATCTAATAATTTCGATATTGAGTATTATCCCATTAAAATATGAAACTGTCTATTAATAAAAATTATTTATTTTTGAACTATCACACAATATTTAGTTGAATTTTTTTACAACCACATAAAAATTTATTATTATCCCATATTTGTTGCAGATAATTATTTAATATTTTATATTGACAAATAATTTGGAATTTAAATATTTTTACAACTAATTCTCACACGATAACTCTCTCACATAAAAATATGATATTACCCATAAATATGTCACGAATACAAAATTGCATCAAATCCGTATTGCTTTTATATCGCAAAATTTAAGCAATCACAAATTGGTATTATCCCAAATTCGTGGATGATTGATTTAAAACATGTTTTATTGTGATATTATCCAATAAAATTTTTAAGATTTTTTAATTTCATACTTGCACAAAAAAATAATGATATTATAAAGTTAAAAATTGCGGCGAACAAATCTAAACTAATATTTATATCCCAAAATTGTAACAAATTTAAATTTATTTTATATTGCATAATTTAAGCAATTTTAAATTGATATTATCCCAAATTCATGGGTGATTGATGTAACAAGTTTTTTATTTGCCCTATAAATAGAGACTCTAACACTTAACAAATAATTCTGACACATTTTTACAGATAATTTGATTTTTGAATTGTTTTATTATCCCATAAATACAAATGTAAACTGATATTATATCCCAAAATTGCAACAATTCCAAAATAATATGATATCCCATAATTATATCCCGAATTAATAAGTGACTTATCTAAACACGTGTTTTATTCACCCAATAAATAAAGACTAGCTCTTTTTGAATTGTTTTATTATCCTATAAATACAAATGTAAACTGATATTATATCCCAGAATTGCAACAATTTCAAAATGATATTATGTCACAAATTGATAGCTGACTGATCTAAACACGTGTTTTATTCACCCTATAAATAAAGACTAACTCTTTTATTCCTAATTATACCAGAAATAATTTTTAATTATATATATTTTTTAACCTTAATCTTTTGTCGTTTAAAAATAAAATACTATATTACTCTTAAAATAATACTCTCTTTAATTAGTTACTCCCTTTAATAACTAAATTTATATATATATATATATATATCCAATAAAATTTTTAAGATTTTTTAATTTCATACTCGCACAAAAAAATAATGATATTATAAAGTTAAAAATTGCAGCGAACAAATCTAAACTAATATTTATATCTCAAAATTGTAACAAATTTAAATTTATTTTATATTGTATAATTTAAGCAATTTCAAATTGATATTATCCCAAATTCATGGGTGATTGATGTAACACGTTTTTTATTTGCCCTATAAATAGAGACTCTAACACTTAACAAATAATTCTGACACATTTTTACAGATAATTTGATTTTTGAATTGTTTTATTATCCCATAAATACAAATGTAAACTGATATTATATCCCAAAATTGCAACAATTCCAAAATAATATTATATCCCATAATTATATCCTGAATTGATAAGTGACTTATCTAAACACGTGTTTTATTCACCCAATAAATAAAGATTAGCTCTTTTTAAATTGTTTTATTATCCTATAAATACAAATGTAAACTGATATTATATCCCAGAATTGCAACAATTTCAAAATGATATTATATCTCAAATTGATAGCTGACTGATCTAAACACGTGTTTTATTCACCCTATAAATAAAGACTAACTCTTTTATTCCTAATTATACTAGAAATAATTTTTAATTATATATATTTTTTAACCTTAATCTTTTGTCGTTTAAAAATAAAATACTATATTACTCTTAAAATAATACTCTCTTTAATTAGTTACTCCCTTTAATAACTAAATTTATATATATATATATATATATCCAACCACACACCAAAACAAACGAAATATTGATCGTATTAGTTTACTTCATTTAGGATATTTTTTATATTATTATCCTTATTGAATACTTTCTTCATTTTATAATTTTTTTAGCACATTAGTTTTTATCGTATAACAATCAGTTTTAAAAAATTAAAAATACCACTTGGAGAAAAAATATGACATACTATGTGTAATTTGGTAAAACAAAATATACTTCAAATTAGTCACTTTTAAATTGTACTTTACTGTTAAGGTGTTTGGGAGCAACTTATTTTTAATGTTGCCCACGATAATTAAGCTCTTCCTATCTATCCCTGCGATCTCATCTCCATCCACTTCTAGGTTTTCCTACACCAACACTTTTATATCCTCTTTATCTCCCTCATCTTCTATAGTCCTCAATTACCTCCACTTCTAGAGTTTTTTCTACAACAAGAAAATTCAATTTCTCTCATGTATAAGGTAATTTATTTATAGTTAATGCCAATTTGCTCTGGTTCCCAATTTTTTAATTATCCTTTAATTAGATGCACACATCTGTGTGTGTCAAACTATCATTATTTACATTTTTACTATTATATCTCAATATTGTAGCAATCCCAAATTGATAAAATCCAATAATATGATTTTTGAATTTTTTTATTATCTTATTTTTGTAGATAACTCTGACATATAAATATATGATATTATCTAATAATTTGGTTTTCAGAATTATTATAATTACATCTATATTTTTTTAATTCCATACTTACACAAAACAATGTAACATTATCACATATATATGTCACACATATAAATATAAACTTATATTATATCACAATATTGCAACAATTCCAAATTGATATTATCCAATAATTTGAATTTGTTTTATTATAACATTTTTGAAAATAACTTTGACACATAAATATATGATATTATCCAATAATTTGAATTCATAATTTTTTACAAATAATTCTCAAGCAAAAAAATATATAATATTATCCCGTAATTGGGCTTTTGTACTTTATTTACAAAAAAAAATCATGCATATTTTTTTTTTTTAAATTCTTTAATCACACAAGAAAAGTAACATTATCACATTAAAACAAATCTAAACTAATATTATACCCCAAAATTACAGCAATTCTATATGTGACGCCCCCAAATCTGGGCCCACACAGCCCAAACTTGAGTCGTCAAAAGACTACAACAAAATTATTACAACAAAGCACAACGTACTACAATACAGTGTATAATAATACACAACTAAGTCTTCACTATTATTGCCACACTATTTTACAAAACGTGAAGACTATGATAACTATTCCTCGGACCCTCACTCCATTCCCCGGCTAGACCCTGTTATGTTTTCATCTCCTGTTGAAAAACAATGGAACAAAAGAAAGGGTGAGCTCAAATAGCCCAGTAAGAAATATCATGACTAAGATAATGACGAATAAATTATCATTAGCCTTCAACAGTTGAGTTCTTGATAGAATACAATAGAATACAAGGTTTATATCAAAAAATGCAGTTAAATTCTTAAACAACGTTCAGATCAATAATAGCAGCGGAATGAGTAATCTATTAGAAGAATAATGCAGACTATAATGTCCACTCGGTTCTCTTTTTAGGAAAAACATCATCAACTTTTATCATCTGAAATATCATTAGTCAAGATAATACAAATTCACAGTTCCTGATCATAATCATGCACATCAACAGTTCATCTTTGTACTACGGGCCAAAGATATTCAATATAGCACCAACGGTCATGATTATACCAGATTCAGCCTTTGGTCATAATCATACCAAACAACAGTTCATCTTTGCACTACGGGCCAAAGAGAACATTCACCACGTGCCATAAAAGACACCGAACAGATGTATCGCCTTTAACCTATTATATCGCCTTTAACCTATCATCTGTTCAACAAATATATCACATCTGTGCCCCCGGCCACAGATATTCACAACAGCTTGATTTTTGGATGATTAGAATGATATAAATGATGAACAGAAGAAATAGGATAACAATAAGTATCGGAAGTTTACTTTGTACAGATTCAAATAATGTCCAAATTGTCAACATGATGTGGAGTGAAATTCAAGATCCACAGTTCAGAATAACGGTTACAATTCAATAGAAAGGTTCACGTAAATAGGAAGGTTCAGTTGAAATAATGAAGTTCAACTATTATGGAACATATAATATTTTCAGGAATTATAGAAGCAATAGTTCCATAATAAATTTCGATTTAGGAGTATGAAAGAAAATAATATCCCTTACCGTAGCAGGTTTGATTAACAAAAGGTGAAGGAAATTAATACAAAGGGTTATTCACCAACAGGCGGCAATCCGCTCCGTAAGGTTATTCCCACAATTTAATAGAATTTGAGTACAAAGAGTTATTCACCAAACAGGCGGCAATCCGCTCCGTAAGGTTATTCTCAGAGATTAATAATGAATGAATACGAAAGGTTATTCACCAACAGGCGGCAATCCGCTCCGTAAGGTTATTCCCACAATTTAATACATGGAAATAAAAGGCACGTCTTATGAGTAAGGAAGAAACAATATTATTATCGAGAATCAAATAATGATAATCCCTTACCATAGTACGTTTGAATAATGGAAGATGAAAAAGATGGTATCCCTTACCTCAACACGTGACTGGATATTGATTTAAATGAGGTTGATTAACTTGAACAGTACACGTATACTTATAGATCTTCACAAATACTCAAGATGACTTAAGCACACTTAGAGAGAACTTTCAGAAGAAGTATTTAGAGAGAGAAAGAAAGAACAAGTAAGGAAGTTTATGAAAAATCCTTAAGTTAAGGCTTCTATTTATAGCCAAAAATCTTATCATTCATTTAATCTAAACCATTCATTTAAAGATCATCTTTTAATCTACACCATCCATTTCAAATATTATATTATCTTTAATCTACACCATTCATTTCATATCACCTAATAATCACCTAACTTTATATTATAAACAAATCAATTTAATTATTCAACAATAATTCACACTTTAATCTACACCATTCATTTCATATCACCTAATAATCACCTAACTTTATATTATAAACAAATCAATTCAATTATTCAACAATAATTCACACTTTAATCTACACCATTCATTTCATATCACCTAATAATCACCTAACTTTATATTATAAACAAATAACTTTATCAATTCAATTATTATGACTAATTGTTATAAATACAGTATAGTTAGCTCTTAGATATCAAGTCAATAAATTAATGAAGTACAACTGTTTAAATAACATCATAATAGAGATAACAATAATGTAAAATAAAGCATACGTTACTGTGTAATGACAATTATTGATTCAATAATGTGAATTACTGTGCATATGTTACTGTGACAATTATTAGGTTCAATAATTTTAAAAACAGTGCAACAACAATTATTGACTCAATGATATAAAATACAGTGTAATGACAATTATTAAATCAATAATGCAAAATACTGTGTAATAACAATTATTGAATTGATAATATAAAATATTATGCAGTGACAATTATCGATGAAATGATGCGTAACAGTTACGGTGTCAATTATCAGACCAATAATATGAGACACTGTGCAATACCGTGTGTTACTGTAGAGTACCGAGTGCTACAGAAAATACCAATAACTACCGTATGCTACTATTCTTTTATCACCGGTATTTTAACAGTTCCGTTGACTATTTTTATTTAAAAAGGTTATTTCTGTCGTTTTCTATATCCGACAAATATTCCGTTGTGGGGTCCACCAATAATTTGTTATTTCGGCGCCGTCGGACCAAACGAATATTCCCCGACCAAACGAATATTCCCCGACAAAGCGAATATTGTCCGACAAAATAAAATTTGCACATAACATCCTTAACTTTTAACTTTATCGATTTAACCACTTACTGTTTCAAAAAAATATATATATGAAGAAAAATTAAATTTTGTATTTCATAAAATTCGGGGTCTTACAACCTCCCCTCCTTATGAAATTTCGTCCCCAAAATTGACGTACCTGACATATCGAAGAGGTAAGGATCCTTAGATTTCATCTCAGATTCTAGCTCCCAGGTCATTTCCTCAGTATCTTGGTTCCTCCATAAAACCTTAACTTGAGGTATAACCTTTGAGCGTAGGATCTGCTCCTTCTTATCCAGGATCTTAACAGGTACCTCCTCGTATGTTAAATCCTCTGCTATAACGTCTGGTTCTAACTCAATGACGTGGTTTGGGTCCTTCACATATTTACGTAACATAGATATGTGAAAAACGTTATGGATGCGAGACATACTTGGTGGTAAGGCTAGTCTGTAGGCTACAGTTCCTATTCGATCGAGGATTTCAAATGGGTCAATAAATCGAGGGTTGAGCTTTCCTCTCTTTCCGAATCTCGTAACCCCTTTCCATGGAGAAACACGTAAGAATACATGATCTCCGACGTTGAAACTTTCGTCTCTCCGATGAAGATCAGTATAACTCTTTTGTCGTTCTTGTGCGGTCTGTATTCGTTGTCGGATCATTTGGATCTTTTCGGTCGTCAAGCGTACCAACTCGGGTCCCAACAATTTTGCTTCTCCTACCTCATTCCAACATATTGGAGAGCGACACTTCCTTCCATACAAAGCCTCGAATGGAGCCATGCCTATGCTTGCTTGGTAACTGTTGTTGTAAGAAAATTCCACCAAGGGCAAGTACTTATCCCAACTTCCTTTGAAGTCTAATACACAAAGTCTCAAAAGATCTCGAGGGTCTAGATCGTCCTTTCCGATTGTCCGTCCGTTTGAGGATGGTATGCAGAACTAAAACGTAGTTCAGTGCCCATAGCTTTTTGTAGACTGATCCAAAAGCGTGAAGTGAATCTAGGATCTCGATCAGAAACTATGGAAACTGGCATGCCATGCAATCTCACGATCTCATTTATGTACATACCGGCAAGACGTTCAAGTGAAAAGTTTTCTCGTATAGGCAAGAAATGAGCAGATTTGGTCAATCTATCTACGATCACCCAAATTGCATTTAAGCCTTGAGAAACTTTTGGAAGACCCGTCACGAAATCCATATTGATGTGTTCCCACTTCCATTCAGGAACCTCAAGTGGTTGTAATGGACCTTTAGGAACTTGATATTCTGCCTTGACACGTTGACAAGTTAGGCACCTTGAGATAAACTCCGCAATCTCTCTTTTCATATTGTTCCACCAAAATGTATGTCGAAGATCTCGATACATCTTGGTGCCTCCTGGGTGGATTGCAAACGGCGTGTTGTGTGCCTCCATCATGATTTTATGCTTTAATTCAGGATCGTTAGGAACACAGAGTCGAGAGTTGACTCGAAGTATTCCTTTCTCGTCGATTCTTGCTTCGGGAATGGCACCTTCTTGTACTTTCTTTATCATGTTTATCAGTTCCGGATCGGTAGCTTGAGCAGCTTTAATTTTATCGATTAAAGTTGGTTCTACTCGCACGTGAGCAATCTTCGAGTGGGTCCCTGGTGTCTTTAGCTCTATCTCCATCTTTTGCAAGTCGTACAAAATACACTTTTGTGTTGTCAGCAGTGCACTTGTACTCGCATAAGATTTTCTGCTCAAAGCGTCAGCTACAACGTTCGCCTTTCCCGGGTGATACTGGATTGTGTGGTCATAATCCTTCAACAGCTCAAGCCAACGTCGTTGTCGCATGTTGAGTTCCTTCTGGGTGAAGAAATACTTGAGACTTTTATGATCCGTATAGATATCCACTTTTTCTCCGTACAAGTAGTGTCTCCAGATCTTTAACGCGAAAACGACTGCTGCCAACTCTAGATCATGAGTAGGATAATTTTTCTCATAATCTTTGAGTTGTCGAGAGGCATAGGCTATAACCTTTCCATGTTGCATAAGGACACAGCCTAGACCTTTGCCAGAAACATCGCTGTAGATAACAAATTCTCCTGATCCTGATGGTATGGTCAGAACAGGAGCTGAAACCAGTCTCTTCTTGAGTTCTTGGAAACTTTTCTCGCATTCCTCGCTCCATATGAATTTTGTGCTTTTCCGAGTAAGCTGCGTTAATGGAGTGGCGATTCGAGAAAATCCTTCTACGAATCTCCGATAATAACCAGCTAGACCCAGAAAACTTCGGACTTCGGTTACTGTTTTGGGTTGTTCCCAATTTAGTACCGTTTCAATCTTCGCAGGATCGACTGATATTCCTTGACTAGAAATCACATGCCCAAGAAACGCGACCTCCTCAAGCCAGAACTCACATTTCTTCAACTTGGCATATAATTTGTTTTCACGGAGCTTTTGTAGTATCAATCTCAGGTGTTGTTCATGATCCTTGCGACTCTTGGAGTATATGAGGATGTCATCAATAAAGACAACCACAAAATGATCCAAATGTTCCTTGAATATTCGGTTCATCATGTCCATGAAAGCTGCAGGAGCATTAGTTAGTCCAAAAGGCATGATTAAGAACTCATAATGCCCATAACGAGTTCTGAAAGCAGTCTTTGGAATGTCCTCAGCTTTAACCTTTAACTGATGATATCCAGAACGGAGATCAATCTTTGAGAAATGTTGAGCGCCTTGCAATTGATCAAACATGTCATCAATCCGAGGTAACGGGTACCTGTTCTTGATGGTGACATGGTTCAATTCTCGGTAGTCAATGCACAATCTCATACTCCCGTCTTTCTTCTTCACAAATAGAACAGGAGCACCCCAAGGTGATGCACTCGGACGAATGAAACCGGTATCCAACAATTCCTGTAGTTGGACTTTTAACTCTTGAAGTTCAATGGGAGCCATTCGGTAGGGAGCTTTGGAAATGGGCTTGGTACCGGGTTCAAGATCAATATAAAAATCAATTTCACGGTTTGGGGGTAAGCCAGGAAGTTCTTCAGGAAAAACGTCAGGAAAACTCATTAACAATGGGAATATCATTTAAGTTTGACGTATTTTTGTTCAAATAAGTGACATGAGCTAAAAAGACTTGACATCCGTTTTTCAATAAACGAATGGCTTTATGGCTAGAAATAACAGTTATAGATTTCAATGGTTTAGTTGCTTGAATTTGCATGACAGGTTGATTAGGAATATGAAAACTAATAATCTTATGAAAACAATCAATTTTAGCATGATGGGTAGTCAACCAATCAATTCCTAAAATCACATCAAATTCATGCATCTCCAAAGAAATAAGGTCAACAGGTAATGTGAGGTTGTTGATTTGAACTAGGCAAGATTTATAGACAGTAGATGTAATGGTCATTTCTCCTAATGGGGTTTCAACTGATAAGTCAAAGTCCAAATTTTCAGGAGTTAAGTTTAAACGCTGAGCACATGCAGGTGAGATAAAAGAATGGGTAGAGCCAGTATCTAACAAAGCGTAGACTTCACGAGAATTTATGAATAGCTTACCGGTTATCACCTCATTCGGTTTCTTGACTGTTATCGTCAAATCGAATCCCGAATACTTTATTCGGATCTTCACGTATTTCAACCATGGGAATACCACTGAATAATTTTCTAGCAAACTGTTTCTCGGGTTCATCAACTTCATCAGTAGTAAGATACCAATGATTTCCATTAAAATAGTATTTTCGATAGACTGCAGTTTCCACGATAGTGACTAACTTAACCTGAATTTCTCTAAATTGTAACGCCCAAAAGTATAGAAATATCATTTTTAAATAATCTTGAAAATCATAGCTGGAACACCATAAATCCTAAAGACTAATATGAAAAGTCCATATATTATGATCTTTTGTTATAGAGCATAACCAGGTGATATCACTCTCCCAATTAGTGAGTAAATTAAAGGCAATAATTTCCGCAAGTTCGTTACTTCCTTTAATTGCTTCTAAGAATGGATCTGGAACGACTGTAGCAGAGCTTTCACCTTCATCCTTACTGGATAGAACACGCATAATTTTTGCCTTAGGCAAATGATTCAACTCTGAGTTTGTAAGAAGATTATTCGTCGCCTCTTGTTTTACAGCTACATTTGTTTCGGTAATTTCATAGTTAACCTCCTGATTTCCAGATGCCATAATTAACTGTGGTCACAAAATAAATGTTAGTTCAAATAAACTGACTCATCTCTTCATGTTCCTACATTCAAATCGATTCATTAGATAAACAAATAAATCTAATTTAGGTAGGACACACTAGTGATTGATTCTATTCGTCTCTCCCCTCCTAGTTCTAACCACAGATCTCCATTAAAGACCATATCCCTAAGCTCTGATGCCAACTGTGACGCTCATCCCACCATAGGGACAGCACCTCACAATGGTACCTATCAGTTTGCCACCTGTACTATAGGCGTCCCCTACGGAGAGTCTGGCTTCGGTGCATCCCCTTTCCCTAGGAAGTCACCAGCGAGAGGCTCGGGGCTCTTCGTTATATGGCTCTGATACCAACTGTGACGCCCCCAAATCTGGGCCCACACAGCCCAAACTTGAGTCGTCAAAAGACTACAACAAAATTATTACAACAAAGCACAACGTACTACAATACAGTGTATAATAATACACAACTAAGTCTTTGTAAGACCCCGAATTTTATGAAATACAAAATTTAATTTTTCTTCATATATATATATATTTTTTTTTTTGAAACAGTAAGTGGTTAAATCGATAAAGTTAAAAGTTAAGGATGTTATGTGCAAATTTTATTTTGTCGGACAATATTCGCTTTGTCGGGGAATATTCGTTTGGTCGGGGAATATTCGTGTCGTACGACGGCGCCGAAATAACAAATTATTGGTGGACCCCACAACGGAATATTTGTCGGATATAGAAAACGACAGAAATAACATTTTTAAATAAAAATAGTCAACGGAACTGTTAAAATACCAGTGATAAAAGAATAGTAGCATACGGTAGTTTTTGGTATTTTCTGTAGCACACGGTACTCTACAGTAACACACGGTATTGCATAGTGTCTCATATTATTGGTCTGATAATTGACACCGTAACTGTTACGCATCATTTCATCGATAATTGTCACTGCATAATATTTTATATTATTAATTCAATAATTGTTGTTACACAGTATTTTGCATTATTGATTTAATAATTGTCATTACACTGTATTTTATATCATTGAGTCAATAATTGTTGCTGCACTGTTTTTAAAATTATTGAACCTAATAATTGTCACAGTAACATATGCACAGTAATTCACATTATTGAATCAATAATTGTCATGACACAGTAACGTATTTTTCTTTTACATACCTTCTGCATTATTGTTATCTCTATTACGGTATTATTTAAACAGTTGTATTTCATTAATTAATTGACTTGATATCTAAGAGCTAACTATACTGTATTTATAACAATTAGTCATAATAATTGAATTGATAAAGTTATTTGTTTATAATATAAAGTTAGGTGATTATTAGGTGATATGAAAAGAATGGTGTAGATTAAAGTGTGAATTATTGTTGAATAATTGAATTGATTTGTTTATAATATAAAGTTAGGTGATTATTAGGTGAGTCATAATAATTGAATTGATTTGTTTATAATATAAAGTTAGGTGATTATTAGGTGATATGAAATGAATGGTGTAGATTAAAGTGTGAATTATTGTTGAATAATTGAATTGATTTGTTTATAATATAAAGTTAGGTGATTATTAGGTGATATGAAATGAATGATGTAGATTAAAGATAATATAATATTTGAAATGGATGGTGTAGATTAAAAGATGATCTTTAAATGAATGGTTTAGATTAAATGAATGATAAGATTTTTGGCTATAAATAGAAGTCTTAACTTAAGGATTTTTCATAAACTTCCTTACTTGTTCTTTCTTTCTCTCTCTAAATACTTTTTGTGTAAGTTCTCTCTAAGTGTTCTTAAGTCATTCCTAGTTTTGAAATCTTTTGCATTCTTCTTTGAATTCCCGAGTAGAATTTTCTTATGTACAGCAACTCTTTCGAAAAATCGTAGTAAATTCATTATTTGTCAGAATTTAATGAATTAAAAGCCTGTCTCTTCAGTTTTTCGTCCTCTACAACTTTGAAGAAGGAAGAAAAGTCATCTGAAATCATCTTCATGTCTTAAAATACTAAAAACCGTAACCTATTCTGATTTTCGTCACTATTTTCAGTCTTAGTTTTGAAAATTCATAACTCATTCATATTAACTCCGAATTGAGTGATTCTTGAGTCTATGCCGTCTATCTTTCCGAGAGTAACATTATTTTAAAAGCATGAAGAGATTTTAAAAACTCTAGAAGACTCAAAAGTCAGATTCCTTACTGCTACAAACAAGGAAGGATTTGTTCGGCTATAAACTTGTTTCACAATATCAAGGTAAGGAATGTCTTCTTCGTTCATCTTCTATTATTAAAACTTACTACGGTAAGGGATACCATCTTTTTCATCTTCCATTATTCAAACGTACTATGGTAAGGGATTATCATTATTTGATTCTCGATAATAATATTGTTTCTTCCTTACTCATAAGACGTGCCTTTTATTTCCATGTATTAAATTGTGGGAATAACCTTACGGAGCGGATTGCCGCCTGTTGGTGAATAACCTTTCGTATTCATTCAATTTTTAATCTCTGAGAATAACCTTACGGAGCGGATTGCCGCCTGTTTGGTGAATAACTCTTTGTACTCAAATTCTATTAAATTGTGGGAATAACCTTACGGAGCGGATTGCCGCCTGTTTGGTGAATAACTCTTTGTACTCAAATTCTATTAAATTGTGGGAATAACCTTACGGAGCGGATTGCCGCCTGTTGGTGAATAACCCTTTGTATTAATTTCCTTCACCTTTTGTTAATCAAACCTGCTACGGTAAGGGTTATTATTTTCTTTCGTACTCCTAAATCGAAATTTATTATGGAACTATTGCTTCTATAATTCCTGAAAATATTATATGTTCCAAAATAGTTGAACTTCATTATTTCAACTGAACCTTCCTATTTTCTGAACCTTTCTATTGAACTGTAACCGTTATTCTGAACTGTGGATCTTGAATATCATTTTTAAATTTCACTCCACATCATGTTGATCATTTGGACATTATTTGAATCTGCACAAAGTAAACTTTCGATATTTATTGTTTATCCTATTTCTTCTGTTCATCAATTGTCTCACTATCATTTGAACTAATCTTCAAGAATCAAGCTGTTGTGAATATCTGTGGCCGGGGGCACAGATGTGATATATTTGTTGAACAGATGATAGGTTAAAGGCGATATAATAGGTTAAAGGCGATACATCTGTTCGGTGTCTTTTATGGCACGTGGTGAATGTTCTCTTTGGCCCGTAGTGCAAAGATGAACTGTTGTTTGGTATGATTATGACCAAAGGCTGAATCTGGTATAATCATGACCGTTGGTACTATATTGAATATCTTTGGCCCGTAGTGCAAAGATGAACTGTTGTTTGGTATGATTATGACCAAAGGCTGAATCTGGTATAATCATGACCGTTGGTGCTATATTGAATATCTTTGGCCCGTAGTGCAAAGATGAACTGTTGATGTGCATGATTATGATCAGGAACTGTGAATTTATATTATCATGACTAATGGTATTTCAGATAATAAAAGTTGATGATGTTTTTACGAAAAAGAGAAGCGAGTGGACATTATAGTCTGCATTATTCTTCTAATAGATTGCTCATTCCGCTGCTATTATTGATCTGAACATTGTTTAAGAATTTAACTACAGTTTTTGATATAAACCTTGTAGTCTATTGTATTCTATCAAGAACTCAACTGTTGAAGGCTAATGATAATTTATTCGTCATTATCTTAGTCATGATATTTCTTACTGGGCTATTTGAGCTCACCCTTTCTTTTGTTCCATTGTTTTTCAACAGGAAATGAAAACATAACAGGGTCTAGCCGGGGAATGGAGTGAGGGTCCGAGGAATAGTTATCATAGTCTTCACGTTTTGTAAAATAGTGTGGCAATAATAGTGAAGACTTAGTTGTGTATTATTATACACTGTATTGTAGTACGTTGTGCTTTGTTGTAATAATTTTGTTGTAGTCTTTTGACGACTCAAGTTTGGGCTGTGTGGGCCCAGATTTGGGGGCGTCACAGTTGGTATCAGAGCTTAGGGATATGGTCTTTAATGGAGATCTGGGGTAGAACTAGGAGGAGAGAGACGAATAGAATCAGTCACTAGTATGTCCTACCTAAATTAGATTTTGTTATCTAACGAATCGATTTGAATGTAGGAACAGGAAGTGATGAGTCAGTTTGTTTGAACTAACAATTATTTTGTGACCACAGTTTAGTATGACATCTGAAAATCAGGAGAATAACTATGAAATGTCCGGTACGTCAATTTCGGGGACGAAATTTCATAAGGAGGGGAGGTTGTAAGACCCCGAATTTTATGAAATACAAAATTTAATTTTTCTTCATATATATATATTTTTTTTTTTTTGAAACAGTAAGTGGTTAAATCGATAAAGTTAAAAGTTAAGGATGTTATGTGCAAATTTTATTTTGTCGGACAATATTCGCTTTGTCGGGGAATATTCGTTTGGTCGGGGAATATTCGTGTCGTACGACGGCGCCGAAATAACAAATTATTGGTGGACCCCACAACGGAATATTTGTCGGATATAGAAAACGACAGAAATAACATTTTTAAATAAAAATAGTCAACGGAACTGTTAAAATACCAGTGATAAAAGAATAGTAGCATACGGTAGTTTTTGGTATTTTCTGTAGCACA
Organism: Hedera helix; assembly: GCA_947179155.2. Lineage (NCBI taxonomy): Eukaryota > Viridiplantae > Streptophyta > Magnoliopsida > Apiales > Araliaceae > Hedera > Hedera helix. The sequence goes on from OX359270.1 coordinate 25,240,636, forward strand.
CGGTACTCTACAGTAACACACGGTATTGCATAGTGTCTCATATTATTGGTCTGATAATTGACACCGTAACTGTTACGCATCATTTCATCGATAATTGTCACTGCATAATATTTTATATTATTAATTCAATAATTGTTGTTACACAGTATTTTGCATTATTGATTTAATAATTGTCATTACACTGTATTTTATATCATTGAGTCAATAATTGTTGCTGCACTGTTTTTAAAATTATTGAACCTAATAATTGTCACAGTAACATATGCACAGTAATTCACATTATTGAATCAATAATTGTCATGACACAGTAACGTATTTTTCTTTTACATACCTTCTGCATTATTGTTATCTCTATTACGGTATTATTTAAACAGTTGTATTTCATTAATTAATTGACTTGATATCTAAGAGCTAACTATACTGTATTTATAACAATTAGTCATAATAATTGAATTGATAAAGTTATTTGTTTATAATATAAAGTTAGGTGATTATTAGGTGATATGAAAAGAATGGTGTAGATTAAAGTGTGAATTATTGTTGAATAATTGAATTGATTTGTTTATAATATAAAGTTAGGTGATTATTAGGTGATATGAAATGAATGTGTGAATTATTGTTGAATAATTGAATTGATTTGTTTATAATATAAAGTTAGGTGATTATTAGGTGATATGAAATGAATGGTGTAGATTAAAGTGTGAATTATTGTTGAATAATTGAATTGATTTGTTTATAATATAAAGTTAGGTGATTATTAGGTGATATGAAATGAATGATGTAGATTAAAGATAATATAATATTTGAAATGGATGGTGTAGATTAAAAGATGATCTTTAAATGAATGGTTTAGATTAAATGAATGATAAGATTTTTGGCTATAAATAGAAGTCTTAACTTAAGGATTTTTCATAAACTTCCTTACTTGTTCTTTCTTTCTCTCTCTAAATACTTTTTGTGTAAGTTCTCTCTAAGTGTTCTTAAGTCATTCCTAGTTTTGAAATCTTTTGCATTCTTCTTTGAATTCCCGAGTAGAATTTTCTTATGTACAGCAACTCTTTCGAAAAATCGTAGTAAATTCATTATTTGTCAGAATTTAATGAATTAAAAGCCTGTCTCTTCAGTTTTTCGTCCTCTACAACTTTGAAGAAGGAAGAAAAGTCATCTGAAATCATCTTCATGTCTTAAAATACTAAAAACCGTAACCTATTCTGATTTTCGTCACTATTTTCAGTCTTAGTTTTGAAAATTCATAACTCATTCATATTAACTCCGAATTGAGTGATTCTTGAGTCTATGCCGTCTATCTTTCCGAGAGTAACATTATTTTAAAAGCATGAAGAGATTTTAAAAACTCTAGAAGACTCAAAAGTCAGATTCCTTACTGCTACAAACAAGGAAGGATTTGTTCGGCTATAAACTTGTTTCACAATATCAAGGTAAGGAATGTCTTCTTCGTTCATCTTCTATTATTAAAACTTACTACGGTAAGGGATACCATCTTTTTCATCTTCCATTATTCAAACGTACTATGGTAAGGGATTATCATTATTTGATTCTCGATAATAATATTGTTTCTTCCTTACTCATAAGACGTGCCTTTTATTTCCATGTATTAAATTGTGGGAATAACCTTACGGAGCGGATTGCCGCCTGTTGGTGAATAACCTTTCGTATTCATTCAATTTTTAATCTCTGAGAATAACCTTACGGAGCGGATTGCCGCCTGTTTGGTGAATAACTCTTTGTACTCAAATTCTATTAAATTGTGGGAATAACCTTACGGAGCGGATTGCCGCCTGTTTGGTGAATAACTCTTTGTACTCAAATTCTATTAAATTGTGGGAATAACCTTACGGAGCGGATTGCCGCCTGTTGGTGAATAACCCTTTGTATTAATTTCCTTCACCTTTTGTTAATCAAACCTGCTACGGTAAGGGTTATTATTTTCTTTCGTACTCCTAAATCGAAATTTATTATGGAACTATTGCTTCTATAATTCCTGAAAATATTATATGTTCCAAAATAGTTGAACTTCATTATTTCAACTGAACCTTCCTATTTTCTGAACCTTTCTATTGAACTGTAACCGTTATTCTGAACTGTGGATCTTGAATATCATTTTTAAATTTCACTCCACATCATGTTGATCATTTGGACATTATTTGAATCTGCACAAAGTAAACTTTCGATATTTATTGTTTATCCTATTTCTTCTGTTCATCAATTGTCTCACTATCATTTGAACTAATCTTCAAGAATCAAGCTGTTGTGAATATCTGTGGCCGGGGGCACAGATGTGATATATTTGTTGAACAGATGATAGGTTAAAGGCGATATAATAGGTTAAAGGCGATACATCTGTTCGGTGTCTTTTATGGCACGTGGTGAATGTTCTCTTTGGCCCGTAGTGCAAAGATGAACTGTTGTTTGGTATGATTATGACCAAAGGCTGAATCTGGTATAATCATGACCGTTGGTACTATATTGAATATCTTTGGCCCGTAGTGCAAAGATGAACTGTTGTTTGGTATGATTATGACCAAAGGCTGAATCTGGTATAATCATGACCGTTGGTGCTATATTGAATATCTTTGGCCCGTAGTGCAAAGATGAACTGTTGATGTGCATGATTATGATCAGGAACTGTGAATTTATATTATCATGACTAATGGTATTTCAGATAATAAAAGTTGATGATGTTTTTACGAAAAAGAGAAGCGAGTGGACATTATAGTCTGCATTATTCTTCTAATAGATTGCTCATTCCGCTGCTATTATTGATCTGAACATTGTTTAAGAATTTAACTACAGTTTTTGATATAAACCTTGTAGTCTATTGTATTCTATCAAGAACTCAACTGTTGAAGGCTAATGATAATTTATTCGTCATTATCTTAGTCATGATATTTCTTACTGGGCTATTTGAGCTCACCCTTTCTTTTGTTCCATTGTTTTTCAACAGGAAATGAAAACATAACAGGGTCTAGCCGGGGAATGGAGTGAGGGTCCGAGGAATAGTTATCATAGTCTTCACGTTTTGTAAAATAGTGTGGCAATAATAGTGAAGACTTAGTTGTGTATTATTATACACTGTATTGTAGTACGTTGTGCTTTGTTGTAATAATTTTGTTGTAGTCTTTTGACGACTCAAGTTTGGGCTGTGTGGGCCCAGATTTGGGGGCGTCACAGTCTTCACTATTATTGCCACACTATTTTACAAAACGTGAAGACTATGATAACTATTCCTCGGACCCTCACTCCATTCCCCGGCTAGACCCTGTTATGTTTTCATCTCCTGTTGAAAAACAATGGAACAAAAGAAAGGGTGAGCTCAAATAGCCCAGTAAGAAATATCATGACTAAGATAATGACGAATAAATTATCATTAGCCTTCAACAGTTGAGTTCTTGATAGAATACAATAGAATACAAGGTTTATATCAAAAACTGCAGTTAAATTCTTAAACAACGTTCAGATCAATAATAGCAGCGGAATGAGTAATCTATTAGAAGAATAATGCAGACTATAATGTCCACTCGGTTCTCTTTTTAGGAAAAACATCATCAACTTTTATCATCTGAAATATCATTAGTCAAGATAATACAAATTCACAGTTCCTGATCATAATCATGCACATCAACAGTTCATCTTTGTACTACGGGCCAAAGATATTCAATATAGCACCAACGGTCATGATTATACCAGATTCAGCCTTTGGTCATAATCATACCAAATAACAGTTCATCTTTGCACTACGGGCCAAAGAGAACATTCACCACGTGCCATAAAAGACACCGAACAGATGTATCGCCTTTAACCTATTATATCGCCTTTAACCTATCATCTGTTCAACAAATATATCACATCTGTGCCCCCGGCCACAGATATTCACAACAGCTTGATTTTTGGATGATTAGAATGATATAAATGATGAACAGAAGAAATAGGATAACAATAAGTATCGGAAGTTTACTTTGTACAGATTCAAATAATGTCCAAATTGTCAACATGATGTGGAGTGAAATTCAAGATCCACAGTTCAGAATAACGGTTACAATTCAATAGAAAGGTTCACGTAAATAGGAAGGTTCAGTTGAAATAATGAAGTTCAACTATTATGGAACATATAATATTTTCAGGAATTATAGAAGCAATAGTTCCATAATAAATTTCGATTTAGGAGTATGAAAGAAAATAATATCCCTTACCGTAGCAGGTTTGATTAACAAAAGGTGAAGGAAATTAATACAAATGGTTATTCACCAACAGGCGGCAATCCGCTCCGTAAGGTTATTCCCACAATTTAATAGAATTTGAGTACAAAGAGTTATTCACCAAACAGGCGGCAATCCGCTCCGTAAGGTTATTCTCAGAGATTAATAATGAATGAATACGAAAGGTTATTCACCAACAGGCGGCAATCCGCTCCGTAAGGTTATTCCCACAATTTAATACATGGAAATAAAAGGCACGTCTTATGAGTAAGGAAGAACAATATTATTATCGAGAATCAAATAATGATAATCCCTTACCATAGTACGTTTGAATAATGGAATATGAAAAAGATGGTATCCCTTACCTCAACACGTGACTGGATATTGATTTAAATGAGGTTGATTAACTTGAACAGTACACGTATACTTATAGATCTTCACAAATACTCAAGATGACTTAAGCACACTTAGAGAGAACTTTCACAAGAAGTATTTAGAGAGAGAAAGAAAGAACAAGTAAGGAAGTTTATGAAAAATCCTTAAGTTAAGGCTTCTATTTATAGCCAAAAATCTTATCATTCATTTAATCTAAACCATTCATTTAAAGATCATCTTTTAATCTACACCATCCATTTCAAATATTATATTATCTTTAATCTACACCATTCATTTCATATCACCTAATAATCACCTAACTTTATATTATAAACAAATCAATTTAATTATTCAACAATAATTCACACTTTAATCTACACCATTCATTTCATATCACCTAATAATCACCTAACTTTATATTATAAACAAATCAATTCAATTATTCAACAATAATTCACACTTTAATCTACACCATTCATTTCATATCACCTAATAATCACCTAACTTTATATTATAAACAAATAACTTTATCAATTCAATTATTATGACTAATTGTTATAAATACAATATAGTTAGCTCTTAGATATCAAGTCAATAAATTAATGAAATACAACTGTTTAAATAACATCATAATAGAGATAACAATAATGTAAAATAAAGCATACGTTACTGTGTAATGACAATTATTGATTCAATAATGTGAATTACTGTGCATATGTTACTGTGACAATTATTAGGTTCAATAATTTTAAAAACAGTGCAACAACAATTATTGACTCAATGATATAAAATACAGTGTAATGACAATTATTAAATCAATAATGCAAAATACTGTGTAATAACAATTATTGAATTGATAATATAAAATATTATGCAGTGACAATTATCGATGAAATGATGCGTAACAGTTACGGTGTCAATTATCAGACCAATAATATGAGACACTGTGCAATACCGTGTGTTACTGTAGAGTACCGAGTGCTACAGAAAATACCAATAACTACCGTATGCTACTATTCTTTTATCACCGGTATTTTAACAGTTCCGTTGACTATTTTTATTTAAAAAGGTTATTTCTGTCGTTTTCTATATCCGACAAATATTCCGTTGTGGGGTCCACCAATAATTTGTTATTTCGGCGCCGTCGGACCAAACGAATATTCCCCGACCAAACGAATATTCCCCGACAAAGCGAATATTGTCCGACAAAATAAAATTTGCACATAACATCCTTAACTTTTAACTTTATCGATTTAACCACTTACTGTTTCAAAAAAATATATATATGAAGAAAAATTAAATTTTGTATTTCATAAAATTCGGGGTCTTACACTATATTTATATTATATCCCACAATTATATCCTATAATTTCATTTTGGTATTATCCTAAATTGATGGGTGATTGATTTAAACATGTGTTGTATTCACCCTATAAATAATGACTAACTCTTTTATTCTAAATCACACAAAAAATAATTTTTAATTATATATATTTTTAACAAAATAAATAATTCCGCCGCAAAGCGTGAAGTTATATCTAGTAGTAATATAAAATAAACATGTGTCTATTAAATACTCTTTTCGTCTCAATTTATAAGATCATTATTAATTTTTTAAAAGTCAATTTAAAATACTTTTAAACTCAAAATTGATATAAATTTATTTAAATAGCCAGTGCTATGAATAATATTTTAAACTATTTAAAAAAAGTACTATTAATTAGAAAATTTATTGATTTGTAATTTTAAATGAATTTCTATATAATAATACTTAAAATTTATAAAATGTATAATAATATATTATTGTGTTATTATAAATTGTTAATTAATTTTATATATTAAAAGAATATTGTTAATTTTTATTGTATTTTTTATAAATAATTATCGAAAAGAGTAATTAATTTAGTAATTCATATTATTGGTCAATTTATTATATTTACACACATTTTAATATTTGGTAAGATTATTTTTATAAGTAAATATTTTTCTTCTAAAATAATTAAATCTTACTTACACTTGAAATTATAATTATATACTTATATATTTTAATAATAGCATAAAATTTAAGTTTGGTAAATGATCTTTTATCATTAATTTTCACCGAAGGTAAAGAAAATGCACTTTTGTTCTATACGACCTAAACTTCAATAAATCGGAATCGTGCACCTGGAGAAAACAAATTAAACACCTCATGTTCAAGATTTGAACTTGAAGTATGAGCAAGTATTAAGAAAAAATGAAAACCACCAAATAGCCAAACGTACTTCCAAATTCCATATATCGCCAAAATTCGCCTATTTTGAAGAGTCACGTGTTACTCCAACATAGATTATAGCTCCGTCGAGGCACACTTGCCCCACTAGCTAGTCCACAAATTATGCCCAACACGATAAACCCTAGAGTTGGGTGGTAGGATTTGTTCCAAAACTACTACACACCTGACATGATATAGTAATATAAAATAAACATGTGTCTATTAAATACTCTTTTCGTCTCAATTTATAAGATCATTATTAATTTTTTAAAAGTCAATTTAAAATACTTTTAAACTCAAAATTGATATAAATTTATTTAAATAGCCAGTGCTATGAATAATATTTTAAACTATTTAAAAAGTACTATTAATTAGAAAATTTATTGATTTGTAATTTTAAATGAATTTCTATCACTTTTGTATTTAAAAATATTTTAAATTGATTTTTTAAAAATTAATAATGATATTATAAATCGAGACGGATGGAGTATTGTATAGAGTGAGAGCAATAGATTGACTGTTAAAAAGAAGAAAAAATCCAAATTATTCACTAATTTTTTTCTTCCATTTTTCTAGCCCCTAATCCCGCTTTCTAGTCTCGCTTGCTCACTTATATATCTTCATTGTATTTCTCTTTTCATCTTCCCAATTTTTTCTCATTACTTAATTTTCTTTTATCTTATTACTTCTAATTTTTAATAATTAAAAATAATTAACACGTATGTAACTGGTAACTGTGAGTCAGGCATAGATGGGTCGTGTCAAATTTAACATTGAGAGATGCATTTGAGTTATTACTTCATTATTAATTCATAATGTTTCTGTTGTATTATGTTGGTAATTTTAACTCGTTAACATTTTTTTGGGGTGTATTGTACTGTTAGCTTATTCAAGTACTCGTCTTCGGAATTTTTCTTTCTTCTTACTTTCGTCCCTGAAGTGGGTCTTATCATTTAGAGTTGTTATATATTGCAAAAAAATTATGTCGACACCTACAATTACAAAATATAATGATACATGTGATTGGCTATGATAACAAGAGTGACTCACTATATTACGCTCTTTAAAAAACTTGGTAAGTAGATAAATCCATAATATATCATTTTCCTAGCATTTGTGCACAATTTGTACGCAGCATGCAGTACTACAGTTAAACTCCACTTGTTAAAGACTTCAATTTCTAGTGAGTTTAAGAAAGGTCATTTATGCATCAATCCATGGAGTCAACACTAAGAAAAATCAAGCCACTACCAAAATTCAACTATTATATTGATCATGGTGCCCGCTTTGTAGTTTTAACATAGAAAAACAATATTGTTGTTTGAATCGAATAGTCGTCCACTTTTTCTTTAAAATTATATTCGCTCTTTATTTTTGCTACACAAGATTTTTATAAATTAATCTTTCAAGATAAGAAAGTCTTAGATATTACGTCTTTATTAAGTTTATTCTATATTCACTCTTTATTTTTGCTACGTCTTTGTTAAGTTTGTTCTATTGTATTAAATAAGTTTGACAGAGAGATGCATCTACAAACAACAACGTTTACGTAATTTTTAATTATATTTAGTATATAAAGTTTAATTTTTTTAATATTTAGATGCAAATTTTATCGAAAAATTATAACAAAATATTTCCGATAAGAAGAGAAAGGACCCAATTTCAAAATAAAGCCCAACTAGATGGTGTACGTGAAACAGATATTAGGGATCCCATTTGCGAGCTTTTATGAGTAGTTGTAACTCCCCAAAATGACTCTCACCTTGTCGCCAGGTATATGTTGCTGCATTTTATGTCTCATCTGGTTCATCTCTGTTGATTTTGAATAATCTTTATTCAATTAAAAAATAACCGTACGGTAAAAGATAAATAAAACTTAGTAAAAATATATAGGATGAGACATTAGATAAGACAATAGTTGAAACAGAATATTTGCGTTTCGTGGTGGCACGGACCCCATCAACGGCATCCCTATGTCACATACCCGCCGTGAATTGCCATGTTGGGTTTCAAGTAGTGTCAACATGAGTGATTAGTTTGAAGGGACAATGTTGAGCTACAGTGCTTATCAAATGGAACCAAAATAACTTCACGTGATCTGGCTTTTGGTGGATTTGGGTTAAGGTTGTGTAGTGTCAATTGTGGTATCCGTATTGGGTTCGGTCAAGAACACAATCATACATTTGTACATTTGTATCCTTATCTGGGGAAATTTAGGTGAGATTGGGTCCTTTTGATTTCAGGTATATTGAGATAAAAACAAATATGGGCTATTAATCAACACTTGGTAATGATAATAATATAATATTTAAAGAGAGAAGAAAAAAAAAGCATATACTCTATCAGTTCTAAATTATAAGATTAATATTAATTTTTTTAAAGTCAACTTAGGACATTTAAAACTCAAAATTAACGTTAGTTTTTTTATTTTATTTTAATTTTAGTCAATATAATAATAAATATTGTAAACTATTTACAAAATATAGATTTATTGTTTAATATTTTTTAATGATCTCAAGTTAGAGTTTAAAAATATTTCAATTTGTCTTTCAAAAGTTAATAATAATCCTATACAATTATCTTTCAAAAAGGTTCGCCAACTATATATGGAGGAAAAAAGGAACTTCGGTGAAAGGATTCTTTTCGATCGGAAGGTTTGCGATGAGTTTTCGATGAAGGTTCGTTGAAATCATCGAAGGAAAGAGAGAACACTAGTAAAATCGTCGAAGGAAGAAGGAACACCAGTGAAATCGTCGGAAGAAGATGGAACAACTGTGAAATCGCGCGCAAGGATATGTAAATTAGGGTTGTAAAAATTATCCCCAATTGTTTTAACAACTTTTGGAGTGAAAGTTTAGGCATTGTCCGGACTTGGGATATCAAGATGTGAGGTAAGAGGGGTAAAATAGTCTATAGGTTGCCATTAACCCATCTGCTAGTAATACTAGCAGGCGACGGGATCTTCCCACTACTTGTTAAATTGAAGGGATTAGATGTTATTTGCCCAATATTGCTCAATAGCAAATAGATGTTATGGATCGCCCATATATATATATATATATATATATATATATATATATATATATAGGGGTATATGTAGGTACACAGCTGTGTATTTACACGGTAGGACTATGACGACGAATTTAATAGCTATGACGACAATTTTCTTGTAATACCGTTGTCATAGCCATAAAAACTGTGGCTAAAGCCCTACTATGTAGGTACATAGCTGTGTACCTACATTTTTATCATATATATATATATATATATATATATATATATATATATATATGTAAGACGGTTCAAAAATATATCTCTTAAATATGATACCTCGTTAAGTAGCCATACATTTTATCAAAACGATGTCATTTTGAAAATTTTTTGATGGCATTTTCTTAAATAAAAGAAAAACAAGTGAGGCTGCAAAATATCATATCATGTCACATTTTCTTTTAATATTATTTTTTTTTTTTTAAAAATCTTCAAAACAACATCATTTTGATAAAATTATACAATTTAAGGAGATGTATGTTATTTAAGAGGTATATTTTAAATTCGTCATATATATATATATATATATATATATATATATATATATATATATATATATATATATAATTTGAATCCATGCATGCGTGCGTAGATTTCATTTGAATTCCTTATCATATTGAATCCACTACGAAATTTGGATTAGGACAAATAGGGGCGGATGTACTCAGGGGGCAGGGGAGGCACCTGCCTCTGCTGAGTTTGTTTTTATAAATATTTTTTTAAAGGTATAGGGCAAAATATAGAATTTAATAAATTAAAAGGGAAAATTTATAAAAAGATAAAACTTTTGTTATATGATTTGGATTTAACATTTAAGATATCGAGACACTGAAGTCATTCTACCACTCACTCATGAAAAGCTTGAGACTCCACCAAAATGGAAGCCTTGTAATCAGATAGCATAAAACTGTGCTGACACAAAAGCTTTCGCCTCTCTATCCCTCATTATATGTACAACAGTACATCTACTGATCCACTCGTCTCTTTCTATCCCTCATTCTCTACCTTGTTGTCGGTGGAACCAACTACCAAGGTTTTCACTTTCCAATATCAGGCTTGATCTCTCATCTGAATAATTTTAGGGGTTTGAATCTTTTAATCTCAGTCTTTTTGGATTGATTCGATTTTTATCTCGCTTGAAATTGGGGTTTTTTAAAGACAATTATTAATTGATTTTAAAAAAATCATACTGGGAATTGAAAAAACCCACCACTTGGAGTCTTAGTTTAATTTGCATAGGGCTTTTTTTTTTTTTTTTTTTTACTGCCCTTAAAAATTATAATTTAACTAGGTTTGTGTGTAAATGAATGTTGTTGTTTTTAAGCAAATTTAGGAGGTCATAATATGCTGATCACTCGTTTTGGCAATGGTTCAAAAATTTGAAGTACAATAGGTCGTTATTCTGATTTTATAAGTACTATTACTCACAAAAAAAATATAACCTTTAGTATTCTAGTTCTTTTTTACTCCATTTAATTGTCAATACCTTTTGAGCAAAACATGTTTGGGTATTTAGCAAAATGTGTAGGCTTACAATACTTATGTGAAAATACTCTGTCCCAAATTGAGTGAGTTGGTTCGACTGCCACATAATTTTAGGAGGATAGTATAATTTTTTAATTACAACTCTCGTATAGAAATAGTAAACTTGGATAAATGAGCTTACTCAAAAGTTGTTGAAATTGGCTTTAGTTTTGCTGGTTATTACTGTTACGGTGGAGAGAATATTTTTAACAATGAATATTATTAAAACCACTCTCCAAAACCAAATAAATAACAAATAATTTAGTGATTATTTGATTCCTTATATTGAAAATGATATATATTTGAAACTATTGATAATGAAGTTATCTTTAAATATTTTCAAGCAATGGGGTCTAAGAGGATAGTAATGTAATTTATAAACATTATTATAATTAGTTAATATTATGAATAGTTCAAATTTTTTTATATTTAATTTTAACAAAAAAAAAATAGTTAAAATCTGTCCCTAATGAATTGTTGCTGCTGTTTATAGTAATTACTAAAATAGGAGTAGATATAGTGATGGGAAAACATAACCGAAAGCATCTTTGCCACTACTATTTTGATTGCAATCTAGGAATTATGAAAAATTAAGCAGCAGCAATAAGTGTATTAAAAACTTGTTCCTTTTGGTGGGTCGATCTGATGCGACAGAAAAATACTCAAAACTCATTGTACCGAAAATAGTGCAGTTAAAATATTACGTTTGGAACAAGTCACGTTTAAAGTCCAAAAATCACCAGAAGTCCAAAACTCCAAAACCAAACATACACGTAAAGTACTCTAGGTTAACAGTGGCGAAGTTACGTAACTGGGTGCGGGGTCAATTGACCCCACTAAATTTTTATTTTTATATATGGTATATTAAATTTATTTAAGTATATTTTATATATTTGATTCACTGAAATTTTTATCTCTTTAACACCTCACACTAACCGAAAGTCCTAAAACCCCATCAAATTAATCTCACTCAAATTTTATAATTTTTTTAGTATACAGGGTTAAATTAAAAATTTATAACTTTATCAATTAAATTTTAATACCATATTACTCATATCCCTTCTATATATGTATCTCTCTCTATAATATTTTTAAATTAAATAATAATCTAATTTATATTATTTTTCAAAATAATTAATTTATTATGAATAATTGTGATTAGAAAAATCTATTATGAGTGAATATGATGTATATATATATATATATATTATGTTATTAGTTATTATACTTTTATTGTAATATAATAAAAGTATCTAAAAAAAATTGATCGGGGACACTCTCCCCAAATTTCTGTTAAATTATTTATAACTTAATAATAATTTTAATTTTACTAAAAAAATGACCTTGGCCTCGCCACTATCTAGGTATAATGCTACCTGCACCCTATTTTGAATATCATATATATCAAATCTACTTATATATAGACGTATATGCATATTTCAACAGAAGAACATATATTTGTTTATACTCCATATCTGAACAATGCTACATATCTCATTCATATACTTGCATGATAATTCGTCTACTCTCTCTGCTAGTTCCACCAAAAGAGTAGTTTTGTGTATAAAATAAAATAAAATATTGAAATTAGTACCTTTTCATTAATATTAATATAAGTAATACAATATTCTCAAGTTTACTATCGTAATTTTATCACAGTGCCACAAGTTCTAAACTAAAACATGATTATTATTATTATGGGGTAAGAATAGATAATAAGAAAAAAACATTTTTCCTTAATATTTACAAATTTGTTCAATAAAAAACCTATTTGCGAAACAAAAAGAGTAATTTATTTTAATTTCTATTAATGGAACTATTACATTTCAAGTAAATTTAATAAAAACCTTGAAACATCCAAATGAGCTTAGATTTATTATTTGAAGATTTATCTGATAATGTAAATTATGTATTGTAACCAAACTCCAAATTGGGCTGCTTTCTGGTGGCAGCATGACATTTCCTTAAACTAGATAATTGATGGCCCAACTCATGCAACGTGCCTGTTACCTTCCTAGCTTACACCGTGTTTGTGAGTATGATAGAGGAAAGTAAATTGAGGGTCCAGATCATTCCACATGGATATACTATTTTAACTCAAAGCCTTCTTACCACTGTAAAAAGAAATAAAGAATAAAAAGTAAATTCCTTTTGAAACTCACAAACAATTGGGAAAAAAGTTCCAACTATTTTTCCCATTTTCCCTTATTTCCCGTCCTCCCTTTTCTTTCTTTTTAAACTCACAATACAGTGTAAAATTAATTTGTAAGTTATAGACTTAATGACCAAAGAAATAAATGAAGTTTATATTTATTTTTAATTTAAATGTTAAAATATAAATATAATCTCATTAAAAAAACACGTGCGTCGCATGTAATTCAAATTGAAAAAAAAATCAGTCTAAAGAACAAAAATAAACCAAAATGCCAAGTTGGAGGACAAAAATGTTATTTTTTTTTTTTTTGCAATTTAAGAGAAATTTTTACATTTAGTAATAATTTAGAAGAACAAACATGTAATTCAGCCAAAAATTATTGAAGAAAAAGTTGAAATACTTTATCACGTCTCTCTGATATATATAGGTGAAAATCTACCTTGAGTGAAAGATGGGCACTTGCCCACATTAATTTTCGGAGGAAATTTCCTTTTTCAAAGTAAAAAAGTAAATTTGTTTTAAATAGGAGGATCCATTTAATTGTTACTTTATGGACAAAATCCATAATCGCAGTTGCATAATAGGTAACATTCTGCATATTAATTATACTAGCTGTTAGACATATTGTATACAAGAATGAAGTCAGGATTTTATCTTGAATGAGGTCAAATTGAACCTAAAATGATAGAATTGATCGGTCTCGTACGATATTTTAGTCCAAAATTAAGGGTGATTTTTGATTAGTAATGAGATAGTATTAGACAGAGAGACGTAATTTATATTAACAAAAATTAAGGTTTACTAACTAAATCTAAATCATAATCATCCTCTCATTCGCAACAAAAAAGAAGGCGACAAAATCAAATAAACTTTTAAATTAGTAATGACAATTTTTGACACGACACATTAACTCGAATTTGACACAAAGTTATCAGATTAGAATTAACCTTTACTTGAAAATTGACATGAATTCAAAAATGACATAATTTATCGACACAAATAATAAATAAATCATGTTAATGTCAAATATAAATAACCCAAAAATAAAACAACAAACCTGCTTATTTAATTTGTTATTATTTATAATTTATGAATTTGTGCTTTATAAAAAGTTTATGAGTTGTGTGTTTTGTTTAAACAAAATGAAATATTAGTCTCTTTTTTTTTTCCGACCACGCGTTAAATAAATAACTCAAGTTAGTGTCAATTTTTAATTAAATAAGTTGAGTTTGGGTAGACTAATATTTAACACAAATTTAAAATGTCATGACAAAAATATGACAATCCACCTAAATTGTCACCCTCGATATAAATTAATAATAGTACACATATTTAAAAAATCTTGGGGGGACCGTGGTCCCCCTCTGCCTGGACGCAACTTCGTCCCTAATTGTACGTTGAACAAATGAATAAAATAAAAAGTGTCCATATAATATCTCAAAGGTTAACTATCAATTTGAATGGGACTTTTCATATATAGAATATGATTTAGATCTATCTCACTTTTTGAGAATATTCGTAAGAAATTTTTACGGATACGCAAGTATTTTTTGTGAATAATTTTTTATGTGAAAAAGTCTGAAGAGTTAGAACACTCTTTCTCTTTTATAAAATATTTATTTTCTTTCTTCATTTAAGTTTCAAAATTTGATATTTTTTTCTTTACAAATCCAAGATTGCAAGTCTTAATATCATTGAAAAGCTCTCTAAAAGATTTTCAAAATAAAAAGATCGTTGATATATTTTAATGTAGTTAACCTGTCAAAATTACAATTAAAGCCTAGAATGGTGTACTTTAAAACACAAAAAATTTACCTTATTATAGGCCATTTTTAATAAAATATGAATAAAATAAAATAAATATATCTTTTTTATGAAAAATCACTATTTATAGATTTATAAATTACATCGTCGTAACATTTAACACACTTGTTACACTTGATATTATCCATACGTTACCCTTTATCTATCTTTTAGTGTTAATAAGTCTTATATAAAATAAAAAGAAGTTATTTCTATTCTTAGGATATAAGTTCATTTTAGAAACAATAAAACAAACATATTTACAATCGAGTTTCAAAACACACACATAGATGTCAAACACAACTCCCCATGTGGACCAATGTAAATGCTAAATGACTCGTTTTATTATAATTTTTGTCGGATTTAGTTAACATGAAATTAACTTCATAGTAAATTGGATAATAAATCAATACAGTGTTGAGACGCATTGAAATGTCGAGGGTGTTTTTTCTTTCTACATGTCAGCACTGTATTGGTTTATTGTCCAACTTATCGTGAAGTTAATTTCATATTAGTCGAATCCGTTTTTTCACTACCCCATTCCATTCCAAAATGTTTTCTTCTATAAATATTAACAAAATCCTCTTTCCCCCATACGCTCTCTCAATGGACACTACTATCTCAATCCTTCATCACAAACCATTTGAACGCTCTCACTTTTTTGACTCATCCATTATGCTAAATCAATCCAAAATACCAAAAGAATTTGTTTGGCCAAAAGAAAACCTAGCTCATGCCCATGAAGACCTTAAAGAGCCACTTGTCAATCTTGAGGGGTTTCTTAGAGGTGATACTGGGGCAACCAAACATGCCGCTAAGCAAATTAGGGCAGCTTGCTTGAGCCATGGCTTCTTCCAAGTGATCAACCACGGAGTCGATTCGAAGCTCATCAGCATGGCGCATAATCATATGAACAATTTCTTTAAGCTTCCTATTTACAAGAAATTAAAAGCTCAGAAGCAGCCTGGTAGCATGTGGGGTTTTTGTAGTGCTCATTTTGACCGTTTCACATCAAAATTACCTTGGAAGGAGACATTAACTTTCGGGTTTCAAGAAAATGAGTCGGATCTTGTTGTAAAGAATTTCTTCGAATCTGCCCTAGGGAAAGAATTTGAATCCACAGGGTAAAGCTTTTCTCCAACCATGAGTTTAGTTTACCTAGACAAAAATTGTACGGATAACATACAACCGGCAAAATTTTGTCTATGTAAACTAGACTAATTTCTGTCTAGTTACCAAGTATTAATCTTTTCCATATAGATTATGTTTCATAATTACACCTTTTTTAAGTAGCAAGTATTTTTAGTTTACTTGCTAAAACTAGCAAGTACTAGATAAAATTATACAAAATGAAATATCAAACTGAGTCAAAGATAAATTGCAACACCCCATTATCACATTAGAACAGTGAATTATACTAGCTGTATATAAGGTGTCAACCCATTATCACATTAGAATAAGGGAGTTATATTGAACAGGAGAATTATATAAGACGTCAACTTTAGTACCAAGAGAGTACCACTAATTTATCTTAGCTTTTAAATATTCGGGCACCACATGACCCAACTATTGTTATTCGACACTGGATTAAGCCTTGATCTGGTCTCACGTGGGACCAAGTCGTCATATAAATTTTTACTACATATAATTTTCTTTATGATTAAGCTCTAATAACACATTAACTTTTTCTTTCTTGTTCATTTTTCTATAATTCCAGATTGATTTATCAGGAATACTGCGAGGCCATGAATAAGTTGTCCATTTCCATTTTGGAGATACTAGGGATTAGCTTGGGAGTTGATCCATCTTACTATAAGGAGTTTTTCCAAGAAAGTAGCTCCATAATGAGATGCAACTACTATCCACCATGCCAAGAACCAAGCCTTGCCCTTGGCACCGGACCTCATAGTGATCCAACTTCCTTAACCATACTTCATCAAGATCAAGTTGGCGGTTTAGAAGTGTTTGTCGACAACAAATGGAAGTCTGTTCAACCTAGAGACCACGCACTAGTCATCAACATCGGTGACACCTTCACTGTAAGTTTCTTTTCCCCGGAAAAAATAAATTAAAAGCATGTGTATTTATTTTCTTGTTTTCTCTCTATAGAAGATTCATCTTTAGTTATGATTTACTTTTTGTCCCAAAATGAGAGACTTCAGAGTGACGGACTCACCGGAAGATGGACACTTATTTTGGGACGAAGGGAGTGTTGAAGTAGGAAAAATATTAAAAGTCAACATAAAGATCAAAAGTCCTACTCTCTATTGCAAAAAGAGTTTTAGTTGCCAGGTTTTTTTGTTCGAAAAAATCAAGAGCTAGTCTTTTCTGCTTTGGTTTTAGCATAACTTCAAATTTATCATCATAATTTCGGATCTGATTCTAAATAGTTGAAAATAGACAGTCCATTTAAATAATATATAAACACAAATTGCATTTTATATAATAGGTAATTGAATTTGTATAATACTTATATAATAAATGTTATCTGAAATCTAATCCCTCTATAAAAAATGCAACTTACTTTTATACACCGCCTATTTGCATCAAATTCTCATACTTACAATATCATATCACAAATTTAAAGCTAATGTGGAACAAAATGTATTTTTGAAACAAAAAGTCTGGGGGGACGGTTTTTGGGATAGAAAGTTGAAACTGGTCCAATTTTTTTTTTAATTTTTTTGACTCCTAAAATATTTATAATATTTATTTTGATATTTTTTTTATAAACAATAATTTAATTATAATTTAGATACATGTAAATAATAGTGTTATATAATATGTACAACACTTTTATTTACATGGATTCAAATTATACCTAAATTATTGAATTCTATAAAAAAAAATTGTCAGATTAAATATTATAAATATTTTAGGAGTTAAAAAAAATAAAAAATTAGACTAGTCACAATTTCCGGTCCCAAAAAACGATCCCCTGGAATCACTCTTTTTAAAATTTATATATTTTACAAATCCGACTTTTCTTGTGAAATAAATTTGTGTGTACGTAATTACGTCATTCTAGACTAGACGTTCAGCGGGAGACCGGGAGTAAAAAAGACAAAACAAACAATGATAGAAATGCCAATTTATTTTTGTCATTTTGAATAGTAACAAAATGAAGGGGCAGCGGGAATATTAATTGGATTTCATATGGTACTTTTTATCTTTTCCTTTGGATTTTCTTCATGTGGTTTTAGGCATTATCAAATGGAAGGTATAAGAGTTGCCTGCACAGAGCAGTGGTGAACAGTAACAAAGAGAGGGTGTCATTGGCATTCTTCTTGTGCCCTAGAAAAGACAAAGTGGTGAGACCCCCACAGGATCTTGTTTCCAGATCTGAAGCTGAAGGCCCAAGAAAATATCCTGATTTCACATGGTCTGATTTACTCCAGTTTACCCAAAATCACTACAGGGCTGATGCCTTTACCCTTGAGAATTTTACTCATTGGCTCCGATCATCCAAAAAAATGTCTTAATTAATTAGTTATTTCCTAGCTGGCTGCTTAATTTGTATGTTGGTCAAGAGGTTGTGAATCCAGTTTCTACTATGTAATGTGATTTCATATTATCCATTTGCCTTGTTGGATGGGATAGAATTGTTCTTTAAGAATTCTAATTTCAGACACTTTAAAATAAATAGTTTAATTGGACAATATATTAAATAAGGTGTTGATATACGTACATTTTAAAGTGATAATTGCATACCTATGTTTAAAGAGACGATATTACCCTTAACATATATAAAAAAGCTAATCAATCGTTTGTTATTTATTTATTTTGCCCTTAAATTTGTTATACATTTATAAGGTAAGATGTCTTTGTAATTAATAGAATTCTTTTTAATTTGAGATGTTTTATAATATAATTTATCAAAAATTTGAATTAATTATTAGAACAGATACAACACTAGAACAAATAAATAAAGATTTATAATTAAGTGGCACACGTTATTGATTGTATATTTTAATTTATGATATATAATTTAATTTTCTATCTTATTAAAGGGATTATCTTAATTAGCTTATCTAATTCGAAAGATT
This sequence comes from Hedera helix, assembly GCA_947179155.2. NCBI lineage: Eukaryota > Viridiplantae > Streptophyta > Magnoliopsida > Apiales > Araliaceae > Hedera > Hedera helix. The sequence goes on from OX359270.1 coordinate 25,260,061, forward strand.
TTATTTTAACTCTTAGCAAATAGAAAATCATTTAGTCAATAAATTTCAGGAATTGTAAAAGATTTTTAAGAAATTGCCATTATAAATTTATAAATCATTTAAATGAATTTATATTAAATTTTAGAAATTTGAAAATTGACTTTATTAAATTAAATGAGAATTTCTCTTTGAAAAATCGAATGAACATTACTTTTGTGATTTAAGTGCAGTTTTATTGACCAAGTGTGAGTGACACAAGAAATCAAAGTGAGTGACACGTAAGAAATTGAAGCACATTTGAAACTTACTGAATAATTAAGCTAAACTTAAAATATTAAGTTTTACATATTAAGATGACTGTTAAAATATATGATAATAATTGTCATTTCATGAAGATGAATGATAGAAATTTGAATATTTTTATTTATTTCTTTATTTTTTGAGTTTTGAGATTAATAAGGTTAAAGCTAAAATGGGTAAGTGATAAATATGTTAATTGGCTTCTTATTAATTAAGAGTAATATAATCTCTTTAACGTACAATAGTGTACAACTATAAATTTAGAGTATGCCATTATTATTATCCTAAAATAAGTTATATTTTATATAATAGAGTGTTACAATCATATAATATTGATATAACAAAAATCATTCGAAATACAATTACTCTAACCTATAGAAAATAAAACTTATTTTTATAACCTTTACTCGTTTTGAAATTAGGATTCGATGTTTAGGTGCTACTTGGTACTAACCCTAGTACTGATCAAGTGTCTTCTTCCACGTGAACAAGTACTTTTTTTTAGATTTAAAATATGTTTCTAAGAAAATATTGTATTCCTTAAAGATACTTGTACATCATTAAGTAGGGGCCAATGACTCGACGTGTAAGTTTAAATAAATTATTAATCAATTTGGCCGCCTACTCAATCATTGTTATTAGGGGTGATATAATCGATTTGGTCGATTTTTTGAAAAAAAAAAAATAATCAAACCATTTAAGTCGGTTATAAAAAATTAAAAATCAAAATCGCCTAAAATTTTACATCGTAATCGGTTATCGATTTATTCATTTTCGGTTAAATCGATGGGTTTATTCGGTTATTTGGTTTCGTAATTGATAATTTGATATTTATTATATTGCTAAATTTTCATAATAATTAATAAATCACTAACTCAATAACTACTAATTATAATAGAAGTTCTCTAAATCCGAAAAACAAAAATCACCTAACTCACTCACTAGGATAGAAGTTTTGTAAATTCGTCACAATAAAGACATATAATAAATATATAATTATATAAAATAAATATTTATTAAAAAAGTATATAAATTATATTATAATTTTAAATTGTTCGGTCAATTTGGTCGATTTCGGTTTTTTGAGAAGCCAAACCAAACCGGCCGAACTAGTCTCGATTTTTTAGTTTTATAGTGTTTGATTTTTTCGGTTTTATGTTTTTTGATTTGAAATAGTAACGGTTAGGTTCGGTTCGGTCGATTTTTTGATTTTGGTCGATTTTGTGTGCACTCCTAATTGTTATAAATAGATTCGATTATTATGAAATAAATTTTAAAATAAATTTATTTTTAAATCAATAAAATACTAATATGCAGATTAAAGAGTGTTCTCTCTATCTGTGTGTTAGTACCTTATTGGTCTAAAAGTAAATTTACTATGAAATGAATTTCATAGTAACCGGGTCCGTTATAAATGGATCCTTAAGAATCCCGTGTTGAACAATTTTAATATAGACAAATTGCAAAAAATCCCCCTCAAGTTTATAACAATTTATAGTATAGATGCCAATATTTTTAATTTTTGCAATGTTATACCCAAACTTTCACTTTTCTGCAAATATGTTCCCTCTAAGTTTGGCCAAACTTTCACTTTGCTGCAAATCTACCCTCGCTAGGTTTGCTCATCTTTAATGTATAAGAAGAAAATTTGGCGGCTGGCTTAGTCTACTTGTTAACTACCAGCAAAATCATAATCCCGGATCAAGAGGCATCCTTTATCCTTGTATGGACTTATTTATTCTCCACAAATCCTTTGGAGACTAGTTCAAGTCCTAAGTGTCTACTGGCATTGAATTATCTACCTAGCACTTACTCACTCCATCCCGTGGAAGGAGTCGGATTAATTAAATATTTTACGAATTTCAATTATATATTTTTGCTACATATTTATCCCTAAATTATAGAACGTTCAGTTTATTATAACAAAGAGGCGAAGTAAAACGTGATAACATTGTGTCATTTCACACTATTATAAAAAAGAAATAAGACACTTTTTGTGGAATAAAATGAGTACCAAACGTTGGGATTTTACTATATAATTACGATAGACTACTTCATTTATGGCTAATTAATTTTGAATTGAATATTTCAAAACCTTGCTTCTGGCCGAACTATAGGCAGCGAATAAAGGATAAAATCACACAAGAATCCAGAGGGGAACCTCCATTGCTTTTTGAGCTCTCTGAATATTTTGTTCATCTTTCATATTAGTTAAATTTGTCCTGCTAATAGCTCTGTGTTTATTTGTTCAAAGCTACAAACTCCCCATTTCAATCCTTATCTATTTATCCACACTTCAATTTATGACCGATTAAAGAACAAATAGAGAGCAATTCATAAGATGGGACGGCATATGAGACGGAGAATGTGACAGCATATTTGAACTCTTTTATCAAACATATATTTTCTCTCTTACTATAAAGTTAATTAAACAGTTACAAAAGAATCAACATACAAAATTTCAATTGTTATCTTATGTACTACAAATTTGGCAATCTACAGGCAAATAAAATTTAACGCCCGCCGCTATTCATCTGCAGTACTTCCTGGTTCTTCATGCTATCCAAATCAGTTACTGCATTGGTATCATAAAACTCAAAAGGCTCACCAAGTAATGGCTCTCTGTCTTCTACATTCAGTCCAATCTCAACCCAAGAATGGTTCTCAATCTCAAAGTTCCTTAACCCCTCGAGCTCGTCTTTCACTTCCTTCATTGTAGGCCTTTTATCCCCCTTAATTCTCAAGCATTTTTTTGCCAAGTCAGCCACTCCCTTAAGCTGCACCGCGTGTCCCTCTTTTCTCACTCGAGCCTCGAGAATTTTATGCAACAGATCATCCTCCAAGTTAGACAAGAAATACATAGCTAAATTCCTGTCCTTTTCTTCTCTGTCAAACGAGACTACTTTCCCTCCAGTAAGTAGCTCCACGAGCACGACGCCAAAACTGTAGACATCACTTTTCTGCGTTAAGAGCCCCGAATGAAAGTATTCAGGATCAATGTACCCGAAAGTCCCTTGGACTAATGTGGCTAAATGAGTTTCATCTAAAGAAACCAATCTTGATACGCCGAAATCAGACACTTTTGCTGTGTATTCCTCGTCTAAAAGAATGTTGGCGGACTTGACATCCCTATGGATAATATGCATAGGAGCAGAATGCATATGCGCGAGCGCTCCAGCTGTTTCCGTTGCTATCCTTAGGCGCATTTCCCATGGGATGGATGAGACACAACCTTCCTCGTGTATATGATGAAAAAGAGTGTTATTGGTAACAAATTCGTAGACTAGTAAAGGGACCGGAGTTTCTAAGCAACAACCCAAGAGTTTCACTACATTTGGATGCTTTATTTGGGAAAGTATGATCACTTCATTAACGAACTGCTCGATTTGGTTTCGATCAACTAATTTGGACTTCTTGATGGCAACAATTGTATCGTTAGTTAGAACTCCCTTGTAAACTGTACCATAACCTCCTTGACCAACGATGTTTTTCTCGTCGAAGTTATTTGTAGCCTTCTTGAGCTCTTCCTCTGTAAATATTTTGGCTTTTTCAACTGAACTTTCATTTTTGTAAAGCAGTTGTTGTAGCATTATACCACCATTTTGCTTGAAAAAGTTCTCTTTGAGCTTCAAGGTCTGCCTCTGCCGGACCCCCCAGTATGTGAAGGACAGAATCACAAACATCACAACTATGCCAGCTCCGATCCCTACAAACAAATCAGCCGGATATACGAACATACTCAAGTGGCATTTCTAAATTTTACAACCAACAAGGCAGTAAACGAGTAGAGTCGAGTCGAGCTTTAGCTTGCAAAACTCAAGCTCGACTAAAAGTTAAATGAGCAAGTTGAGCCAAGCTCACCAAGCTCCTACTCCACTAAAAGTTAAACGAGCTCGAGTCGAGCCGAGTTTTTAAACAAGCCTAAATATGTTGTTATAAACGAATTGAGTTCGAGCTTGAGTTGAGTTTAAGCGAGCCTAGTCAAGCCGGTGTCGAGAGCTCGAGCTAGCTTAGACAAGCCAAACTTAAACGAGACGAGATCAAGTCGAACACAATATAGTTCGAGCTTGGCAAAGACGATCCCTTATTCAAGTTCGACTCGATAAAAGAACTCGAGTCGAATCAAACCGAACTTAAATGAGCAAAGCCGAGCCTTGTCCACTCGGTTTGTTTGCCACTCTCAAGATGCATAAAATAATTTCTTTCTTTAAAAATAAAATAATAAAAAAAATAGGAAAAAAAGTGATATTTCACCAAACTTTAGACTCGATTTGGGATGTATTAATTTGCAGAATGTGGAAATCTGATTTAACTTTACTTACCAGCAGTTACAACTGGAGCAACTGTTGAATGACGTTTATACAAAATGCAACCTTGTCCATTTCTTCTGCCATCTCCATGGTATCCCTTTGGACAGGAACAACTATAGTTCCCAACACTATTACTACAAACGTGTGTACATTCATTGAGGCTAGAATCATCACATTCATCCAAATCTGAATTACAAATCAGTATAGCAGTCAGAAACATAGCTAAAAACAGTAACAAAGCGCGCTAAAATCAAGCAAAAATACACACATTTCATTACCTTTGCAACCATTCTGAAGGTAAGGATTTCCTGAGTAACCTTTTAAACATTTGCAATGATAGCCCGGACCATCATCGGAGTCATAACACGCGCTATTCTCCTTACACAAATAACTTGTCAGATTACTTTGAGCCTCAACACAGGACGTATCCCCAACAGCCCAATCAACTATAAGGGGAAATTTGCTTTCTTTCCGTAATTTATAAAGATCGGTAGATGAGAAATTATATCCCACTTCTTCAGCCACAAATGCATAACTGCACCTACTAAAGTTCCAAATACCTTGATGATTGTAAAAGCTCCCAACAGTTATACCATAATCTCGCACGCCTTCTGGCATGGACGTTTGGCAACATCCAATCCCACTGCACGATCCGTTCCTCACATCCTTGAATCTTCCGCAAAGGGACATGCATCCAGTCATGTACCGTTGCCCTACAGAGCCTTCGACAATGGCATTCGTGTCACAGCCGATGGCAGTGAATTTGTTGCGCTTGCTGGAGATAGGAAAGTTCGATAACCTGATACTGCGCTGAGAAAATAATGTCCTGTTTCCATTCTTGTCATAGCAATCATAGGCTACTTGAGCCCTAATTCGCAACTGGCCTTCTAGTGAAATGTGCAGCATATCTAAGTCAGTAAGCCTTAGATATGCTGTTGTGTCATTGCAAGTGATTAGATAAGTTTCGTTCAAGTAGCAGCCCTCACGCGTGCCAAAAGGATATGGAATGCTAACGTTGCCACAGCTTTCAGGGCAGCCAGAAATTGATTGAGATTTCGTGATTGAAACACTTAAGGCTGATAATATTATTCCTCCTACAACAAACTTCACGAGGATTTCGTATAAGGCCATCCCTTCTGTCAAACTCCGCTTATGCGAATGGCCTGCAACTAAAACTCGAAAATTCGTGGATATATATTTCGTCTAAGGCCGGCTTCAATTTGTTTTCCTCCATTTATCTAAAGTTTATTGGTTTAGCTGTTTTCTTAAATCTCCGACAAAGATGAATACAATATGCAGTTAGGTAAACATTTCATAATAGGTGTGAGTTTTCATTTCTAATACTTATTTGCTTAGTGCCTCCAAACAGTATGTGACAAACCTTTAACATTCTCAAAACCTTGCCATGTGTTAGTTGATTAGCAATATTTGAATTAAGCTGATCTTTCTAAGGTTTATTTGTAAGGATCTCTCTTTAATTAGCTTATCTGCAACTCCACATCATTAGGGACAACTATATCATTGAACAGTTCTTTTTGTATTCGAATGAACAAACAACAATATGTTTATATTAAGAATAGGCATGTAGCATAATCTATTTGGTTTTTGTTTTTGTTTTTTTTAATTTCCTTAGTTAATTATGGTTGATACTTCAAAATGGAACCGATGCTTCTCTAGAGTGCCACATGGATGAGTTTATGCAACTAAAAGTTAAATTTCCAACCATTAGAGGCTTTTAATATCTCCTATGAAATTCTGTAAACTATTCTAAATAAATAAACAAACAAATAAATACATAAAATTGTAAACTACCATTGGAGCCTTGTTATTATCTCCTAAGAAATTTTGTAAGGTGTTGGGCCACAAGCATATTTATGGGCTGCGCTAATGAGTCTTGTTCCCATTTAGCCCATCATCTCTTAAGTGCACATAATAGACTCCCAAGTCTAATAAGCTTGGGTCACTGTCTCGCCAACTAAGCCATCATGTACTTATCATATCTAATACTAATTTTTGTATGATACTTATCTTTTCCAATAGGATCTCTTTATACAATTTCAACTAGTAGTTGTAATCCTATTGAGACGGTGGAGCAAAACTATAATTATAGGTAAACAATAAAATGCATATATCTTGTTCTATTTTAATCCTACTACGTACTTTCTTCCTTCATTATTAACCTTGAGCTTATTCTTACTTCTCACACCGGAGGTATCCCACAACGGCCTAAGCTATCAAGTACTGTTGGTGGTTCTTTCTGTGTAGGTTCACATCCAAGTTGATGGTTGAACGTGTGGATGAAATTAAGCGTTAACATTGGCTCTAGAAAGAGGGTCTTCTAGTATTTAGTAGAGTTTTCTTTTCAACCACTTTCTATAACAACCCCCATAGCGGCACTACAACCGTTACCAAGCCATTACAGCAATCCTTAGGGAGAGGCACGTTTGCAATCACGATAACCAATAGACGGTAACAAGCAGTGTCACCTCCAAGATGCACGTCTAAGATAAAAAGAAAAGCTCTCCAGCTTCAACAGGAAGAGCTTAATAACTAATTCGCATAACTGACGAAGGTTAAAGAAAGCCTATTCCATTGACGAGGTATGCCTTCTCAGTCAGGGCGTCAAGTGAAAGTAGTATGCTCTCTAGCCAATCATATGTTGATATGATAAACATATACTTTATAATCTCATTCATTTATTAATAAATTTTTTATGTAAAGACATTTATTTATTCATGATTGATTGGTTGAATTAATTAAATGGATAAACTCATAATTTTGGAGCAATGCTTTTAGAATCATAATGTTGATTATGCTAATGAGATCTAAATTTAAGATAGCTCAAAACTAAAATGATCCTAGTTATTGGATCACTAAAATGGGGATTAGTGAATCTAAATAGATTAATACATACTATGCTTACTCTTTTGAAGATGATGATTGATCTCATAATCATTTGTATAGAGACACTAAAGCAAGTATGTAGGTACTTATTGGAGAATAAGTTTACTGAACGTGAGCTTAAGAGACACCTAATAGAGTTTTACTTGTCTATCAATAGAAGTTCCTAATGTGATAGTAGTATAACTGATCCTTGGACTTGAGATTATCATAATATTTTGTGTATGATGAATTTGACTTTGTCATATTCCTTAAGACTATTCGGGTATAACTAAGAATATGTTCGAGTATAATAAGTTGTACATGTAGATAGATAAATGATCAATAAAGTATCTACCACTTCTAATAAAGGATGAGAATATCATATGTAATTCGATAAATGATAACTCAGTAGTCCTTAGCCAAGACAGAATGAAAATTAGAAAAAAAAAATTAATTTACATTAATTAGAGTTATGCATTTAAGAGTCGAAATACATATGATCAAAATAAATAAGACTTAACAGTAATTTCATGTCTTATATTTGATTGAGACATTGTGTGGTAGAATGATTAAATTGTATGATAACTATTTGTGGAATAAGTTCTTCGTGATCAAATGTTGAAATTCATATTATCCAAAAAATTGTGAATTGCTAAAGGGACTTACCCTTATTGTGGAATGAATAAATATTTATTTATAAATAAATTAAAGGAGTTTAATTTATTATTATAAATAATATTAGAATTGTTCTAATTTATTTATTCTACAACCGATTTAATATTGAATCTAAATGATCATATCGCAAAAGAGTGATATTTATTCTAGAAGTAAGTGTCTTAATGGTAATAATAAATTAAGCGTATTTAATTTATACTATGGTGATAGAATAAAATAAATAGATTAATATTTATAATTTTATATTTTGAAAATACTAATTATAAATTAATAAGAGTATTATAATAATAATAATAATAATAATAATAATAATAATAATAATAATAATAATAATAATTATTATTATTATTATTATTATTATTATTATTATTATTATTATTATTATTATTATTATTCAGTTCCTAAATATTTTAGGAATTAATTAATAAGAAGTACTCTCATTATAAAATAATTAAGTTCTTAAATGATTTAAGAATTATAATTAATTAATTTAGTTCCTAATTAGATTCAGAGTTAAATTAAAATCTTACTCCTAAAGAGTTTAAGAGGGTTGAACAAATATATAAATAAGAGGAGTCTTATTATGGATTGAGGTTATTCAAACTTTTATAAGTATTGAGAGAATACTTCATAATTCTCTACATCTAAGGAGTTAGAAAGAGAGAAAGAGAGAGAGAGAGAGAGAGAGAGAGAGAGAGAGAGAAAGAGAGAGAGTTACATTACAAAAAAGCCTATCAACGATCGCATTTGATTGTTGACCGATATTAGTGATCGTCTGCGATCGCTAATAGCGGTCGCAAATTATTTGGTCGCTGGTTGCACACTGGTGACCGCAATCAGCGACCGAATTATCAACGACCGATAATAGCAACCGAAACCATTGCAAAACTGACTCAGCTTCAGGTTGACGTGGTACCACGTGGTTCCACATTTTCAACGAACCCCATCAGCAACTGCATACGATCGCTAATAAGGGTTCTCAGAGACACAGAAAAGATCTAGAAGAGGGGGGGGGGGTTGAATAGGTTTTTTTTTTTAAATTTTGATTTATTTTAAAATTGATTTATAAAAAGTTTATTAGCTTTTGTAAAATGCAGCGGAATATAATTTTAAATATTCCCCTTAGATAAGATTTTAGCAAATATAATTTTGAGATGAAGTCATACACAATCACAATATAAAATATGACTAAAAGTAAGTGCAGAAATAAAAAAACATAGAGTAAAACATGCATTTTATAGACCTGTTGCTATTAATAAAATGCTTATATCAACTGAGACTGATTATCCTGTACCCAGATTTGTAAAAGGAAGCATAAGTGTTCCTTATACAAAATGAAAAACTTACCCAAAGGACCCTTCTTATTAAAGTGTACCAGTTTGTGAATTTAGCATTTGCTACAGGTATGTCTTGCAGCTGACTATAGTAAAAGCAAATGGTACCTCGATAGTGGTTGTTCAAGACACATAACCGGAGACAAATCTAAATTGAACAACATACAAGCTACAGATTGTGGTGAGGTAACTTTTGGAGATAATAACAAAGGAAAAGTAATTGGAATTGGAAGTGTTGGTAATAAACACATAACAATTTCAAATGTTCAATTAGTCACAGGACTCAGGTATAATCTTCTATCCATTAGCCAATTATGTGATAGAGGTTTTAAAATAACTTTTAGTCCCCATAACTGTTCAATATTTGACCAATCTGGTAAATTGGTTTTATTATGTCCTAGAAATCAGAATGTGTATACATGTGACCTAGATGCATATTCTTACCTAAATAATATTTGCCTAGTTTCTGCAAATGATGATCCGTGGCTTTGGCATTGTAGATTAGGTCATATCAACATGAAACTAATAAACAACATTGCATCTAAAGAACATGTTCGTGGTCTTCCAAAAATAAAGTTTTTAAAAGACCATATTTGTTAAGCCTGTGAATTGGGAAAACAAATACATGCATCTCACAAACTTAAACTCACAGTGTCAACCTCACGACCTCTAGAACTCTTGCATATGGACCTAGTTGGACCTATTCCTAAACATAGCATGGGTGGTGCTGTATACATTTTAGTTTTGGTCGATGACTACTCGCGATTTACATGGGTTGATTTTCTGAAATTTAAAAATGAAGCTATAAATTCTTTCTCTACTTTGTGCAAGAAAATTCAGAATCAACAGGGAAGCTCTATTGTTTATATTCGTTCTGATCACATAAGATAATTTAAAAATTCTGATTTCATTATGTTCTGTGATGAGCACAGTATAAGTCATAATTTTGCTGCTCCTTACACACCACAGTCAAATGGCATGGTTGAAAGAAAAAATCGAACCTTACAAGAAATGGCTAATACTGTGTTAAATGAATATCGTCTTCCTAAATATTTTTGGGCTAAAGTAGTGGCAACGTCCTGTTATCTTTTAAACCGAGTCTTATTAAGACCAATTTTGCTCAAAACTCCCTATGAGCTGTATTATAAATGAACTCCAAAAATAAATTATTTTCGTGTTTTTGGGAGTAAATGTTCTATTTTAAATTCAAAAGGACATTTGTCAAAATTTGATCTCAAATCTAATGAAGGGTTATTTCTGGGATATTCACTTAATAGTAAAGCATATAGAGTTTTTAACAAAAGAAGTCTAGTTGTTGATGAATCAATGAATGTAACTTTCGATGAGTCTCAACCATCTCCCAAATACAAAGAATTAGTAGACAATGACCTTGTCATTGAAAATATTCTCAGAAATATGGAGGAACCAAAACTAGATAAAACATTTCTACCTGTCAATGAAAATTCTCTTGAACTTTTCAATCCTCAGTTAAATGATTTGCCTAAAGACTCACATATTGTTAAAAATCATCCTTTAGAAAATGTGATTGGTGATTTGGATAAGGGAATTCTTACTAGATCACAAGCACACAACTTGGCTGGTCATATATCTTTCTTGTCTCAAATTGAGCCTAAAAATATAAAAGATGCATTACTTGATGAAGATTGGATAATTACTCTGCAAGAAGAGCTTGAACAGTTCACTAGAAACAAAGTTCGGGAACTGGTTCCAGAACCCGATAATACTTCTATTATTGGAACCCGGTGGGTATTTTGAAATAAAATCGATGAAAATGGAACAATCATACGCAACAAGGAAAGGTTAGTTGCACAAGGATATAATCAACTTGAAGGTATTGATTATGATGAAACTTTTGGTCTTGTTGCTAGAATTGAGTCTACACGTATGTTGTTAGATTTTGCATGCCATAAAGATTTTAAACTGTTTCAAATGGATGTTAAATCTGCATTTTTAAATAGAGTTATTGAAGAAGAAGTTTATGTTAAACAAACTCTTGTCTTTGAAAATTTTGATCTTCCTGGACATGTTTATAAATTGCATAAAGCTTATATGGTTTGAAACAGGCCCCCAGAGCATGGTATGAACGTTTAAGTAAATTTTTGCTTGAAAATAATTTTAAAAGGTGTAATGTTGATAATACACTGTTCACCAAATATAAAAATGACGATATTCTTATTATTCAAATTTATGTTGATGATATCATTTTTGGTTCAACTAACATCACTATGTGCAATGATTTTTCTGAAAGCATGAGTAAGGAATTTGAAATGAGCATGATGGGAGAATTAAACTTCTTCTTAGGTTTGCAAATCAAACAGGGTGAAAAAGGTATTCACATCTCTCAATCTAAATATTGCAAAAACATGATTAAGAAATTTGGTTTAGAGTCTGTAAAACCTCTAAATACTCCTATGTCAACTACTGATAAATTAACTGCTGATGAAAATGGAAAAAGTGTTGACACAAAGAAATATAGAGGAATGATTGGAAGTCTGTTGTATATCACTGCCAATAGACCTAACATTATGTTTAGTGTCTGTAAATGTGCTAGATTTCAATCAAATCCTAAAGAATCACATTTGGTTGCTGTAAAAAGAATATTTAGATATCTTAAAGGAACCACATACTTGGGACTATGGTATCCTAAAAGTCAACCATTTGATCTTGTTTGTTTTTCAGATTCTGACTATGTCGGTCATCATGTTGATCGTAAAAGTACTAGTGGCACGTGTCAGTTTCTGGGTGGTGGTTGTTTAGTTTCTTGGTTCTCAAAGAAACAAAATTCTGTATCTATCTCAACCATTGAAGCAGAGTATATAGCTTCTGCACGATGTTGTGCACAGATATTATGGATGAAACAGACTCTTGTTGATTATAATTTAAAATTTGATTGTGTGTCTATATTTTTTGATAATACAAGTGCTATAAATTTAAGCAAAAATACTGTGTTGCATACTAAATCAAAACATATAGATGTGAGGCATCATTTCTTACGCGATCATGTAAACAATGGCAACATTAAATTAGATCATATTGATACAAATTTAAATATTGCTGATATATTTACAAAGCCATTGAGTTCTGACAGATTTTGCAAATTACGCATGAATTTGGGAATGCTTAATTTTGTCTCATAATTAATTATGCATTGTTGTGCATAAATACATAATAACATTTTTTTATATAAATATACATATACATTTTTTTAATATAATATTAATAATAAATTAAAGTGCATATATATAATATATTATATTAATGTGTATTTTAAGAATTATCAATTAATTTATTTTAATAGTTAATTTTTATGCGTTCACAAGTTAACTTTTCATTTGATTAGTATTTTAAACAAATTTAGGAACTTAAATCGACAACACTTCCTAAATGTATAATAATATTTTTTTATAGACGGAATATATATTATTTATACTCACAGTTTTAAAAATAAAAAAATAAACGTTTTTTTTTTTTTTTTTTTTTTTGCTTAAAGATCTTTTAGCTTCCATGCATCCAATTTACAAAGTCATTTCTTAATTTGAATTTATGTCATACATTAATTCCTATGCAGGTGCATGTGACTTCAATTACTCCTCATCTAACTTGCTTATATTATTTAATAAATATAATCTCTACATGTTAAAGCTTTCATATCTCTCACACAAAACAAATTTACGCTTTATTGGATAACTCAAGTAAGTAAACATAACTTATAAGTTAGAATAATTTTTATTCCTTTAGTCATTTTCTCTCTCTTTACCGCCTAGATCATTATTCTCTTTCTCTTTCTCCAAATTTTTTTCTCTCTCTTTCTCCAAAATCTTTTCTCTCTCTTTCTCCGAATTTTTTTTCTAAGCTAAGATCTATGATTTTATTTTTTTTTTGCCAAAAGAAAACCAATTATTTGGTTTATCATCCTCCTAAACAGTTATCTACTTATTATTTTTCTTTAAAACTAATATTTTTAAAATATATTCAAGTATTTGTTCCAAACAAATTTTTTTGCACTTTGGGTTTTATTCTAGTTCAATTTTTAGTTTCACTTTTCTTCAGCTCTAATTTTTTTTATAAGTGCAAACTTTAAGTTTTTTTTTATTTATCAACATTTGTATGCTATATATATATATATATATATATATATATATATATATATATATATATATATATATATATATATATATACATCATGGATACATATGCATCTTACAGACTTACTGTGCATATCATATGATATATACTTATATATTTGTTTACATATACTGCAGTGTTGGTTGATATAAATGAGGTACCTTTATGACCCTCCTATTTATTTTGTTGTACGTCAACTTCTTATGTTAGGATTATGTGTGTCTATCTTTATCTAGCTTTTATACTTTGTATGTCCGTATGTATATGGGCTTAAATATGGTTGGGTCAAATCTAATTTTTTTTGGTTTGATGAATTTTTTTTGGTTTACTGTGGAAGTTTTGAAATTTTTCACTGATATAACATGCATAGTCCTTTGAGATCAATTCACTATAGCTCATAAATGCATCTACTGATTTTGCTTCTATTCAAAGTATGGTGTGATTTTGTGCATTAGAACAAGTGCATTCAATGCAAAAGCTTTCTTCCATCTTGTATCTGTAATAGTTAGTAAACTGCCTAAGATACGCATTTAATTAACCGATTGCTTTGCCTCTTATATATTGTCAATACATAACTTGACATAATTCAAACACTCTGCATCTCATATCCAAGTCATTTTCATCTCTTACTCTGCATTCTTCATTCTTGTTTGGCATTATCATTTTTTTAAAAAATTAAAAAAAACGAAAGCATGAGAAGTCTTTATAAAAGAAAAGGATAGGACCTACAATCTGAGGTCCATCCTAATTTAATTGTTCCACAATTAATTACTCTGAGTGCTCTTTCAAAATACAAACTCATGAAACACTCGTTGTCTCCTGGTTTAGGCATAACTTTTCACAGCTTTCCAAACCTACTTGCAAAATTTAGACAAATATGATGGGAGTCTCTTGTTGTGTTTACTGATAGAAATATCTATCCGGGTCTCATTGTTGAGTTTTGCTCGCACATGGTTTTTCAGAGAAATGAAACTGGTTTCTTAAAAAGTATTTCCACTTGCATCCGAGGCCAAACTTATATCATTGATGAAGGTTTAATAAGTAATGCCTTACATCTTAGAGAGTCTTTGATCGACTTACCCAGGATCAATGAGTATGTTTATCCTTTAGGTCATTCGGTAAGTAATTGCATAGCCTTTAAACAAAACCTTGTTATGGTTACTGATCAGTTAGTACCTGTCTTGTTGTTTGACTTTCCAACTAAGATTGGGTTAGAATTTCTGACTGCACAAAAATCAATTCTTGGGTAAAATTGTTCGCCAAAATATCATGCCAGCTAGAGACAACAAGAACTTGGTGCCTTTTGATTTATAATTAATGAAGTCCATATTAACTGAATGCATGCAAGTCAACTTGCCATATTTCTTACTCACTTCTTTCGAACATTGTTTTCACAATAATTGTCTTGGTTATGGTCTTCTTCTCACTCCTATTTTCAAACATCTTGGGATTGATATTTTAAGTCAACACTCACAAATCATCCCAAACAGTAACATTGTCTCTCATATGCATCTTCCTCCCAGACCATTATTCATTGTTAAAAATTATGATCATGATGTAATTGAGTCTCATATCAACATCCTCTCTCAAATGGATACCTTGAATAACATGCATCAACTTGTGTTATACAATCAAGCAAACATGATCACTCAAATAGGAGATTTGCATCACCTTACTCATCATTTAAAAGATATGTTACATACGCTTATGGACCATAAAAAAATCCCAATGCCTCCCCAACATTTTAGTGCTAGCACAAGCTCCGCCCAAGCTCAACCAATGGCTCAATCACTCCCAGATGTTCTCCTTCCCAACCTCAAGCAACCTTTCTCTCCTATCCAGTTAAGAGACTTCTAAATATTTTTTTTATTGATTTTTTGGGATAACTGTAAAATATACATAATATTTATACTAACTATTTGGGAAGACTGTAATGAATTTCTAACTCACACCACGGTTATAATTATAATCTTTTATCTGTACTAACTTTTCTCTACAGGCTAACTTTTCTTCTGCAGATTCTGACAAGTCTATTTATTCTCCCAATCACTTTTTGTGATGACAAATGGGGAGACGAAAAATATTTATTGTAATAATATTCTGCCATATAATTTTCTACAATATAATATTCTGCAATAATTTATCTGTACTATTTGTGGAATTGAATTCAAAAGTCTTTCTAAAAATTAAAGTTTCGGCTGCATGAACTTAGGGGGAGTTTTTTTTTTTTTAAGATATATATATTTTTTAATTGTCATCATAAAAAATGGGGAGATTGATGGGTCTCCAAATATTAGTCTTTTTATTTCAATGATGACAAATTAAGTAAATAGGTTAATTAAAATTAGAATCCTCTCCATAGGTTAATATTATACTTATTTTAATATTATCTTATTTTTTTTGACAAAAAATATTTTATAAACTTATTGAATTAATATTTTCTTAACCTTGATAATCTAATATCAAGTGTTAAAAATATTTACTCATAAATCAACATTTTCTTAAGGCAAGGAATCTCCTATTTGTTAAAGTCGTATGGCCATACATGTGAATTATGGAAAATGAGCTTTTATTTTCTTAAAGATTTTTAGCCTCCGTCCGTCTGTGAGTTACTTGCATTAATTTTGAATTAAAAAGGGTAGTTGAAAATGGAGGAATAAATTCATAATATATACATGCACTGGAAGTTGAAAAAGGGACTTTGAAATTTCTTCAGTCCATCCAAAAAGTAAGTCACGTGGCTAGGAATAAATGATAGTATAAACTTTAAAATTTCAAGAGTTATAAGCCTAGTAAATGTAAAAATTTTAAATTTCTCTTTCTTCATCAGAAGCATTTTGCTGCTAAAAATCGTGGGTCGTCCAAAGCTTAAATGCTGATTTTTTTTGTGCTTCTCTAAAAAAGTAAGCAATTCGTATGAAACTAAAATCTAGCCATTAATTTTAAAATTAAATGAATCCTAGCCTTTGGTTTTAAAATAAATTACAAAAATTACATTTTTACCCTAAGCTTCAAAACCCTATAAAAAGGAGGTTTTTCATTCATTTTTTTTACCAATTCCGAAAAGAAAGAAAGCTAAATTTCTTGCCAACAGTTTCTCTCTCTAAAAGCTCTTAAGCTCTTTTCTACTCAAAGTTCTTATTATTTGTCGAAGAGAAAAATTGATCAAAGTATTTGAGATAAGTTATTGATTTATATTAATTGAATTATGTCATACTTGTTTATATTTATAGATATACAACTATAAATTGTTATACGCATTTATATATATATATATATATATATCATCAATTTATATCATATAAAAAGTCAGTACTTAAACACTGAGACTATAGTGGAAATATTCCTCTTAAGTGAGGGAATTAGCCGAACGAGCACTCAAAGTCTTAAGTGGCATTTTATTGATATAGTGTATTTATATAAATATCTTAAAGTAGATCAGTACTTAAACACCGAGACTATAGCGGAGATAATCCTCTTAAGTGGGGGAATTAGCCGAACGAGGACTCAAAGTCTTAAGTGGTCTATTGAAAATATTTATATAAATATTAGTTGTGAAACTATAAATTTGGTCAGTACTTAGGATACCAAGACTGTAATGTCCTAGAATTTCCACGGCATTTTTAATGAAATTATTAATTTAATTTCTAACGAGTTAGTTTTACGAGATTATTTAAATCTTCTTATGTGATTAATTAATTACGTGATTAAATGATTATGTGATTAATTACTAGAATTAATTAAAAGGGGTCATTAATATGTTATTAAATTAGTGAACAAACCCTAAAGTTTTAATATCAAAATAATTGATAAGTTTCATATTAATTAAATATTCAATTAAATTAAACATAATGAGTTAATTAAATATAATAAATTAATTAATATGATTATTAATTAATGCAAATTATGTGAAATATTAATAATAATATTTATTAGTCCATTTAGTAATTTAATACTAATGGGTTAGAATATTTAATTATTTATTCAATCTAATTATTTATTTAATCATGGATTGAATAATTAATGTGTAAATTATTAAATTAGCCTAACATGGGTCAATTAGTAGCCCAAGTGGAGAATAATAAAATTTAACAAATTAATAGCCCAAACAATTTAATAGAAGCCCAATTGGTATTTTAAATAAAGCCCAATAATTGGCCCACTTGAAAAATACTTTATATAACTACTTATTTATTAAAGTAAAATGAAAGTGACTATAATTTTGGGGACAAAGAGAGAGCCATCAGCCGTGCATGATGGTAGCAGAGAGAGAAAAAATTGATATTTTATTTTTATTTTAGTTTATTTTTCATTTATTTAATAAATAGTTGCTTGTTTTATTTTTTGTAGTACATGAATACCATGCTTCTTTTCACCAACTTAGTCCTTAGCTAGATTTCTTGTACAAGTCTCCAACAACCCTCATGACGGCAATTTTAATAGATATAGATTTTATATCTATCCAAATTGTAAGTATACTTA
This sequence comes from Hedera helix, assembly GCA_947179155.2. Lineage (NCBI taxonomy): Eukaryota > Viridiplantae > Streptophyta > Magnoliopsida > Apiales > Araliaceae > Hedera > Hedera helix. The sequence goes on from OX359270.1 coordinate 25,278,170, forward strand.
CAATTTAGGAGTTTATATTGGTCATTTCTTCTTCTTCTACTACTTTTCAAGCTAGAGAGCATTTGAGAGAGTAGAAAAAATATATTTGAGAGCAAAATTATCAAAAGAAGGAGTTATTGGTTCATGTCATCTTCTTTCACCACTTATTTTGGAAGAAAAAGGAAGATAGCCATTAAATTAAGGTAATGGTTATTCTAAATCTAATTTTTGTTTTAAATTAAATAAACTAACATGTGTGTATAAATATGTTAATATAGTTAATAATGTATGGTAGTAATATTTATGTCATGCTTGAGTTTAATATGCTTGGTTTGTATTTTGGTATATTTTGTATGCTAAAATATGTTTTTAGTAGTGTATAATCAAGTCTTGAAATTTATGACCAAAAATATTTTTATAAAACTTAGGTTTGATGTTCTAATATTATAGAACATCAAATCATGAGAAAAATAAAGTTTGAATCACTCAAAATGGAGTTATATACAAAAAGTTATGATTTGTGGTAATTTATGTGATGTAAAAATTTTTATAAAAAAAGAATGATATTAAATCATGAAAAATTAAATTTTATTAAGTGATTGGTAATTTTTTTGGATTTTTATTGAAGAGTTAAAGCTTACTTGATTATATATTTTTATTTAAAATGTGTATTGCCGGAATACTGTTCACATTCTGCTAAAGAAAAAAAAAAGAAAAAACAAAAGTCCGCGCAATGCGCGCAAACTTTTGACTGAAAACACGCGGAGCCAAACGACGTCGTTTGGCGTCGCTAAAGTTACTCCGCGCGCGTACGCGCGGAAGCCGTCTCCGGCTTCTCAAAACGGCACCGTTTTGGGCCGTTCTTTCTGAAGGCACGCGCAATGCGCGAGCACCGGTTTTTCGCAAAATTACCAGACTGCCCCTCCGTGTTTTTTTTGACGAAATTACTATTTTGTCCTCGGATCAGTTTTCAACTTATTTACAGAAATGTCATCCGGGTTAAATTTAATTAATTTAAATATTTAAAAACTAATTTAAAATTATAACAAAAATAATAATAATACAAAAATGATATCAGGGAGGATATTTTTCATTAAGTTTAATATTTAAATATTTTAAATATTAATCTAGTTAGCTAAATCATGGTTAAGTTAAATAAATTTATTAGTTATTTATTATTTAAAATGTTAATAATAAATAAAGGTAAAAAATTAGCAATTATTATTTAATTCCTATTAAATAATAATTAAAGAGAGATAAAAATTTATAAATTAACTATTTATTATTTAAATATTATTAAATAATAAATAAGGATAATTAAGTAATTAATTATTATTTAATTAATATTTAAATAATGATTAAGGGAAATTAAGTTATTTAATTTAAATAATAAATAAGGATAAATAAATTAAATTTTATTTAATCTTAAACAATAATTAAAATTAATTAAATAACTAATTATTATTTAATTGACATTAAATAATAATTAAAGAGGATTAAAATGAGTAAACTATTATTTAATTTCCTTAAATTAAATAATAAGTAAGGTTAATTACTTAGTTAACTATTAGTTGATTAATATTAAATTAAAGAAGGTTAAAATTAAATCAATAATTATTTATTATTTAATTATTATTAAATAATAAGTAAGTACAATTAGTTATTATTTATTTTAAATAATAACTAGAGTTAATTAATTAATTTCTATTTAACCAAGATTAAATAGAGATCGAGTTAATAAAATAAAATAAATTTAATTATGCTTTAATTAAACAATTGTAATAAGTTGTTTAAGGATTTAATAAGTGTCCAACACTTAAGAAAAATATTTCTAACTTATTAAATTATTAACCTAATATGATTGAGGGTCTATAAGGTTAATAATATTGTTTTGACTAATGTAATTTATGTGTTAGTATTTATGTGATAGATAAGTTCCTTAGTGAGCGTATATTTGTGCAAATACGCCGTACTAATTATTAGACCAACTTTATTAATGTTAGGTCTTTCCAAGCCAGTTAGTTAAAGCTAGACATTATTTGTAGCTGAGCGTACAGGCAAGTTCTTTATCTCTAAACTCATTTCATTGAGCAAATTATTTATCTAAACTTGAACTGTTATTTTCAAGCATGCTTTGAGTGGTTTAATTACTTTACAATTATTCCACATCGATATTGTTGTTATTCGCACTTATTGCACTTGATATCATACAATCATTGACTTGTACTTAATTATTGTTCTATTGTTTAAAGAACTGTTCAAAGTAGGTCTAAGCCATTGTTCGGCTAGATAATTATGTTAAAGATTTTAAAAGCTATCCAAATCATTGAAGATGCGGATTCTTAGACTATTATGAACATCCCTTTATTATAGGGGAGTACCATGTATCTAATATCAGGTACAAAAATAGGAAATTAAATGTTATGTATACACATATTGTACTGAGGCTGATCCCCTCAGGTACATATTTCTGGTAGTAATCATCGGGTCAACCTGCTATTGACTCCAGTGGATATTTATAGTTCATAGTCTATTTGACTATCCTAATTTTAAAAGCAAATTATTATTCCTTCTTATGTTATTCACATTATTGAATTGTTCAGCTATTCCCTTTCATTCATGATATATTGTTCCTTGTTGTTATTTAAACTTGTTGAGCAAACTAGTTGCTCACTCTTGCTATATCATGAAACCTTATTGCAGTGCAACCCGAGACTTCGGGAAAGAGCAAGGGTAAAGGAAAGATGAAGTAATAGACTTCGAGATGCAGCCTTGTAGTTAAATAAATTAATTGTTATGTAATATAAACCCTAAGCACTTTATTAATGGTATTTATGTACTTTTGTGTAAGGTTATCGTATCTTGGGACTAGTAACACCTTTTGAATGAACAACATATGTTTATTATTTCGCATTTAGTTATTGTATGTTGTTTAGAGGTGAATGTTTGTATTGGATCGTGATGACCGGATCCGGGTATTTGGAACCCAAATTTGGGGGCATCACAGGTTGGTATCAGAGCTGTAGGTTAGAAACGCTAGGATTGCGAAACCTAGGTTATAACCTTAGTACTAAACTCTTATCGAGTGCGTTAGGAGATGAATCGGGAAGATTCATCATATTATGTATTTTTGGAGGTGGATTGAGAAAATCTGTCGAGCCGAGATGTACATGATAAAATATCATTTCATTTCATCAATGAATATATTTTATTGCTGTACTAACATGTGTTATTTGTGTGTTGTAGGATGGCTGTAGGCGAGTCTAGTGGGGCTCGGGATGAGGTGGTATTCATTGACATACCGATGGATACCCAGCAGATAGGGGGTTATGCACCTGTTGCACCAGTATCACTATTAGGGGAATCCGACCCGGAGGAGGAGGACGATGGTGTAGATACCGCAGAACCCGTCAGGGGCGGGGTTATGAGGTTCAGCAGTCAGGACCAGGTTACAGAGTCGGAGGATCACCCCGCTTGGGGCGAGGAGTCCAGGGATGACCAGACGCAGATGGAGGTCGAGGGAGCAGCAGAGGAGGAGGTACCTGAGGAGGGATCTCTTGTGTTCCACACTTTTGTGGATGATTTGTTTGAGGGTTATGCTGACCCTACGTCGGAGCAGGAACAGCTTACTGAGCTGCAGCAGGTTATTGAGCAGCAGACTGCTCGGATTGCTCATCTGGAAGAGCAGAACGCCGTCCATCAGCAGATGGAAAATGCATATAGAGATGAGGCATACCAGAGGGAGATGGATGTGGCCGACCTGCAGGTCAAGGTATAGCAGTTGGAGCAAGCTGCACCTCAGCCGAGTCCAACGGTACAACAGCTAGTATTGCAAAACAGGCAACTTAGGCAGACTATAGATCAGCTAAACGTCAAAGTCTTAAAGTGGCCTTAATTAACGTGCTCACAGCATAGATCAAATATATAATTATATATAGATTTGAGTAAAACAAATTTATTTGTTATATCAAGTATTATTTAATTATTTTATTTGTTATACTTGATATTGACATCACAAGTATTCGAACTTAAATTTATTTATTCATAAATACTTGTTGCATAATATAAAAGTTATTTAAACTTTTATATCATCAAATATAATTATTATATCTGCTTACACAGAAGCATATCACTCACTATAAAAGTTATTTAAACTTTTATATCTGAACTTAAATTTTTATCTGCTTAATTTAAGAAGCATATTTTTATTTATAAAGGAAAAGTAAACCTTAATAAATCTGTACTGAAAATATATTTATGCTTATTTAAGAAGCATCTTTCAAAAACAATTATTTATTTAAAAAGATTGGTTTATTGGTTTTATATTTCTGTGAGAAAAAGAGAGTGATCCTTTGACCGAGACCAGAGTCTTAGAGAGGTCAACAAGTAGTTGGGTCTCTAGTGTACTTGTGAGGTGATGAATCGACTTCTTGTTTCAAGACCAGATTGTAAAGTAGAGCTAGACTTAAAAACAAGTACAACAACGTTGAAGGAAGGAGCGGGGAGCTAATGTCCAAGATAAGTAATTATATATATAGTTTGAAGTTGATTTATAAAACTTTGTAAAGGCTTCTCCGCCTATTGAAGGAGAATTAATTACTGATAGTAATAGGATCTCAAGTCCTGGAGAGGAGCTTGAGACTGGATGTAGCAACATACCCGAGCTGTATGTTGTGAACCAGCTAAATCTTTGTGCATTGTGTGATTGAATTTTTACTGTTTTACATATTAATTTATTACGCTGAAAATTAATTAATTAAAAATTCAAAAAGACCTAATATAATTTTTAATTGGTAATAATCTATTCAACCCCTCTTCTAGATTATTATTAGACTTTCAACAATAAAAGAGACAATGATGTTTTATATGTTCGGAGTCTAAACTACTCATAGTTCTCTCTTCCACTCCTCTTAGTAGAGATCATCCATTATAGGATAAGGTCACCAAAACTATGGTTCTCTTAGAACCAATTACAATAAGTCACTTAAACTCAATCTTACACAGAGAGTTGATTCTCTCGAAATCATGTTAGCCACCTAAACTCGTCTTAACCTCATAAAGAGAATTGATTCTCTCAAAATCAGGCGAGCCACCTAAACTCTTCTAAATTTCACAAAGAGAACTGATACTCTCGAAATCAGGCGAGCCACATAAACTCATCTTAACCTCACACATAGTCTGATTTGATTAAAATTAGGGAAGCAACCTAAACTCGTCTTTTTTTAAATCATAAAGATCTATCTGTTGGTTGAGTTTATGGTGCTGCTAAGTTGTGTTAACCTTTTCTTCAAATAACTTAGTAGCGATGATCAATTTTTTCCACGGCGTAGAGTGACTTTTCAAAAAGCTTAAAGTGGCCTTTGGATTATAGGGTATGCTTTGAGCTCTTTGACTTGTAAGTTTTTCTTTATTTCATGTAATTGCTTAATTCGATCATCTTCTTTGAAGTCTGAAGACAATATATTTAAAGATTTATCTCTTGAAAAATGCATGTTGGAAGTTACCGTTGCTTTGTCTAGTATCTACCTCAAAAGTCTTCTAATGTATATTAACATACTGGCAGACTGTTATAATCGCCTCATTTGTTAACTATGTCAGTCCATTGTGTGTTGTGGTAGACTCGGGTTTTTAAATATAGTTGTTAGAAATGCGACTGATTGAACATCTTTCTTTCTATCAACACACTTTGAGGATATTCAGGGTGGATGTGTGTTAGAGAAACTTCCTATTAGAAGTGCTACTAATATGTCAGGAGTTGCACTCTATGATACCAAATGTTTAGGATTGTACAGTCAATTCTCAAATAAGTTCATTCTGTGATTTTTGTAGCCCTTCATCACTATGCGATTCTTTATAGCTCAACATTACTCTACTATTCTTTGTAGCTCAGTCATCACTTTACAATTCCTTATAGTTTTACATCCTGCTCATTTGTCTAAAGTCGTTTTGCAATCTTTGAGTTTTCTTCAGTCACTCTGCGATCTTAATATCTTTACATTTTGTTCAATAACTTTGTCAGACTTGTTTAGTTCATTTTGCGATCTCAATGAACTAAATCGTCAGCCATACGAACTTGGGCTCTCAGTCTTTTTCAAGTTCTCACTCTACTATTTGGAACAACCTAACAAGTTTGATCCCTAAATTCTTGTTCAATGATTAACTCGTTAAGGACTTTACAATATCATTTATCTTTCTTTTCTGAGGTCTTGTAGATTATCTCTTTAAGGACTTTATAACATTACTTATTTTTCTCTTACAAATATACATTAAGCTCTTTGTTATCATAACATCATTAAATCCAATAATAATGGTTCAACATAAATGTACTAACAAATTGATCCATCTACTAAGACGTTATAACCTCTTGGTATTCTCAGGCGCTAAGCAATACAGGTCGTTGGGCCGCTCTTTTTAAGTTAAATTTCAATTGGGCTTGATCTATCAATGGGTGAAAGTTCATTTCTTAGCAGTCCGTGTGGGCTTAATAGACACCCATCAGCCCACACTCAAGTGATCGCTCCTTTCAAGGAATAATTATATCAATTCTAAACTAAGGGTAATTAACTTATTTAATCATTGCTGAATTTGTTAGTACATTTATGTGTTAGCCTATTTGGATTTAATGATGAAAAAATGACAGTGCATACATAATTTGATATTGACTTTAGTTACTATAAATTGAGTTAAATAGGTGGAGACTATTTTAATTTATAATTAGTTTAAATTATAACTAACCTGTTTAGCATTCTTGTAACCTTGATTACATTTATATTTATATTTATTATATTTATTCAAAAAGAGCAATAAATAATCTATAAAAGAAAGAAAGAAAGAACTCTATTGTATAGTCCTTAAAAAGAACAATCATTGTAAAATGACTTAGGGATCAAATTTTTTAGGTTGATTTGAATTACAATGATAGACTAGTTATGGATCAAATTTGTTAGATTGATCCAAATGACAAAGATATAATTGTTAGGGATCAAATCTGTTAGGCTAATCTAAGTATGTAATAGACTAGGCTGAAAAGCATAACAAAGAGGCTGAAGATCAACCGAGTAAAACAGAGAAGAAATAGAGTCAAAGCAGAGCAGAATGCTTAAGATTGGGAGTTCGTAGAATGAAAAGCAGAACCGCCAAATCGTAGAGTAAGCCAGAATCGTCTAGTGATTGCATAAATCTTACCTCTAAGATCCCATAATCATCGAGTGCAAAACAAAGAAGATCATCAAATGGAACAGAGCTGCAGAGCCAATAAAAGAAGAATAGAAGGAGACTATTTATTGAGCATTAAACCATCAAAGAAGAATGCTCAAGCATATAACAGGAGAAATCAGCCTTACTTCAAGGCAGGAGAATAAATAGGAAGAAAAACAAAGGTCATCTCACAAGATCAGCATAAACATGAAGAGTTCGTAGAGTTCAGTCAAACAGTTCAACAACGCAGAGAAAAGACAACAGGCTGGTCGTAAAAGTGAAGACAAAAGGCTCACAAGTGCAAAACAAGTTAAAATGCTCAAGATCGTAGAATGGAGCTAAATTAAATATCATGATATCGCCGAGCTACTTAAGATTGTGAGCTACTTCAGAACCTAGAGTCACATCATTGTTGAGCTGCATCAATGATACCTAACAGAGTATAAAACACAGAATGTCAAACAACACTAAATGACAGAATCGTAGAAGTTGTTTTCATCATGGAAAGATGAAGTAAAGAAGACAATTCACTGACCTATGATAGATGATTGAGATGTCCTTATCAAGCATTCTATAGCAAGAAGGAGACTGGAATAAATTAGCAAAAGAAGACAGGGATTAAAGTATTATTTAACAACAACTAGTTTATCAAGTGAAGATGACACATGACATCCACTACAGCAAAAGGAGTGCACTGTACAGAGACAAACAGTGGAGGCCACAAGACATGCATAAGTGTCCAGATAAGGAAGTTGATCAAGAAGAGGAGAAAGAATTTGAGAAAGACAAAAGTCCAAGTTCAAAGAAGATAAAGTCTTAGTTCTTTGGGAGTGAATTGAGCATGTTTGACAAAATCATAGAACGACTGATCAAAAGGATAAACTCTACGATTGAAGAGTGAAGAAGTCGTAGAGTACATATATTTTACCATTGGGATCCAAAGCTTCATTAACACACCACAGGCTTGAAGATCTTTAAAGTGTGTTAGCCAAAAAAAGAGATATCTAATCAGTCGAGTTTTCAATAACTATATTTTGGAAACCCAAGTCTGTCAACCATACACATCAGATTGACACAGTTGACAACTTGGGCGACTACAACAGACTACCTGACACTATCAGAGAGCAGAAGACTTTTGAGACAGAAATTTTCCAAACAGACATTTTTTCAAAAGAAAATCTATAAATAGATTTTAGATTCAAACAACCGAAGAAGAGATAGTGTGTGCATCAGTCAATACACAGAGAAGAAGAAGGATCAAAAAGGAAATGATCGACAAAAGACAGAAGAGATGATTAATCAAGAAAAAAGATAATATCATTAACCCAAAAGAGACAGTGTGCATCGGTCAATACACAGAGAAGAAGAAGGATCAAAAGGAAAATGATATACAAAAGAGATGATCAATCAAGAAAAAAGATAATAGCATTAACCTAAAGCCACTCTGAGCTTTGGAGGATCGATCAGAGAACAATTTCAGCTATATAAGAGCCAAAGCAAAACAGGGAGAAATATGTTGAGAGCTTAAGAAGAGGAAACATCAACGGAATCGTTTAGCTATTAAGTTCTTCAGAAAAGAGCTTAACGACAACTTAGCAGCACCCCACACATCAACATTAACAACAACAAAAGACGAGTTTAGATGGCTCGCCTGATTTGGAGGAATCAGACTCTGTGTGGGATAAAAGACGAGTTTAGATGGCTCGCCTTATTCAGAGATAATCAAACCCTATATGGGACATAAGACGAGTTTAGATGGCTCACCTAATTCGAAGGAATCAGACCCTGTGTGGGAAGGACTGTCTGTCCAGTTGTAAGGTTTAGATGAGCCATTTATCCTATAATAGAATATCTCTGGTCAGTGAAGTAAAAGAGAGGACTAGGAGTAATTTAGGCTCCGAACCTCTTAAAAAATCCTTGTGTCTCATTGTCTCTTTACTGCTTTTATTATCTTTATTGTATTTGTCATAATTGTTATAACTGACTTATTGCAAGATTACTTATTGCAATATCTTTTCATTGGCAAACTTAAAACAGAACTGTGTGTTTATCTTTCAATGATCATAAAGGGGTTGTACCAAATAACTAATTCCATTGTGTTATTCAGTTGTAATAATATTTGGTAATTATGCATAAAAGAAAAAGTATACAATGACGTATAAAGATCTATTCCCCCCTCTTATAGATCGTATTTTTGCTATCTGGGAATAACATAATTCCCCTTCGTCCGAGCTCTGCCTTCGATCTGAGAAGCCCTTTAGGCTCCCAAAGCCTGTTCTTTACTATACTCCTCCACTTCATTTATTTTTTTGAATGAGTGGGAGCAATGTTGAGCCGCATATTTATGGGCTGCCCTAATAGGCCTTGTTCTCAATCAACCCATTATCTCTTAAACGCCCATAATAGACTCTCAAGTCTAATAGACTTAGGTCACTAACTCGTCAACTAAGGCATCATGCAGTTACTATATCCAATACTAGTTTTTGTATGATACTTATGTTTTTCAATAGGATCTCTTACCTTTTCCTATTGAGACGGTGGAGTAAAACTATAAATACATGTGAATAATAGAGGAACATATGTCATATTCTATTCTAATCTTGCTAAGTATTTTCTACTTCCATTGTTAACCTTAAATATATTCTTACTTTCACAATGAAGGTATTCCCCAACAGCTAAAACCGTCAATACTTTTCGTGATTTTTTCTATGCAAGTTCATATTATGGTTGAACGTGTCAACTAAATTAAGCGTTAACATAAGGTATTCTAAATCCCACAAGCCTTATATAATAGTCTTTCTGTTATAGAAAAATTGTCTCTTTATGAATTTCTGAAGTCATTCGCAATTATACAAATTTAAAACAATAAATATCCAATGAGTTTGTATAATAATATTCATTTTGAATTTTAAAATTTCACAAATTAATTTTAAAAAATAAAAATGGCATCTTTTACCTAGACATAGTTGAGTAAAAAATAGTAGTAATTGGTCTGGCGTAGATTAAAATCATAATAGGATAACTATTCTCTAAGGCATGTGTTGAAAAGTTTGGCTTGTATTTAACAAAGTTGGCCCACTATCTAAAAATTGTTGCTCAAAGTTTGAAATAGGTGCATATTAGACATGACAAACGGTTCGGCCCAAACGGATCGGGACAGAAATGACCCAAATTTTTGCAGGCTAAAAATGTTTGGCCCGTGGCCCGTGGGCCATTTGAGTATTTTTTTTAATTTATTTATTTAACTTTTTTTTATTATAACTTATAATTTGAAATAAATACTAACACTAATTATTTACAATTATGACACATAATTTTTATATAATCATTTAATATTATTAGTAAATAAAATAAAGCAACAATAATTTTATAGATATTTTGTACTCTTAAACATCAAAATGTGACTAATCTTATGTATTGTGATTAATTAATTGATAAATATATATAATATTAATTATTAAAGATAAGATAGTAAAATAATAAAAGGAATAAGGTTAAAGGTGATATATATTTTATTCATAATATTTTTTTGTATTATTATTTAAAATCACATGTTAAAATTTATTCTTATATTCTTCATAATTCTCTATTTGATTTATTTTTTAAGTTAATTTTTTTTTGTCAACAATATCAAGCAATAAAATAAATAAATAAAATTAAATAAAAATATATTAACTCGCGGGCCGAGCCGGGCCGAAACGGATCGAATTAGAAATTACCCATATTTTCTTGAACTGCATTTTTAGGCTCAAAGTCTGCTTTTTTTTATGGGTGGGCTGAGTTATCCCGCGAGCCCAGGCCAAAATTGACAGGTTTAGTGCATATGTACAGCTTTAGCTGTACTTTCCTTTTAGGCAAAAACGACCATTTACGGCTGATTGTCTTTTGTTTTCGGCTACTACGGCTTCTTGTGATACCATTCTCCTGTAAAAGGGAGCCATCTTTACAAGCTTAGACACATCAAATCCTAGTAGCAACGAGAGTTAAGGGACATAACATAGCTCAGTGAGAGCAATAAAGAGAGTAAGAGTTTTGAGAGAATAAACAGAATTTCAGAAAATAAATAAATAAATAATTAGTTTATTTTTCAGTAAAGAATTTGCATTTTTCATATTATTTTCATAGCAAATTTCTGATTTCTCTCTGTGATTTTTTTTAATTGGTTTTTTCTAAGTAAAAAAATTTGTGTCATTATTTTATATCTCATATAGTAGTGTGCGAGTGTTATTTTAGTCGTGGATCAAGTTTGACTAAGATTACTTAACAAAACCACATAGTTTTACTTCTTAGAATTAAATTTTTCATTTCATACAAAACTATGTCGTTTTGTTAATTAGACTTGGACAATACCTTAAATTACCTTTCCCCAATTATAATTTAATTTCAATTTATTTTCAAGGCGTTCATTTTAAGAGAAAGTTATTGGTTTCATTATTTACTAGCAGTGATAAATCTTATTAGTTGACATGATAAATTTGGTATGCCCTTATGGAGTTTAATGCCGTTATTGTCTACTACTTAATGACTTATTTCCCATGCATTACAACAGAGTTCACCAGATTGTCCAATTTTTTACACGATCACTTCTTACATCTCGCAGCTGTCAATTGCATATTCTGTATTCAAGACGAATATTTATACCCAATTATGGGCACGAATTTTGTTATACGTAATAATCTATACAATAATCATTTGTAAAATAATAAGTCTCATATTTTAATTGCCCTATTAGACTCACTATTTAACAAAGAATCATTATATGAATCATTACGTATAGCAAAATTAATATGCTATTGCTCATCTTAAATTTTTAATTTTAAGACATTGAATCTTAATATCGCTAGATTTTTATAAGTAAAATCTGTCGAACACCGGCTAAATAATTAATCAATGTGAAAATATTTTGGATACTCAATATCTTTGTGAAAGCACAACAAATAAATAAAAAAATAGAAAAAAATTAGAGTTAATATAAATGATATATACACCCTTGAAAGGCAAAATCTCCTTGAATTGAATCAAGTGTTCTAACAGAAAATACTAAATACGGTGATCATAAAGTTAATTTTAGAAATATATGGATTTTAAAATTCAGTATCTTAAAATTGAAACATTAGAATTTGAGTTCTAGTTTCAAAAACTTAAAAGTATATTTAATCCAGCAAATCAAAGCAAATAAATATGATTGAATTTCCAACTAGCTTCCATAACTAGAATTACAAATAAAATAAATAGCTAAAAAAAGTGACCACAATTCAAAAGTGCAGAGCTGAAGCGTAGCACTTTGATCAATAAAGAATGAGCTTTTCACTTGCTACATTGTGAACAAAATCTAGAACCCCATCACACTTGCCTCAAAACACACCTATAATCCTCCAGAGTGTTAAATCACTAAAATGCAAGGATGACTTGCCACTGAAGATGTACTCAAAAGTACTCGTAACAAATTAGTAAGAACCACCAACAAGCAAATGTAACAAATTCATGAATTTTAACAGGATTATAAAGTAAAAAGAGTTCCTGATTCATATAGAAACAGATTTAATGTTACAAGCAAAACTCTAAGCCCATATCCTCTAATTTTTAGGGAGTAAAGAATGGAACAAAGATGACACAGCCGAGAGGCATTACACTAACAAATCAACTATAATAAATTACATTTAAGGTAATAAAACTATTTCTATTGCATTTGTGAATGAAAAAGCTAGTGGAGTAAACAAAACTATACCTAATATCACCAGTGTCGAACTTAAGATGCTGACGGGTTTGCATTATACCTATGCAATTGCTGACAATATTGTCTCTACCTCTGTGGGACGCCATGATGATTTTTGTACACACAGCAGTCCCTCGTAGTCCTTTGAGTAAGTTAACTGGATCTTCCATTGAAGCGACTTGGCCATGTTTTCTATCTCAGTTATGGTCTCTACATTGTCCCGCACAATCAATGTGCCTTTTGGCCGTAAGATCCTATCAACTTCGGCAATCATTGCTTCTAGCTTGCACCTGTGAGAAAACCGAAGAAAACTGATTACTGAGAATTGATTTGGGTAGGACTAGAAAGAAACTGGGCATTGGGAAATATAACAAAGGGGGTGACTACTTGCACAAGTTTTTTGCTAGGCACCAAAGGGACCCATTTACTATTCATGTGAGAGGGACCTAATGGCATTAGCAAAATAATGGGTGGAAATAGTAATTCCCTATACAAACCTCTTCTTGAGATCAGAGAAAAGATGATCTGCATGAACAAGATCGTAAGTTCTAGGGTAAGTGCTGAATGATTCACACCAATCATGATATATCCCAAATAAGCCACGTTCGTATATTATTGGAAGTGTATCAGATGAAGTGATTGGTACAACATTCATAACCCACACTTTCAGGTCCTTCAATGCTGCAGCAAATCTACAAGTATACAAATAAAGCATAATCAAGATACAAGCAAATTGGAAATTGAATTTTCAACTGAAAAAGAGCAACATGAAAATGATATGGTTCAAATTTTCTTTTTTTGCAAATCAAAGGAAAAAAAAATGTTACATCTTCCAAGGTCATGATCTCATAATTCATTGATTTCCTACAAGATGCCACAACAGAGTCGAGGGGAAGGCTGATCAATTTACTGAATATTAATGACTTCTACTAAATGGAATTTAAATAGAATAACAATTATAGTCTTAAAAATTGAATATTGCTAAAAAGATCATCATAATAAAAAATTTATTCAAGTGTCTCTCATACACAAACCTTAACACTAGTGAAAAAGGAAAAGACAACAAAAAAAGTACTCTTTTTTAGGACGGATGGAATATAAGAAAAAGATGAGAGATCTGAGATTAAGGGCTGGAAAAGATTACAACTTTCATCCTGATTGTTAAATAAGGAATTCAGATGCTTACCCGCCATACACAGCTTTCATGTCCATCACATTCCTCACAGAAGACCAGTCGATCCCCAAACCATTCAAATATGACGCAGACACAACACGCTTCCAGTGCTCATAGTCAGTAGTGAAGTCCTCGGGGGCTGCTTTGCCATAAACTCCAACCTCAGAACTAGTCAGCCAATAAGGTGCTTTGTCCAACCTTTGAGGCCATTGCTCTGGCCACTGATTACCACGCTCCAATGCATTTTCTGGCACTTTGTGCATGCATGCTTGAAGCTGTACATTCCTGATAATGCGGCACATAAAGAAACTAAGGACATTTGGTAGAGTAGATTACCCCGTTAAGACAATTAATGTAGTGTTCATATCATTTATGTCAGGAACTTCAAAAACCAAACCGTTCTTCAGAAAAAGATTGCTAAAAGGCATTTTCTATCCAAGGAAATTTTATATTTTCCACCTAAGAACAGGCAAACAAACATGCACTAGGAAGTTTATTGCGTCTTGTTTCCACTTCTCCTTGAATCAGCAAAAATGAAAAGGTACATCTTATAGTGACAACTTGGAATTTTAGTATACGAACCCAGAAAGTCAAGAACTAAAGAGTATCTAGTACGCACTTTGTGCATGCTTCTTAGAAACATAAATAACATACCCAGACTGTGGAGTACATATATGTATTTAAGCAACCATCTCCTATATCCTCCACTTCCTATTTGATTAAATACAAACACTCTAGAGAGTAAATGGATTTAAACTAAACCTCCATCCTTCACCGCCAACCCTCTCTTAAGCACGACCTAAACCTCGCACAGACACGAAGATCCTCTCAGGTTCTCATTCAACACAGACAGTTAGGACTTTGATAGTTTAATTTAAAATAGACTATCATTCTATTTAAGCAAATAAAAAAATAAAAATAGTATAAGAATTAGGGATATTGTGGCTAGATGCCGCACATGAAACTAAATTGATAACAAAAAATGTAAATTTTTGTGTTATAAGAATAGATTATGGTGGGTTTCTTCGAATCACTTGATACGAATTACGTTTATCCAGAACATGATACTCTAGGAATAGTTTTCTCTAAATATAAGTCAAAAAAAGTTGAGATATAGTTAAAATTTGTTTCTATGTGTAATGTCACCACAAACGCTTTTCCAACAAGATCTATGCCATGTCACCGCTTACAAACCACACAAAAGGCACTCATTTGGCAGCATTAATTGGCATTCCTTAGAATCTTAGTTTACATATCAAGGTTTCTAATGGAGTGTTCTAGACTTACTCATATGATTATTATACTTCTAGATATTTTAGAGAATGATTATGGATAGCCGTTCTTTACCTTCCA
The DNA here is from genome assembly GCA_947179155.2 of Hedera helix. NCBI lineage: Eukaryota > Viridiplantae > Streptophyta > Magnoliopsida > Apiales > Araliaceae > Hedera > Hedera helix. The sequence continues at coordinate 25,293,589 of OX359270.1, forward strand.
TTAGATTTAATTTTAGTCGTAGTAAAATTTCCTCAACCAATAGCAAAGTTTCCTCAACCACCAAGATTTCTTCAATGAATTAAGTGTTTTTCACTAGAAATATAGGATTAATGATGAGGAAAAATAAAACCCTTTATAATTTAAAGATACATTTGGAATAAGTTTTGATTAAAAAGCCCAATGCAGAGCCAGCCAAAATATTTGGTAAACTTCTCATTTGATAATGTCCTTTTAAAATGGAATACGTGTAATAGATATATCTAATATTCTTGTTACTTCTAAACCAATACTCCCATCGTTAAAAGCTATAAGACAACAATTCACTTTTTAAGTCAAAGTAGGACATTTTGAAATACAAAATTCATATAATTCATTTTAAATTACGAATCTATATACTCCCTCTGTCCCATAATAAACGTTCTAATTTGACTTCAATGATCAAACTGATCATTTTTAAAATAAATAATTAAAAATATTTATATAGAATTTTCAAATTACCAAACTTTACATTAATAGTACATTTTTCGTAGTTTATTATAATCATAATATCTCAACGTAAATCTTGAATATTTTTAAAGATTTATTAATTTTAAAAATAGTCAATTTGACCATGAAAGTCAAACTAGGACGTTTATTATAGGACGGAGGGAGTATATTATAACTAGTACTACTTTTTAGATAGTTTATAATATTCATGTTAGATTGACTAAAGTTAGATGGGTTTTGACAATAATCTCAAATTGACTTTCAAAAAGTCAATAATGATCTTATATTTGGAACGGATGAAGTATCATTTACGGTAATAACAAGAATATTAACAATATTCAGTGATACCGCGACAGCATGACTAATACCAAAACTGAAAAACACAAGCTTCAAGAATAATACCAGACTGCATCAGGGTCATCTTCTTTGTCACAGAGTGGTGGTTCATCTTTTGGTCTTTTCTCATAGCACTCATTGGAAGTTGGTTTTCTGTATATTGCTGCTCCTACTCCATTCAGTTGATCATTATTCACCTTTACTAGGTCCCAGCACATGGACTTTGTTAGCTCAGACATAGCTGGCACAAAACGAGTAAAGAATGAGATAGACAGAGAGGCAATTTAAATCAAATATACAACTCCTTTCCATCACAAGCCACAAATAAACTAGGAAAAGGGGCACTCTACCTTTCCATATGCCAACATTTTCAGAATCATTTCTGTAAACTGGAGTAGCAGACCACACAAAGTAACCGCCAGGTCGTAGAACACGATTAAGCTCTAAAAGAAGTTTACCACCTACAAAGCATCATAATGTGCAACTTTAGGCCCTAAAAGAATCCTTCAAGCAAAGCTATTATCTGTAGCAGATACAAGCATTACCTTCAATGTGCCAAGGGACTCTACAGCGTGCACAATGGACAATATCAAAGACCTTACTCGGGAACGGTAGTCTCTTGGTACCCATAACAGCTGATATGGCGGGGATTCCCCTTTCAAGGGCGAATTGCACTTGAGCTTCATGCTCATCCTTGGGCGCAAATGACATTGCAAGCACATCTCTTTCAAAAAGATAACCCCCCAAGCTGGCCACTCCACAACCAACATCCAAAATAACACGGCTCCTTTTCCCCCATGCAATTTCAGGAAGGGACTGCATTGCAAATATCCAAAAGCATTCTTACATGTCAAATTCCTGATATTTAGAAAGTCTCACAAGTCAGAACACTCAGATTAAGCTCACTGTATTTCCAAATAATATATGCACTACAAAAGACAACATGAAATGCATAGGAGGAAAAAATTAACAAAACAGTACAAAATGGCAGTGTGGCAGAATTCCAAATAAGAAAGACTCACTTGCTGGATGAAATCAATGTAATGAAGAGCTCCATGAATAAACTGAGTCCCTCCACCAGGAAAAGTTAAGTGATCACCGTTAACTTTCACCCAATTCTGATGCCCTTTAACCTCTGCAAGCTTGGTGTGGGGAACATTATAGTACCATATCTGGATATCAGCAAAGTCTCTTTTAGATTGAATAAACACCAAATACAAGCGGCTTTGATATGAACCAGCTTATAAAATATACCTGCTCCCTGCTTTTGGGCCACTTGACTGACTGTCTGTATCCTTCAGGAAGAGAAACAAGGCAGGTCGGGGCTTCATCTGGGCAGTGCCTTTCTCGATGTTGATAGTGGTTCCTATGTGGAAGCTTATTAATAGCTTGCAAATTGTCAAGACACGGAATATAGTCTGCGCCAGCAGTGACATTACAAACTTTCCATTTATACTGACTTGGATCCTTGGAAACTTTAGATTTTTGTGATTCCTTTTCACTTTCTGACTCTGCTGCTTGAGTTGACCAAGCCCCACTCTTGGTGGTAGTTTCTTTTAAAATCTCAGACTGGGCCGCAGCAGGAAACTCCTCCTGCACCTGGTCTTCCATCTTTTTTGGTTCATCCACACTTTCCTCAGTCACTGGCATATCACCACCCTCATCCGTATTTGATTTAGTCTCACCTGTGCCATCCTCTGATTCAACTTCTCCTTTTGATTCCCCATTTCCCTCTTCTTTGGCCGCTGTTTTGGAATCCTCATCCTCCTTGGTGTTTCTTTCAGAACTTTCCTCCACAATCTTTTCTTCCTGAGTTTCAACAGCAGTATTGTTAGACTCTTTGTCAGGTGAATTTTGAGTGTCATTGTCCTCAGAATTGCTCTCATCCCGAGCATATACAGGGTTTCCCTCTTCTTTTGTTCCATCCTCTGCTACTTCACCTGAGCTGTCCTCAAATTGCCTAGAAGATTTATCAACTACTACCTTATCTTTAAGATCTGGTTTAGAATCCTGAGAAGTCAACTCTGTGTTTTGAACAGGAACTACAGATGATGACATCAACATCCAAACCCCAACTAAAAAAAGACCAACAAACACCACTAGAGTTGCCGTTGAACAATAACTTGTTGACTTCCTGCCATCAGCCCGAGAAGACTTTCCCGTAGCCATGTCTTAGATATGGTATTTCCCTGTTATATACCTGAAAGAGGGTAAAGCATACCATTGAACAGACTGAAACATATACTCAAAACAAACATCCAAAACATTGATTAGTTGAACATAAAGAGAGCGACAGAAGCAGCAATAGAAACAATACAAGCAAGTAGAAACTAGGAAAACTAATTTGAACAGTGTTCTAAAAATCCCCGCCTAGGTCCGATTAATCCTCGCCTAGGCGCTAGGCCCTCCCCTGGGGCCACGCCTAGGCCGCCTAGCGTCTAGCCTATGTCCAAGAAGGAAAAAAAATTCCTCCAGGAAATTATACGAGACTGAGTGGGCAAAACGAAGAAATTAGGCGAGGCATAAGCGGAAAATTTAGGGCTACAATTTTATTTTTTTTAATTTTAATAACTAAGCTACAAAACCACGTCGTAGAAATAAATGAATAAGTTGAGGGCTGTTCGAGACTAATTTGGGAAGCAATTGGTGAAGCATCTGAAGCGGATAGCGTGCTAGAGCATAAGAGAAATAATAGAAATGTTAGAGTAAGAGAACTCCATGAAGAAATTTTTTTGTCTGATGATGACACGGAAGAAGAGAGAGATGAAGAGTATAAGTGTGAGTCCGATGGGGACATTATCTTGGAGGGATATGGAGAAAAAGAGTTAGAGAGAGATATAGAGGAATATAGAGATGATGACTATTAGTTTGTATTTTTTATTATTTGTTTGTGTTTGAACTTTAAACAATTACATGTTTCTGTTTGAACTTTGACATTAGCAACATGGATATGTGTTTGAACTTTAAACAAAGACCTTTATTATCTTTATTATAGATTGTTTTCATTTATATTATTGTTTTGTTTGGATAAATGTAAGATAAAATATTAAAATTTGCTTAAAATAAAAAATCCCGCCTAAATCCCCTAGGCGCAAGCCCCCCCCCCCCCCCCCCCCCCCCCCCCCGGCCGCCCGCCTCCTGCCTGGCGCCTTTTAGAACCTTGAATTTGAACACGGAAAGATACAGGATGACAAGCAGGCAACAAAGTGAACCAACTCAGTGTTGAGACTACTTCAACCAAAAATATCAATTTCAAGAGAGAGAAAATTTTCATAATTAGAAACTTCTAGAAGGCAATTATTCATATCCATAAGTAGCAGCATACTGGCATACATATATGTGTATATATGTAGTTCACACTATATAAAATAATGAAGTCAACAGAAAAATTGTAAACTTCTACCACAAAAAAAATAAAATAAAAAAAAAAAAAAATATATATATATATATATATATATATATATTCGTTTTTCTCAAGGACTTATTAATTATCTCAAGAGTGTAGTATTATTTTGTGGGATAATATTAATTGTATTTATATAAACTAGGCTAATCGATTGGTCTAAGTAAGTGTAAAATATATACTCTAATTAAGCCTAATATAGGTTGGCTAGTGTGGGTTATTTAAGTTACCTTTTGGGCTTGTGATGAGTAGGTCCACTAGGGTTACTAATTAGGATTATTATAAATAAGGAATTAAGTCATCTCCCTAATCATACACACATAAGGATTTCATAATATTAATTAAGGGTTTCTCATCAAGCCAGCATTTAGGGCATCAAGGGAGTGGTATCTTATTTATCCAAAAATCAATTCCGCTGCGTTCATCATGGATTCCAAGCAATGTACACACAACGTTATTCTTTTTCTATATGTTTTAAGTGTTCTTCTCCTATCTATGTTTAAGGATGGAATTAATTATTACAGATTAATTCTTACAAAGAGTACTAATGTCATGATTGCCATTTTAATCAAGGTAGGCAGCCCATTCAATGGATCTTTAAGATAGAATAATCATTCTTCCCCCACATGTTAATTATCCATATAAATAAACCACACATAAACATCATCTACTTCAAATTTTCACTTGTAGACACATGCACATTTGTTTCCTCATGTTTATACTTCATATATAAGTACTCATATGCAAATAAATTTTTGGTACTATTTCTATTCACGTAAGCAATACAGAAAAAGAATCAGTTCTCATCCCTACACCCAAGAAGGAAAAAGAGAACAAAAAGAATAAAGCAAGCAAATATTATATGGGCATAAAATATTAACAACTAGTTAGCCATGGTCGTTTTCAAAAATATTATTATCTTCAGTTTGATATTCAAAAGTAGGGAAAAAAAGTATGCATATAATTGTACATACATACATGCACACACCCCTTGAAGGAGAAGAAAACTTAAAAACAAGTTTCAAAAGCCAACAATTACACGTATATTGGAGAAGGAAGTTCTACAAGCAACTAAATCAATTTCAGATTCTTGCAAAACACTTGCCAGATCTGAATAGGGATCCGTGTTATCAAAGGATTTCCTCGATTATTTCTAGTATGGAATGAGTCAATCATCCCTGAAAATTCTATTATATAATGATCAATCCAACTAAATGCCATCATTCATCTTAATTTCCAGTCAAATAGTATAAGGTTGGATTTGGATGTGAAGATTTTAAATTGAAAAGAGAATAAAATCAGATTAACATTTAATATATTATAGAGTGATCAAGCTGAATAAGCCAAATTTAGAGACATGTAATTGATGGATTGAATATCTCTCCCACCTTTACTTGATTACTTGATCTTTCCCCTTGATCTCCTGATCCAACTCCAATTGATCGTTCCCTATATGTCAATTTTAAAGATCCAACTCCAATATCACTCCCTGTTTGTAAATTTTGAACTTCAAATATCCTGGGTATAAATCCATCCCAATCTAAAATTTAAACCCATAATGAAAATATAACAAGTTTTTCAAATCCAAGCTGCAATTTTCAATAAAACCACGACATTTAGCTCTGAATTTGTCCACCCAATTAAACTAAGAAGACAAAACGCATATCTGATTCACTTGCCAAGCATATTAAGATTAAATTATATAGTAATAACCAACAAGAATAAGCCTTCACAGCTTCTTCAAAACTAAAAACTAATAGACCCATCAACTAAAAACTCACAAAAGTTTAGTTTATAGTTCCAGAAGAAGATCTAATTCAATTTTAACCCATCAAACACACCACTTACCCAAGAACATAGTACAACTAGTACTGTCATATAAAGGCAAAAAGAATTAAAAAGATAGCCAATTTGGTTCAAATTCCAAGAAGAGAAGGCATGAGAGTTGAGAAAAGGAGTACCTTTGTACTGGGTTTTCTGGATCTGAATAGAAAACTAGCTCTTAGAGCTCATTTTTGCAAAGAATTTAGGGGGAGTGTGAAGATATAGCAGAGCCAAAAGCAAAAAGGGTTGTTTTTCAGAACTCTTTTCTACGAGTTATTATGTGGAGATCAAGACCCGGAAAACGGATCGGGTCAGTCTTAAACGGGCCGGGCTAACGGCGGATTAGACAAGGTCGAAATGGTTCGGATTTTTTTTGGTTAAAATTTTTCAACCCGTGACCTGAACAGGTCGGATTAGCCCGCCAGCCATATAATTATTTTATTATAACTATTTTTTTATTTTTTATTTTTATTATTATTTTTTTATATACAATTATTGATATATAACATGATGTTTTGATTTTAGGCTATTGAATATAATATGTAATTTTTTTTATTCAATAAAAATATATTTATTAACAAAAATATATTTAAAAACTTATATTTAATTAAAAAATAATTTTAACTTTATAAATTATTGTGAGTATTATTTATTTGATTAAATATGTAAAATTAATAATTGTAATTAAATATCAAATGACTAATTTAAAAAAAAATGCTAGAATAATACAACAAACACATTACACATGTATGTATTTATATAGTGACAATTATTTGATTATACATGTAACGTATTTTGCTATGTGCAAGTATATAAAAACATAATTAATTATTATTTTTTATTAACATGTGCTTATCAACAATATTTTAAATTTTACCCTATTTAAGTTCTTTCATATCTAATAGCCATATTTTTTGATATAATAGTATTTTGAATAAATGAATAGAACTATAGAAGTTTTGTTCCATAAATTGATCTAAATCATTAATAAATTAAGTTATTTTTAATATTTTTTTATGTATTGATGTATTTATTTTTTAAAAAATATATATATTTTAGGCCACGGGTCAGGCCAAAAACGGAGGCTAAAATGACTTGCTTTTTTCTTTAGTTAAAGAATAGAAGCCCGTAGCTCAATTTTTTTGGTCAGCCCGTCTCGACTTGTGGGCCTAGGCCTTTTTTGTGAGGTCTATGGAGATGGATTAAGGGCCGTTGGGGAATGAATTTTTTAAAATTGACTTAAAGTTAAAATTTTAATACATTTATAAGTTAAAATTTTAGTAGATTTATAAGTAAAATTATTCGGCATCAGTTTTATTTATAAGTTAAAAAAATAGTTAAAATAGTTGTAAATGTATTCGGATAATAATATTTTATAAATTACAATAAAATATAAGATTACTAAAAAAGACATGAAAAAAAAGAGCATTAAACTAATAAAAAGGGGTAAAAGTGTCATTTCATAATATTTGACCAATTTATAAAAAATAACTTGTAATCAACTTTATAAGTTCCAAAGTTTACTTTTTTTTTTATTAATAAATCAATTTATAAATAAATAAATAAATCATTCTCGAATAATTTTTTAATTAAATAATTTATAAATTAAGTTGACCAATTTATAAACACTTGCCGAAGAGGCCGTAAAAGAGTGACAGTGTTAAAAGAGTTGTGATCCAACAGCCAGAGATTCCTCGAAAAGGGAGATGAGAACAGAGGGTAACATTGTAAATAGGGGAAACATTGGTGGCTTTGAAATTGATGTTTTTTTTTTGTCGGCTGATTATAAATCGAATTTTATCATTTGTTCTCCCTCTATATATATTCAGTAAATTTTACAACTTCAACAAAACTTAGAATATAATACCAGTTAGGGTTCTTATTTGACCTTTTGATCAAATAAAAAACAAATAATTAAATATATTTATTTAACTTTTTGAGATTATAAAACTTGAAGTTAATTATATAATTACCACTGAACCATTTGGCCGGATGGTATCACCTCTACTTTACAAAAGCAAAGAGTGTGGATTCAATCCCCTTTCCTCCAAATTAGGTGTGGATTCAACCCCCTCTCTCTCAAATTAGCAATATATATATATATATATATATATATATATATATATATATATATATATATATATATATATATATATATATATATATATAATTTATTAGTCATTTTTTATGGGCCTATATTTATAAAAATACTACCACTATTAGTTGTAAAAATAATCGGTTTAACTGTATAGGGCTATATATATACTTTGGGAAAAAGATTTTTAGTGGTCTCAATTTATTTGGGTGTGTGCTAAGTAATTTCCTTATCATCCTAAAACGGTTTTTTCTACCTATGAAACTTAACACTCAGGCATTCAAAATAATGTGTTCAAGTATAAAAAAACTTAAAGATTAATTTACTCTCAAAGAATGGGTCCACTAAGTTTAAAAAGACAAATTTATTAGTTTACTTGTATAGAGTCACTATGGGCAAAATTAATATTTATTTTATACTCTATTTTGTCTTTTAATTTTTTTAATTTGTATGACACATTTTTTAGGGACGAAACGAGTATTTACTACTAATTATTATATTTGCATTGAAAATATCACATGTTGGAAATTATATCTTATAGAATTTTTTTTAGAGAGGATAACAAGCAATAACAATCTCTGCAAATGCTTACGTGTTTAAACGCACCGATTGTATAAATTAGGTATTGGGAAGGTATAATTTATATCTAAAGTCTTAATTTTAATTTTTGTAAATTTATTATGTATGTATGTGTGTGTGTGTGTGTATATAAGATATATTCGATTACTAATGTTTGCAGTGGTAGCATTTAGTGTACTTGGAGGTTCAAACACACTAAACTTTTGTATTAATTTTGGTGAGTTACATTTGTGAGTTAAATAAGTTAGTCTGAAAAATCATTTGTAGACGATTAAGATTCTTAAATGCGTTTGACTTTCAACTTCATCAGACATCCCATACACTGTTAAAATGAACAAGCACTTGAGTTGGTTTGAAAAGTTACTTATACACGAATAAGATTTTCAAGTACATTTTAAACTACAAACTCATTAAACGTTTCATAAATTGTTAAAATAGTATTTAGACCTTCAAACGTATTAAATATTTTATAAATTGATAAACGAACAAGCATTATAACTTCTCTCTAGTAAAACTAGCATGATGATTTCTCAATGAATCATCAACTGTCATAGTTCGACATTAAATTCACGGGACAACTGTTGACATTATTTGGTGAACAATCATGTGCCTTCTGCAGTAACTATTTATACATTGATGTTGCACTTGGATTGATGAATAGAATGATGTAAGAATTAGAGTTGGAATAGTACATGCTTAGTTAAATTTAAGAATGAAATCGAGATTGAAATAAAATAAAATAAATTGACCTAAATATCACTCACAGAAAAATAACAAATACGATATTTGGTGCTGAATGGTGGGTTGGTTATAGTGGTGGAGGATTCGGTAGCAATAACAGTGGGTGGTGGTGATGGTGGTAGTGAGAGGGCACACTTAATATTTATGATAGAAAGGTTTAATTGTCAAATTTATTCATTCTACATATTCTTTATAAAATAAAATTTACGAGAATAAATGAAATTTTATTTTATTTTATAAGACTGATCCACTCCGTTGAAATTACGAACTAAATACATTTTTTTAATTCCGTCAGAGAATCATTTAATTTCGATTTATTTCTTCATTATAAACACAATTTGAGTTGGAAGATACAATAATAAATGTAGAAGATACAAACCCTACTTCCCTTTGTGATATGTCAAACAAAACAATAATGGATGTATCATCATGTATGAAATAAATAAATGACGATGATATTTTCTTGTAATGTCCAACTAGATTGATGTGTACTTTGGGAATGAAAGTTGGAATATGTATCAGATTTTGAAAAAATCTGGTGGCTGAAGTTTTAGTACCCACACATATTTATGGCTTATTGGATTCTGCCAACTAGACCCAAAACGTCGTCGTTAAGGGGCCGAGCTTCCATTCTGACTTGAGCAAGCATACATATTAATATTAATACAAAAAAACAACGACACAAATCTTAAATCTATAAATTTTTGCCGACACGCTTTTGGAAAATGTTAAGCGACGGTTTGACCATGTTGACCACCTTACGTCCTTACCCATTCATCCGTCAAAATAAATATATATTTTCACTGTTTTAAATTATAACATTAATATAAATTTTTAAAAATAATTTCAGATATTTTTAAATTTAAAATTAATATAAATTCGATTAGTTTATATCAATACAATTATAAATATTATAAATTACCCAAAATTACTACTACTTATAAGGTTTATTAATTTGAAAACTTGAATAAATAGTATTAATTTTAAGTTCAAAAATATTTTAAATTGATTTTTCAAAAATCAATAGTGATCTTATAATTTAGAATTGAAACAAATTTAACAATATTTTTGTAATTTTTTTAACAACACTCAACACTTTAAGTGATATTTATTATTTTAAGACTATGTTTATTTGTAAAAAATATATTTGGGATTGGACTACCTATCTTAATTTAATATTACTTTACACTATTTAATTCTTTCATGAGAGATTATTACTCCTTTATTAATATTAGATTATTAATATCATAAAACTATTTAATAACTTAAAATGAGAGGAATTTTTCATAGAATTATATAATCTGTAAGACCCCGAATTTTATGAAATACAAAATTTAATTTTTCTTCATATAGATATTTTTTTTAAACAGTAAGTGGTTAAATCGATAAAGTTAAAAGTTAAGGATGTTATGTGCAAATTTTATTTTGTCGGAGAATATTCGTTTGGTCGGGGAATATTCGTTTGGTCCGACGGCGCCGAAATAACAAATTATTGGTGGACCCCACAACGGAATATTTGTCGGATATAGAAAACGACAGAAATAACCTTTTTAAATAAAAATAGTCAACGGAACTATTAAAATACCGGTGATAAAAGAATAGTAGCATACGGTAGTTATTGGTATTTTCTGTAGCACTCGGTACTCTACAGTAACACACGGTATTGCATAGTGTCTCATATTTTTGGTCTGATAATTGACACCGTAACTGTTACGCATCATTTCATTGATAATTGTCACTACATAATATTTTATATTATCAATTCAATAATTGTTGTTACACAGTATTTTGCATTATTGATTTAATAATTGTCATTACACTGTATTTTATATCATTGAGTCAATAATTGTTGTTGCACTGTTTTTAAAATTATTGAACCTAATAATTGTCACAGTAACATATGCACAGTAATTCACATTATTGAATCAATAATTGTCATTACACAGTAACGTATGCTTTATTTTACATTATTATTATCTCTATTATGATGTTATTTAAACAGTTGTATTTCATTAATTTATTGACTTGATATCTAAGAGCTAACTATACTGTATTTATAACAATTAGTCATAATAATTGAATTGATAAAGTTATTTGTTTATAATATAAAGTTAGGTGATTATTAGGTGATATGAAATGAATGGTGTAGATTAAAGTGTGAATTATTGTTGAATAATTGAATTGATTTGTTTATAATATAAAGTTAGGTGATATGAAATGAATGGTGTAGATTAAAGTGTGAATTATTGTTGAATAATTAAATTGATTTGTTTATAATATAAAGTTAGGTGATTATTAGGTGCTATGAAATGAATGGTGTAGATTAAAGATAATATAATATTTTAAATGGATGGTGTAGATTAAAAGGTGATCTTTAAATGAATGGTTTAGATTAAATGAATGATAAGATTTTTGGCTATAAATAGAAGCCTTAACTTAAGGATTTTTCATAAACTTCCTTACTTGTTCTTTCTTTCTCTCTCTAAATACTTCTTGTGAAAGTTCTTTCTAAGTGTGCTTAAGTCATCTTGAGTATTTGTGAAGATCTATAAGTATACGTGTACTGTTCAAGTTAATCAACCTCATTTAAATCAATATCCAGTCACGTGTTGAGGTAAGGGATACCATCTTTTTCATCTTCCATTATTCAAACGTACTATGGTAAGGGATTATCATTATTTGATTCTCGAAAATAATATTGTTTCTTTCTTACTCATAAGATGTGCCTTTTATTTCCATGTATTAAATTGTGGGAATAACCTTACGGAGCGGATTGCCGCCTGTTGGTGAATAACCTTTCGTATTCATTCATTATTAATCTCTGAAAATAACCTTACGGAGCGGATTGCCGCCTGTTTGGTGAATAACTCTTTGTACTCAAATTCTATTAAATTGTGGGAATAACCTTACGGAGCGGATTGCCGCCTGTTGGTGAATAACCCTTTGTATTAATTTCCTTCACCTTTTGTTAATCAAACCTGCTACGGTAAGGGATATTATTTTCTTTCATACTCCTAAATCGAAATTTATTATGGAACTATTGCTTCTATAATTCCTGAAAATATTATATGTTCCATAATAATTGAACTTCATTATTTCAACTGAACCTTCCTATTTACGTGAACCTTTCTATTGAATTGTAACCGTTATTCTGAACTGTGGATCTTGAATTTCACTCCACATCATGTTGACAATTTGGACATTATTTGAATCTGTACAAAGTAAACTTCCGATACTTATTGTTATCCTATTTCTTCTGTTCATCATTTATATCATTCTAATCATCCAAAAATCAAGCTGTTGTGAATATCTGTGGCCGGGGGCACAGATGTGATATATTTGTTGAACAGATGATAGGTTAAAGGCGATATAATAGGTTAAAGGCGATACATCTGTTCGGTGTCTTTTATGGCACGTGGTGAATGTTCTCTTTGGCCCGTAGTGCAAAGATGAACTGTTGTTTGGTATGATTATGACCAAAGGCTGAATGGTATAATCATGACCGTTGGTGCTATATTGAATATCTTTGGCCTGTAGTACAAAGATGAACTGTTGATGTGCATGATTATGATCAGGAACTGTGAATTTGTATTATCTTGACTAATGATATTTCAGATGATAAAAGTTGATGATGTTTTTCCTAAAAAGAGAACCGAGTGGACATTATAGTCTGCATTATTCTTCTAATAGATTACTCATTCCGCTGCTATTATTGATCTGAACGTTGTTTAAGAATTTAACTGCAGTTTTTGATATAAACCTTGTAGTCTATTGTATTCTATCAAGAACTCAACTGTTGAAGACTAATGATAATTTATTCGTCATTATCTTAGTCATGATATTCTTTACTGGGCTATTTGAGCTCACCCTTTCTTTTGTTCCATTGTTTTTCAACAGGAGATGAAAACATAACAGGGTCTAGCCGGGGAATGGAGTGAGGGTCCGAGGAATAGTTATCATAGTCTTCACGTTTTGTAAAATAGTGTGGCAATAATAGTGAAGACTTAGTTGTGTATTATTATACACTGTATTGTTGTACGTTGTGCTTTGTTGTAATAATTTTGTTGTAGTATTTTGACGACTCAAGTTTGGGCTGTGTGGGCCCAGATTTGGGGGCGTCACAGTTGGCATCAGAGCTTAGGGATATGGTCTTTAATGGCGATCTGGGGTAGAACTAGGAGGGGAGAGACGAATAGAATTAGTCACTAGTGTGTCCTACCTAAAATAGATTTTATTATCTAATGAGTCGATTTGAATGTAGGAACATGAAGTGATGAGTCAGTTTATTTGAACTAACATTTATTTTGTGACCACAGTTAGGTATGGCATCTGAAAATCAAGAGGTTAACTATGGAATACCCGAAGCAAATGTAGCCGAGAATCAAGAGGCCCCAAACAATCCTCCTGCTAACTCAGGAAATAATGTTCCTGATAACATGATGAACGATGGATTCTTTAGGAATTTCATGCAGTTCATACAGAATCAAGGAAGAGGAAATCCAGTCAATAATAACGGTAGAAACGCTGGCAATTTGAGGATGGTCACTGTTAAGCAATTTAAAGAATTAGGACCACCTGAATTCCACGGGAAGCCTGACCCACTCAAAGCGGAGGCATGGCTGAAGCAGACGACAAAAATACTTGATGTCTTACAATGCGCTGATGATCAGAAGGTGCCATTTGCCACTTTTATGTTACGAGGTGAGGCGGACCATTGGTGGGAAGCGGTAAAACGTATCCAACCTTCAGCACTCGAAATGTCTTGGACAGAATTCGAAGAACTGTTTAACGAGAAGTACTTCCCAGAAAGCATCCGCCATATGAAGGAAGTGGAATTCATTAAGCTGGAGCAGGGAAACATGACAGTTTCTCAATATGAAGCTAAGTTTGCTGAACTGTCTCGTTTTGCGACTCATCTAGTAGATGACGAAGCACGAATGAGTCGAATGTTCCTGAGAGGTTTGAGACTCAAAATTCGTCAACAACTTAGTTCTCATAAATTCAGTTTGTATTCAGATGTTGTAGATAGGGCTCAAAGGGTGGAACAAACAGATGAAACATTGTAGCCAAGAGTTAATGATCAGCATAGAGAAATGAGTGACAACAACCACAGGAACGAGAACCATCGAGGAGGTAACCAACACTTCGGTGGTAATTCCATACCAAATAACAGAAGAGGAGAATTTAGTGGGAACAATTTCAAAAGAAAGAGATTCCATAATAATTATGGAAGGGCACCAGCACCAGTACCAACACCAGCACCGACCCCAGTTTCAAGGGGAGAAGATCGACCACCAGTGAGATGCTATAGGTGTGGTCAGGAAGGTCACATCAGCCCAAACTGTACACTGCAGTCCAAAAAGTGCTACAGTTGTGGGAAAGAGGGTCATCTTGCGCGGTTTTGTCCTGCCACAAAATCAAGTCCAGCTGCAATGATGATACCAAAAGCTAGCGCGGATAAGGGAAAATCTGTAGTTCAAGGGAGAGCTTTTGTTGTGACATCCCAAATGGCGCGAAACTCGAACGAGGTGATAACCGGTAAGCTATTCATAAATTCTCGTGAAGTCTACGCTTTGTTAGATACTGGCTCTACCCATTCTTTTATCTCACCTGTATGTGCTCAGCGTTTAAACTTAACTCCTGAAAACTTGGACTTTGACTTATCAGTTGAAACCCCATTAGGAGAAATGACCATTACATCTACTGTCTATAAATCTTGCCTAGTTCAAATCAACAACCTCACATTACCTGTTGACCTTAATTCTTTGGAGATGCATGAATTTGATGTGATTTTAGGAATTGATTGGTTGACTACCCATCATGCTAAAATTGATTGTTTTTATAAGATTATTAGTTTTCATATTCCTAATCAACCTGTCATGCAAATTCAAGCAACTAAACCATTGAAATCTATAACTGTTATTTCTAGCCATAAAGCCATTCGTTTATTGAAAAACGGATGTCAAGCCTTTTTAGCTCATGTCACTGATTTGAACAAAAATACGTCAAACTTGAATGATATTCCCATTGTTAATGAGTTTCCTGACGTTTTTCCTGAAGAACTTCCTGGCTTACCCCCAAACCGTGAAATTGATTTTTATATTGATCTTGAACCCGGTACCAAGCCCATTTCCAAAGCTCCCTACCGAATGGCTCCCATTGAACTTCAAGAGTTAAAAGTCCAACTACAGGAATTGTTGGATACCGGTTTCATTCGTCCGAGTGCATCACCTTGGGGTGCTCCTGTTCTATTTGTGAAGAAGAAAGACGGGAGTATGAGATTGTGCATTGACTACCGAGAATTGAACCATGTCACCATCAAGAACAGGTACCCGTTACCTCGGATTGATGACATGTTTGATCAATTGCAAGGCGCTCAACATTTCTCAAAGGTTGATCTCCGTTCTGGATATCATCAGTTAAAGGTTAAAGCTGAGGACATTCCAAAGACTGCTTTCAGAACTCGTTATGGGCATTATGAGTTCTTAGTCATGCCTTTTGGACTAACTAATGCTCCTGCAGCTTTCATGGACATGATGAACCGGATATTCAAGGAACATTTGGATCATTTTGTGGTTGTCTTTATTGATGACATCCTCATATACTCCAAGAGTCGCGAGGATCATGAACAACACCTGAGATTGATACTACAAAAGCTCCGTGAAAACAAATTATATGCCAAGTTGAAGAAATGTGAGTTCTGGCTTGAGGAGGTCGCGTTTCTTGGGCATGTGATTTCTAGTCAAGGAATATCAATCGATCCTGCGAAGATTGAAACGGTACTAAATTGGGAACAACCCAAAACAGTAACCGAAGTCCGAAGTTTTCTGGGTCTAGCTGGTTATTATCGGAGATTCGTAGAAGGATTTTCTCGAATCGCCACTCCATTAACGCAGCTTACTCGGAAAAGCACAAAATTCATATGGAGCGAGGAATGCGAGTAAAGTTTCCAAGAACTCAAGAAGAGACTGGTTTCAGCTCCTGTTCTGACCATACCATCAGGATCAGGAGAATTTGTTATCTACAGCGATGCTTCTGGCAAAGGTCTAGGCTGTGTCCTTATGCAACATGGAAAGGTTATAGCCTACGCCTCTCGACAACTCAAAGATTATGAGAAAAATTATCCTACTCATGATCTAGAGTTGGCAGCAGTCGTTTTCGCGTTGAAGATCTGGAGACACTACTTGTACGGAGAAAAAGTGGATATCTATACGGATCATAAAAGTCTCAAGTATTTCTTCACCCAGAAGGAACTCAACATGCGACAACGACGTTGGCTTGAGCTATTAAAGGATTATGACCACACAATCCAGTATCACCCGGGAAAGGCGAACGTTGTAGCTGACGCTTTGAGCAGAAAATCTTATGCAAGTACAAGTGCACTGCTGACAACACAAAAGTGTATTTTGTACGACTTGCAAAAGATGGAGATAGAGCTAAAGACACCAGGGACCCACTCGAAGATTGCTCACGTGCGAGTAGAACCAACTTTAATCGATAAAATTAAAGCTGCTCAAGCTACCGATCCGGAACTGATAAACATGATAAAGAAAGTACAAGAAGGTGCCATTCCCGAAGCAAGAATCGACGAGAAAGGAATACTTCGAGTCAACTCTCGACTCTGTGTTCCTAACGATCCTGAATTAAAGAATAAAATCATGATGGAGGCACACAACACGCCGTTTGCAATCCACCCAGGAGGTACCAAGATGTATCGAGATCTTCGACATACATTTTGGTGGAACAATATGAAAAGAGAGATTGCGGAGTTTATCTCAAGGTGCCTAACTTGTCAACGTGTCAAGGCAGAGCATCAAGTTCCTAAAGGTCCATTACAATCACTTGAAGTTCCCGAATGGAAGTGGGAACACATCAATATGGACTTCGTGACGGGTCTTCCAAAAGTTTCTCAAGGCTTAGATGCAATTTGGGTGATCGTAGATAGATTGACCAAATCTGCTCATTTCTTGCCTATACGAGAAAACTTTTCACTTGAACGTCTTGCCGGTATGTACATAAATGAGATCGTGAGATTGCATGGCATGCCAGTTTCCATAGTTTCTGATCGAGATCCTAGATTCACTTCACGCTTTTGGATCAGTCTACAAAAAGCTATGGGCACTGAACTAAGTTTTAGTTCTGCATACCATCCTCAAACGGACGGACAATCGGAAAGGACGATCCAGACCCTCGAAGATCTTTTGAGACTTTGCGTATTGGACTTCAAAGGAAGTTGGGATAAGTACTTGCCGTTGGTGGAATTTTCTTACAACAACAGTTACCAAGCAAGCATAGGCATGGCTCCATTCGAGGCATTGTATGGAAGGAAGTGTCGCTCTCCAATATGTTGGAATGAGGTAGGAGAAGCAAAATTGTTGGGACCCGAGTTGGTACGCTTGACGACCGAAAAGATCCAAATGATCCGACAACGAATACAGACCGCACAAGAACGACAAAAGAGTTATGCTGATCTTCATCGGAGAGACGAAAGTTTCAACGTCGGAGATCATGTATTCTTACGTGTTTCTCCATGGAAAGGGGTTACGAGATTCGGAAAGAGAGGAAAGCTCAACCCTCGATTTATTGGCCCATTTGAAATCCTCGATCGAATAGGAACCGTAGCCTACAGACTAGCCCTACCACCAAGTATGTCTCGCATCCATAACGTTTTTCACATATCTATGTTACGTAAATATGTGAAGGACCAAAACCACGTCATTGAGTTAGAACCAGACGTTATAGCAGAGGATTTAACATACGAGGAAGTACCTGTTAAGATCCTGGATAAGAAGGAGCAGATCCTACGCTCAAAGGTTATACCTCAAGTTAAGGTTTTATGGAGGAACCAAGATACTGAGGAAATGACCTGGGAGCTAGAATCTGAGATGAAATCTATGTATCCTTACCTCTTCGATATGTCAGGTACGTCAATTTCGGGGACGAAATTTCATAAGGAGGGGAGGTTGTAAGACCCCGAATTTTATGAAATACAAAATTTAATTTTTCTTCATATAGATATTTTTTTTAAACAGTAAGTGGTTAAATCGATAAAGTTAAAAGTTAAGGATGTTATGTGCAAATTTTATTTTGTCGGAGAATATTCGTTTGGTCGGGGAATATTCGTTTGGTCCGACGGCGCCGAAATAACAAATTATTGGTGGACCCCACAACGGAATATTTGTCGGATATAGAAAACGACAGAAATAACCTTTTTAAATAAAAATAGTCAACGGAACTGTTAAAATACCGGTGATAAAAGAATAGTAGCATACGGTAGTTATTGGTATTTTCTGTAGCACTCGGTACTCTACAGTAACACACGGTATTGCATAGTGTCTCATATTTTTGGTCTGATAATTGACACCGTAACTGTTACGCATCATTTCATTGATAATTGTCACTACATAATATTTTATATTATCAATTCAATAATTGTTGTTACACAGTATTTTGCATTATTGATTTAATAATTGTCATTACACTGTATTTTATATCATTGAGTCAATAATTGTTGTTGCACTGTTTTTAAAATTATTGAACCTAATAATTGTCACAGTAACATATGCACAGTAATTCACATTATTGAATCAATAATTGTCATTACACAGTAACGTATGCTTTATTTTACATTATTGTTATCTCTATTATGATGTTATTTAAACAGTTGTATTTCATTAATTTATTGACTTGATATCTAAGAGCTAACTATACTGTATTTATAACAATTAGTCATAATAATTGAATTGATAAAGTTATTTGTTTATAATATAAAGTTAGGTGATTATTAGGTGATATGAAATGAATGGTGTAGATTAAAGTGTGAATTATTGTTGAATAATTGAATTGATTTGTTTATAATATAAAGTTAGGTGATATGAAATGAATGGTGTAGATTAAAGTGTGAATTATTGTTGAATAATTAAATTGATTTATTTATAATATAAAGTTAGGTGATTATTAGGTGATATGAAATGAATGGTGTAGATTAAAGATAATATAATATTTTAAATGGATGGTGTAGATTAAAAGATGATCTTTAAATGAATGGTTTAGATTAAATGAATGATAAGATTTTTGGCTATAAATAGAAGCCTTAACTTAAGGATTTTTCATAAACTTCCTTACTTGTTCTTTCTTTCTCTCTCTAAATACTTCTTGTGAAAGTTCTTTCTAAGTGTGCTTAAGTCATCTTGAGTATTTGTGAAGATCTATAAGTATACGTGTACTGTTCAAGTTAATCAACCTCATTTAAATCAATATCCAGTCACGTGTTGAGGTAAGGGATACCATCTTTTTCATCTTCCATTATTCAAACGTACTATGGTAAGGGATTATCATTATTTGATTCTCGAAAATAATATTGTTTCTTTCTTACTCATAAGATGTGCCTTTTATTTCCATGTATTAAATTGTGGGAATAACCTTACGGAGCGGATTGCCGCCTGTTGGTGAATAACCTTTCGTATTCATTCATTATTAATCTCTGAAAATAACCTTACGGAGCGGATTGCCGCCTGTTTGGTGAATAACTCTTTGTACTCAAATTCTATTAAATTGTGGGAATAACCTTACGGAGCGGATTGCCGCCTGTTGGTGAATAACCCTTTGTATTAATTTCCTTCACCTTTTGTTAATCAAACCTGCTACGGTAAGGGATATTATTTTCTTTCATACTCCTAAATCGAAATTTATTATGGAACTATTGCTTCTATAATTCCTGAAAATATTATATGTTCCATAATAATTGAACTTCATTATTTCAACTGAACCTTCCTATTTACGTGAACCTTTCTATTGAATTGTAACCGTTATTCTGAACTGTGGATCTTGAATTTCACTCCACATCATGTTGACAATTTGGACATTATTTGAATCTGTACAAAGTAAACTTCCGATACTTATTGTTATCCTATTTCTTCTGTTCATCATTTATATCATTCTAATCATCCAAAAATCAAGCTGTTGTGAATATCTGTGGCCGGGGGCACAGATGTGATATATTTGTTGAACAGATGATAGGTTAAAGGCGATATAATAGGTTAAAGGCGATACATCTGTTCGGTGTCTTTTATGGCACGTGGTGAATGTTCTCTTTGGCCCGTAGTGCAAAGATGAACTGTTGTTTGGTATGATTATGACCAAAGGCTGAATGGTATAATCATGACCGTTGGTGCTATATTGAATATCTTTGGCCTGTAGTACAAAGATGAACTGTTGATGTGCATGATTATGATCAGGAACTGTGAATTTGTATTATCTTGACTAATGATATTTCAGATGATAAAAGTTGATGATGTTTTTCCTAAAAAGAGAACCGAGTGGACATTATAGTCTGCATTATTCTTCTAATAGATTACTCATTCCGCTGCTATTATTGATCTGAACGTTGTTTAAGAATTTAACTGCAGTTTTTGATATAAACCTTGTAGTCTATTGTATTCTATCAAGAACTCAACTGTTGAAGACTAATGATAATTTATTCGTCATTATCTTAGTCATGATATTCTTTACTGGGCTATTTGAGCTCACCCTTTCTTTTGTTCCATTATTTTTCAACAGGAGATGAAAACATAACAGGGTCTAGCCGGGGAATGGAGTGAGGGTCCGAGGAATAGTTATCATAGTCTTCACGTTTTGTAAAATAGTGTGGCAATAATAGTGAAGACTTAGTTGTGTATTATTATACACTGTATTGTTGTACGTTGTGCTTTGTTGTAATAATTTTGTTGTAGTATTTTGACGACTCAAGTTTGGGCTGTGTGGGTCCAGATTTGGGGGCGTCACATAATCCTTCATAAATAGTTTTAGAAATGATAAAAAATAATTTATATAATTATTTAAAGGACTATTGATCTCCCATTATGAAATAAAATAATCTAAAATAATATTAAATTAATATAAATAATTCAATCTTAATTATATTTTTTATAAATAAATATAGTTTAAGAGTTTTACTCTTGCTCTGATGATGCATTTAGTCGGGTTTTTAGCCTAAGTGGACAAATATGCAAGCATAAGATACAGTAAAATGACAAATATTGAGTTCAAAGACCGGTAACAAAAAAATAAAATGCTCACAAATATGCCGACTTTTTGTTCCCCGTTTTATTTATCGTTTATAATCAAGTTGTTGGTGTTACCTAAAAGAAAAGGATGGTGTTTTGTGAATATACATAACTAATCAACTCTATCTAAATAAGAATCTCACTAAAAAATAAGTAAAAAAACACCATGTTGTTTAACTAACAAGTCAAAGTACCAATAATTTCATTTAGGCCCCGAATTCCTTTTAAATAATACTATTAATAGAGATGCACAAAAAGCCTACGGCCTACAGGCCGGCCTGGCCTGGCCTGAGCTCGGACTGGTCAAAGTCCGGCCTAGTCAAAGCCCGGGCGGGGCCGATCCGGCCTACAGTCTTTGAATATGCTACTATTTTGACGTAAAAGTCCGGCCTGGCCCGGCCTGGCCAGACCTATGCAAAGGCCCGGCCCAGCCTACGCGAAATTACACATCCATGAATATTGAAGATATATATTTTTTTGAAGATTGAATATATATTTTTTGAAAATATAATGAAGAGATGGTTTTTGAAGTTGGAAGATACATTTTTTAAAAATTTGAATTTTGAAGATATTTTTAAAATATTTTGAAACAAAATATTTATAACCGACTCATTATTTATTATTGATTAGTTACTCATTTTTAATTTTTTGTCAATACATTTAATTAATATAGTAGTTAGCTTATTTAATAATTATATTTCACATTAAAAATTAGTTAATTACATTTTTAGGCCCAAGGACTGGACTGGCTTGACCCGGCCCAAGGCCTGGCCCGGCCTAGCCTACAGGCCTGGCCCGGCCTGGCCTACAGGCCTAAAAAGGCCAGACTTTTATCTAGAAGTCCGGCCTGGCCCGGCCTACAGGCCTAAAAGTCAAAGTCTGGCCCGGTTTGGTCAACGGCCAAAGCCTACCAAGCCCAGGGCAGGACGGACCAGGTCGGCCTATTGTGCATGTCTAATACTATATTATTATTAATTTTTTAAAATCAGTTTAATATATTTTTAAACTAAAAATTGATATTAATTTTTTTTTTTAATTCGGTCATTAAAATAATGACATTTGTAAATTATCTAAAAAATGGTACTCATTGTAAGGTTCAGTGTCTCATAATTTTTGATAAATTAAATCAATTTTATATTTAAAAATATTTTAAATTAATTTTTAAAAGTCAATGATGATCTTATAATTTGGAAGGGAGGTAGAATTTTAGATTGTTCACCTATTTTACTTAAATAATATATTTTAAAACACCATGTCGTTTAAAAATAGATTGATCTCATGATTTGTTTGACAAGCAAAAGAAAAAAAATTTATACTAGACATGAACATAATATAAACAAACTCAAAATTAATATTCTCCTTTTCAAAATCGAGTATAAACTCGACTATCAACTAGACCATTTATCAATCTTCAACAATCTTTTAATGACAGGATTAAGTAATCTCGTACTCTATTAATGAGACTACAAGCCTCACAACAAGAAGAAAATAAAGTCAAACAATAAAAGGGAAAGTCACAATAAAAAAAAATAAAGTAATAAGAATCGAAACTGTGATCATATGATTCCAGGGTCTCAATCTGTGCTATCAAATTAAGACATCATTAACATTTAATTACATATTAGATTCGTTGCAGTAAAAGTAAGTCTTTTTGATTTTGTAGATCCTAACAAAAGATCAACATTTTAAAAGTAGTCTGATTTTTCACATAATATTGATAAATTTCACTACAAAGATGAGATTTTTTAATACACGAGAAAAATGTCTCTAATAAGTAAAAAACCATCGTAAAAAGTATTGACAACGGTTTTTACGACAACTTTGTGTTGTCGCCTTTGCAGAGGTCGTATGTGTTTTTTGTGAAGGTACAAAACCGTCCCTAATAATTTTTGAGGAAGTGTTTTATAAAACAGTCGCTAGTCTATGATCTTGTATCGTAGCATTTGTGACATTTTTGTATAAGTATTTGCCCATCGTCTATACTATCTGACGCATGCTTATTGACACGAACTATATATTTTTAACGACAGTTATAACCGTCATTTATACTTTTTGACATTAATTGTTATGATATTCGTTTCGTTATGGCCATCCTACATATTATTTCGTATTCGTGTATGATTTACCTGTTCATGCACTAAAAACTGTAGTAAATAACCATCATGATAAAAAATTATCATATAACTAATCGACTAAAATTACAGTCTCGCAATATTACAATAAAAAATATCTCCCAACTAGACTAATTATTACATCTAGCTAAAACAAAGTCTTTCACAAGAATTTGACACACTTCATCTGCAGATTGATGTTACCTTCAACGTTAAAAAGGGTAAAAATGGAGAAAAAAAGAGAGTCAATTAACGTATATGAACCATAAATTCAAACATTTATGTGTACACACACACATATGCTTAAAAATGCATGCACCTAAATTATGTTGGGATTATTTTCAGTGAGAGCTAGCATGCCCCACATGATGCTATAAAGGTCACTGAAATGTAAAACTGAACCCCCTATTTATAACCTTTTTACAAATTCCTTCTTCCAACTTTTTTTTAACACAAATCACACTCAAACTTACATTAGTAATAAAAAAAAAAGTCACCCTACATCAGTTTCCATCCTTCTGAGTGACGGTCTGTTAAGTCCAACAGGGTACAATCGAAATAACACATTTTTTCAAAGAAAAATGAGTGAAACTTAACATCTTCCCTCCAAAACTCGACATTAGAGCTTTATATAAAGGAAACAGAGGAAGAACTGTGGCCAAAAGAGAGGAAAAAGAAGAGAGAAGAGAGAAGAGGAAAAAAAAAAAGAAAAAAGAGGAGAACGGACTTACCCTGCTGTTGCAGTAGGGGATCCATTGTTATAACTTCGTAGACTGAAGCAAATCTAGGCAGTGTTCTAAAAATCGGTCTAGGCGGCTGCTTAGGCACTAGGCCCCCAATGCGGTAAAAAAAGTGATCCAGGGAATTAGGCAGGGCTAGCGGGGTTTAGGCGGTCTTGACGGTAAAGGCGTTGTGTTATTTAGGCGGAGTTAGGCGGGACTAGGTGGAATTAGGAGTTGTCAGGCGGGGCCTAGGCAAAAAAATTGGGCTATAATTGTTTTATTCTAATATTTATATGAATATTGATATATTTATTTTTCTAATGATTTACTATATTCACAATGCAGTTGTAGCTTATCAAATCACAACAAGATCAAAACAAAATGGATAATTATATTATAGTTGTAATTTTTGAACTTTTACCAACTTCAAATTATATAAATAATGATTCATTTGTAATATTTAATTTAATTCAATATAATTATTAAATTTATGTTTTCTTGTTTAGTTTATTAAGTTTTAATATTGAATTGAATTATTGAAATTTTAAATTTTTTTATTTAATACTAATCTTGTTTGTGAATAAAACTAATATGGTAAAAATATATTAGCCATACTTAACATATGGTCTTTATCATTTTCTTTTAAGTCCTCAATTTGAATTTTGAAGATTACACAAATAAAAATAATTTCATAATTAATAATATCAAATATCTCATTCAATAAACTTCACACTAATTTTTAAGAATAACATTATATATATATATATATATATATATATATATATATATATATATATATATATATATATATATATGAAGATACTAGTAACCCTTATTCTTTAATTATTTCAAGTAATGGAATATATATTATTTTATTGACTAAAATTAAAAAAAAAATCATATAAATTTTGAGTTTAAAATGTCTTAATTTAATTTTTAAAAATTAATAATAATCTTGTATTTTGAAATAGAAAGACTCTTCTTGTATCATCACGCTTCAATGAAAACAATTGCTTCCATGAATTAAAACAAACTATATATATATATATATTATAAGTTATCTAAAAAAAACTATTTATTATAAATATTAAAGTCGAAGATCTTAGGGGTAATTGGAATTAGTGTTTGATGAGTGACTGACAAAAGATAGTTGTTAACAAAAAGTGGCCAAGTTTTTCGTCTATTTTTTTTAATGCATTCGTTAAAAAAATTCAATAACAAAGAAATTAAATAAGAATATTAATTTTTTTATCCATTTATTTTTTTCCGTCCATTCTAAAATTGAGTAATTATATGGTTGTCAGATGTAATTTACTTACTTATCTTTGGTGGAGTTTCTATCCAATCTCATATCTTGTCTTTATTATGCGTAGTTATTTAATTAGTCATTTACAGTTAATTATTTAAACATATAATTATATAAATATGGAGTACCTACAACCAATTATACAATACATAAATTATTATATATTATAAAAGATAAAAAAAAATATACTCTTTCCGTTCTAAATTATAAGACAAATATTAATTTTTAAAAATTCAATTTCAAGCTCAAAATTAACATGAATTTATTTGTTTTATGCCAATAGGATTATGAATTATCTAAAAATACATTTATTATTTTTTAAAAAGATATAACAATATTTTTCAATAAAATAACAAATAATCTAATGTATAATGTATTCCCTCTTTCTATGCATATATATATATATATATATAATAATCTTCTTAAAAGTTAAAACACATTCCCGATGTATTCTCTCTTTCAATGCACCACTATCATTTCAACTCCATTACAACATAACATTATTGAAGATGGAGAGTTAGAAGAAGAGGCAGAAGACCACATCGCAGTGATCGCCACTCTCCATCGCAGGTAACTTCTTCTTCTTAGTTTTCTGATTTGAGATCACATGTGACAAGTCTATCAGCACAAGAAATATAAACAGAGTTAATATTGGAAGGATAAACTAGTCGCGATTACTAGGGCTGGGGTTTTAGGGACCTAGCTTCCATGGTCGTGGGTTTGAAGAAATATAGGACTGTTCGAAGTCGGCCATGGTTGTTGTATAACTAAAAGAATAAGCTAAAATTGAATAATTGAGCCAATTTTTGAACAACCATTGTTGTACAACTAAAATTGAACAACTGTTAGAACAACCATCGAGCCAGTTTCAAAAAATTGAATAATTCTGAAAAAGAATAAGCTAAAATTTGTCTACGTGGTCATTTTCAATTCGCATGTTCCACTCTCCTTTATCTACTAATAATCGTGTCTTGGGTTCTGGCAGGGAGATCCGGTAATACGATCATGTAATTTTTTCATAGGTGAAAAAATCTCTCATAATATATATATATATATATATATATATATATATATAGTGGAAATTGGAGAAGTATAAAAGAATTCTCCAAAAAGTTGGTTAAAGTTGCCCCTGTTTTACTGTTCCATTTCTGTTCTGCATATTACCATGTTTTGATTTCAATTTTTGTTCCATTCCTTTTCTGCATGTTGCTGATTTTTTTTTTTTGGCCTATGTTTGCTTCTGCCTTCTATAGTGAAATTTGTAGGTTTGTTTCAAACTTTCAATGGCATAAATTCTTGCTTCGGGAGCATCTAATACCGCCAATGTACCTGAATCACAATTGAAACTTGCATCAAATGACGTTAGATGGGAGTATGGGATATTGATTAATCCTAACAATACGGATAAGGTGAAATGCAAGTTGTGTGGACATTGTGTTAGCGGAGGGGTTTATAGAATTAAACAACACATTGCACAAATTACGGAAAATACTAGACCGTGCCCAAAGGCTACTGATGAAGATAAAGCAAAGTGTAAAGCCACAATAGAAGAAGCAAAAAGAAAGAAGCAAGAGAAAAAGAAAGAGAATAAAGAAAATAGAAAAGAGGTTAATATAATTGATGAAGAAGGAGAAGAATAAATTGAAGTGACAAGGTCAAGAAAAAGAGCACACTTTATTGTGGCTATGGATAAATTTGCATCGACCATAAATCTCGATTCTTCAATGAATGCAAGTAAGAAGCTATGACAACAAAATATCAATGATGCACTTTGGAAGAAATGAACGCATAATGTGCATCAATACTTGGCTCGATGGTGTATGAAGCCGATATTCCTTTTAATGATATCAACTGTGATAACTTCAAGAGGTTTTATGAGGCAGTTGGTCAATATGGCCCGGGTTACTAACCTCCAAGCCAATACCAACTAAGGGATCCATTATTGAAAGAGGAGATAGAGAGGACTAAGAAGTCACTCAAGAAGCAAGAAGAAGAATGATCTTTCAACGGTTGTTCTATCATGACCGATGCTTGGACCGATAGAAAAAGAAGAAGTATCATGAATTTGTGTATGAATTGCAAAGAGGGCACAACTTTTCTTTCTTCTAAAGAAGATTTTGAGGAAGCACACACTGGAGAATATATTTTCAAATATGTTGATGATTGCATTGAACAAGTTGGGTCACAAAATGTAGTGCAAGTTGTTACTAATAATGCTTCCAACAACATGGCTGCAACAGACTTGTTAATTATAAAGTGGCCACATATGTTTTGGACTTTTTGTGCCACTCACACTTTGAACCTCTTACTTGAAAGAATTGGTAAGCTACCAAAGTTTAAGGGAATGATTGAGAAAGCAAAGACCTTTACTATATTTATTTATGCACATCATAAGACATTGACATTGATGATGAAGCATACAAAAAAGAGAGACATAGTTAGGTCGGGTGTTACTAGATTTGCAATTTCTTTCTTAAATTTGCAAAGTTTGATGCACAAGAAAGAGAAGTTGAGGTATATGTTTACTAGTAGTGAATGGGATCAATGCGGTTGAACATTGCATGTTTGATTTGATGATAAAATCTAAGTTGCTAAATGCATTCAATAGTAGAGTTGTAAAGTCCTTTGATTGTGTATGATATACAAGGACTTAGTTAGATATGATCAAAACTGTTAGGTTGATCTGTTGGATATGAATGTATTGAGTTATAAAGTTCTTTGATTGTTTACGATGAACAAGGACTTAGTTAGATAGGATCAAATCTGTTAGGTTAATCTTGTGTTATATCTATTTAGTCAGTCTGATCGTAGAATGGACTCTACGACTCCAAGTAAAGAAGACTCAACAATCCAGTCTGTTCGTAGAGTAGACTCTACGACTTCGCACAAAGAAGACTCAACAACTAAGTCTGTTCGTAGAGTGAACTCTACGATTCCATAACAGGAAAACACTACGATAAAGAAAGAAGCCTAAGCGTAGAACGGACTCTACGACCAACAGAGTAGCCGTAGATTAAAACTCTCGTAGAATTAAGCAAACAAGAAGCATGTAAGCAACACTACGATCAAAAACCTAAAAGTTCTGATGACTCTTCTCTTGTCCTATAAGACAGAAGCAACTTCGTCAAGAAGAACAATCTGTATCATTGTGTCAGATAAACCTCTGCCAAGAGCCCAAAGTCAGAAATATCAGAGGACTGACCAAAGCGTGCTATGCAACAGAGAGAGAAGACTTTTAAGGCAGTAAAGTCAGAAGATGGTGTCCTATCAACCATATTTCTATGGAGGACCAAACGACTCTATGAAAGTTGGTAGAAACCTACGACTGTCACAAGAAAAAAGGAAAAATCTTTTTGATAGTATTTACAGGTCAATTAATTCCTTGTCAGAGCATTAATGAACTAAATGAATATAATATTCAACAGTTCTACATTGTGAGGTAACGGACAGAAATTGAAGAGAAGAGCAGATTTCAAACAGGAAGAAATGAACAGCTTCTATAAGAGAAGCCCAGATTCAATATTCAAAGACAAGCATTACACAAGAAAGAAAGATATACGCAAGAGTTCAAAAAGATAAAACTGAAAAGAATCTTGCCTCGCTACTGAGTTCTTCAAAAACTTATACTAAACGCACCTTAGTAGCACACCAAAAAACCATCATTACTCACGATAAGAGTTCTTAGTGAACTAGAGTATCCAAGTCCGCTGGACTTGAAGAGTTCTTAGTGAACTAGAGTTCCAAGACTGCTGGTCTTGAAGGAATCTTAGTGATTCAAATATTGTAATAGTATCCTTAGTGGATTTGCTGCTTAAGGAGTAGAACAGTGGAGTAGGAGTCTTGAGAACTCTGAACCACTTAAAATATGGTGCCTTTCATTTTGTGTTTATTAACTACTATATATACTTGTTGAATTATTACATTATTGATAATTGGATTTTATTCCTATTAATTGAATATTTTTAGGCTTAATTATTTGTTAGTTTTTAAGTATTTTAATTAATTTTAGATCATTTATTTAATTTTATGTGCTTTTATTATTTTTATATTATTTTTATTTATTTTTAATTATTCTATATTTTATTTTGTAGGAATTAAAGAAGCTAATGGCAATTCTGTAATAATCTGCACAAGCTGAGGGCAAAAGTGTAATTAAAGCAACATTGATGGCATTTTCGTAAATAAGCAAAATAGCTATCAGGCGCGCAATGCGCGGATGTGGAGCAGCTGAGCTCAGCAGGCAGCCAACGACGTCGCATAAGGCTGTGGGAATTAACCGGGCGCGTCATGCGCGTATGAAGGCTGAAGTTGGGCTGATTTTGGAAGCGACGTCGTTTGGCTGTAGCATATGAGGCAGTGCAAGGCGCGCCATGCGCGGTTCAGTTTAGCATGCGTTGACTTGGTCAACACCGCGTTTGGCGATACGAAAATTGTACCAGAATAGGATTTTTCGCGATTTTTCATTAATTTGATTCCGAATTGGATTTTAATTCCTATTAGGGTTAGGAAAAATAAATACTCCTATAAATATTCTCATTCTATGTATTATTTAGGTGTTGGAAAAAACCAATGAATATTATGAGAGGCTAATTCTTTTCCAAAGATAGATGCTATGGATGAAATAAGCTTGGAGATTGAAGATTGGCGGGAGACTATTTTTCTTCTCCAGTCTTTTTATTATTTATGTCTTTCATTGTTGTTGAATATTTTGTGATTATAATTTTATCTGCTATGAACGACTTTTTAATTTAAGATTTTAATGGAGGTTAATGTTAGTTTAAATTGATTATCTTTCCGTTTAATTGGCACTATATGAATTGATCATTATATTTTGTGCGTTCATGTAATAATTGCTTGGCCAGTAATTAATTTGAGATAATCTATATGAAATTGGGAGATTGATTATAAATTTGGATCTGAATATAATGACATGTGTTTGTGATATTCTGTGTTAGTTGCAATTCATAATTTGTGTATAGGATAGGAATATACCTATATGCCATGTGTATCCAATTTAGGGAATTTGTTCTTAATGATTCAATTCTAATTTAAATTACATAAGAATATAGTAATTTAATTAGAATGGATAATTTTATTTGCTAATAGAAAGAGGCTTATAAATAATTAAGAATTCCTGGTTAACAATTCATCGTGACCGTATAATTAAATGGAGAATTATGAGATTTGAATGAAGCATTAGGTAAAATTAATAATCTTAGATTTATTTATTTTATTATTTATTTTTATTAGTTAGTTTAAATGGTAATTTTAGTTTAATTCATATGTTTAAATAAGACTGAGTTGATATAAAATTGGTACTTGAAAAATATTAGATGTAATTCTCCGTGGGATCGATACTTGACTTATCATTATATTACTTGTTGATCGTGTATACTTGCACGCAAATATTTATATAGAAAATACCCAACAAGTTTTTGGCGCCGTTGTCGGGGAAATATTTTTAATAATTAGTTCAATATTAGTTAAAATCAATTCAATTTTAATTTAAACGTTTCTAATTTTCTGTATTATTTGCTTTTGCAGGTTTTCATCTAGAAGTGTTAGCAGTTGCAAGTCATCGATCATAGCTTAAAATTCCGCTAACGTAACATTACTTTTTCCCGGAATCTTAAGGTTTGGGGATACGGAATTTGTGTATGAACACGAGATCGAAGGGACGAGAGCCAACTCCATACATAGACGAGATCGAGAGGAGGTACCGCGCATTGAAAAGAGTTTGCCAAGAAATCGAACAGGAATAAGGCAACATGGAGGCTGAAGAGCAGAAATCATTGAGGGACTACGCAATGCCACGAGTCACGGAGATCCAATCAAGCATTCAAAGGCTCGCAATTCAGGCTAATACCTTTAAGATCAAGCCTGGTACAATCTAAATGATTCAAAACTCTATGCAGTTTTGGGGTTTACTTGTGTTACGGAGGATACAATTCGACTCAGACTATTTCCTTTCACACTCCGTGATAAAGTAAAGAGCTGACTTCATTCACTACCGCCAGGTTCCATCACTACATGGAATGATTTGGCGCAGAAGTTTCTCGCAAAATTTTTCCCGCCAGCCAAAATAGCTAAGATAAGGAACGATATCACTTCTTTCATTCAGCATGATGCAGAATCACTCTATGAAGCGTGGGAAAGATTTAAGGACTTGCTGCGACGATGTCCTCACCATGGCATTCCCAAATGGTTGCAAGTCCAAACGTTTTACAACGGGTTATTTAGTAATACAAGGACGAGTATCGATGCAGCGGCAGGAGGAGCATTGATGGCCAAGAATTTTGATGATGCCTACGAGTTGCTGGAGACAATGGCAACAAATAATTATCAATGACCATCTGCAAGGATGAATCAACCAAAGGTGGCTGGAATTTATGAGGTAGATGCGATGACGGCATTGGCAGCACTGGTCGCTAAATTAACAAAGAAGATCGATGCTTTAGGAGTAAAGCCGATACAAAATGTAGCAGTTATTTGTGATTTATGTGCAGGAAGCCATCCAAGTGACCAATGTGCAATCAACACAGAATTAGTTCAGTTCGTTGGAAATTATAACAGGCAGCAAAATAGCAACAATTACAATCCAGGGTGGATAAATCATCCAAATTTCTCATGGAGCAACAATCAAGCACAACAACCTACTCCAAAACAACCATACCCACCCGGATTTCAGAATCAAGTCCCACCGCAGCAGGAGAGGAAGACAAATTTAGAGGAGTTACTTTCTAGGTACATTGCACAAAATGAGATAAGGATAAACAGTCAAGAAGTGTCAATCCGAAACCTAGAAAATCATATGAGGCAGCTTGCTAACGCCATCAACAACCGCCCCCAAGGCACCTTACCAAGCAACACGGAGGTCAATCCTAGACGAGATGGTAAAGAACAGTGCAATGCAATAACACTTCGTAAAGTTGTTGAGGAAACTCCCAAGCAGACACATAAAGATGATGGTGAGGGTGACAAACAAGATGAAAATAATGGAGAGCATGAGACCCCAATGTCAAAGAAAGACGCAGGCAAACAGAGCTCTATTGTACCACCTGTGCCTTTCCCCCAACGACTGCAGAAATCAAAGTTGAAAAAATAATTCTCAAAATTTTTGGAAGTGTTCAAGAAGCTGCAGATCAACATTCCATTTGTCGATGCACTGGAGTAGATGCCGAGCTATGTAAAGTTCATGAAAGATATCTTATCCAAGAAGAGAAAGTTAGGCGAATTTGAAACAGTGGCGTTAACTGAGGAATGCAGCGCAATACTTCAAAAGAAGTTACCACCAAGGCTCAAAGACCCGAGTAGCTTCACAATTCCATGCACGATTGACAGAAAATTCTTTGGGAGAGCGTTATGTGATTTGGGAGCCAGTATCAACTTGATGCCGCTCTCAATTTACTAGCAGTTGGGATTAAAAGAAGCAAAACCTACGAATGTCACACTGCAGCTTGCGGACAGATCACTCACTTATCCACGGGGCATAGTTGAAGACGTGTTAGTCAAGGTGGACAAATTTATTTTTTCAGCTGATTTCATAGTCTTAGACTTTGAGGAAGATCGAGATATACAGATTATTCTTGGGCGCCCATTCTTGGCCACAGGGAGAACACTAATTGATGTGCAAAAAGGCGAGTTAGTTATGAGAGTTCAAGATGAAGAGGTGACCTTCAAGGTGTTTAATGCAATGGAATCTCCAAGTGGTCAAGAAGAATGCTTTTAGATTAATGTTGGGGGTTTGAAAGGTCAGTGTTATTGGAGGAAGAAGGATGAACGCAAGTTTGGGGGTCTCAAGTCTCAAGAAAAAGTTACGCGGGTGGTCAAGGCATGGCTTCCAAAGCAATTCATCAAATATAAATTCGATCCAGACTAGAGAAAAGGGAGTAGTCAGGATGACGACTATAAAACAAGCGCTTACTGGGAGGCAACCCAAGTTTATTTAATTTAATATCACATTAGTTAGTTTTAGTTTTTAGTGATTATCTTAGTATTGGGTTCATTAGTTTTTATAATGTGCTTCACTCGTGTTGTTCCAGGTTATTCATGCTAAAGCCATCCAACCCGAATGCTGGTCCAGTTCATTTTCCAGAGCCTCAACCTTCTTCGATTTACCTACCTCCATACTTGGATGACAAAGAAGTCCCTCAAGACGATTGATCTATTCAAGGGAGTCATTCCTTTAATTCTTTCTATATTTACTCCATGAGGACATTGTCGTATCTAAGTTTGGGGGTGGTTTATATGCATTACATTCATTATAGTTTTTGCATTTATAAAAAAAAAAAAAAACATAACATTTTTTATTTTTTAGAGCATGCATTTGGAGTCACTTGAGCAATGTTTCATTTTAGTGGTAAAACTTTTGGCCAATGATAATAACTCGGTGAATTAGTTAATCACTTGTGTGAAATGAATACTGATTGTTAGTCCAATTCTTAATTGTTTACTAGTTTTGGCATTTCTTGAGACTCTATACACTTTTATGCACGTATTCAGTGTGTTGCATCAGTTAAAATTTGGACTAGGTTTGTGGATTACATGTTAGTGAAAGATAAAGAAAATCTCTATTGCTTATTTGATTATGTTACAATAAAGAAGTAAAAATAACTGCTTCAATGACTATCGAGAAAGGAAAATTGAAAAAATATTATTAATTATGATAGTTAAAAGCAGATTGACTAAGTTTATTTTTGTGACCTTAATTACTCGAATAAGTAAGCCCTTAGGAGTGTCTCTACACTTAGTGTCCTAAAGCCATCTGGTTTAGGAGTCATTGGTGGAAAGTTCGCTAAATGAGTAACTTTGAAAAGCCTAATAAAAATAAACACTGCACATGCCAAGGAAATATATATATATATATATATATATATATATATATATATATATACGAGATGGAGCGTAAGACGCACTCGTAAGAAAAAGAAATATATATGAAAATAAGTATATATAGGAGCCTTGTAATTTGTTAAATATCTTTTAGAGGCATTGGAATTCATTATACTTACACGAATTTTGATTGATTTGATGCATTGGATTCACACACACACAAAAAAGGTTGATTGTAATGTGATACTAGTGATATATTAAGTTATGGATGAAGCATGATTGTAAAATTTTACGTGAGTCGTTACTAATGAATCTCTGAGATTGATATTTCAATCATTATGTTGAATCATTGCTCGAGTTATTAGAGTCATCATATTTATTATATTTACTAGTTTTTATTTTTGTTTTGCTTGAGGGCAAACAAAGAGTTCAGTTTGGGGGTATTTGATAATTAAATTTTATATCTATTTATTTAATATTTTTAGACTTAATTATTTGTGAGTTTTTAAGTATTTTTAGTAATTTAAGTGTTTTATTTAATGTTATGTATTATTATTAATTTTAGTATTTTTATTTATTTTTAATTAATTTATATTTTATTTTGTAGGAAATTAATCACTAGTGGCATTGTTGTAATTTCTGGAAGAAGCTGGGGGCAAAATTGTAATTTTCGCAAATTGGGACAGCCGCGCATGGCGAGCGTATAGGCAACCAAGACACGGAGATCAAACGACGCTGTTTCAATCAAAAACTGCTGGCGTTCGCGCATTGCGCGGTCATGGACGAAACAGGCGTAAAACGACGTGGTTTCAAGGGATGCGACAGAAGAAGTGTCCGTGCAATGCGCGGATGTTCAGCGAAAAAAAAATAAAATAGAACGCGCGTTGACCAAGTCAACGCCGCGTTTGGCTTGCGCGGTAATTTCGGATTTCGCGAATTTTGAGACTTTTTTGATTCCAAATTAGATTTTAATTCCTATTAGGGTTTGGAATAATAAATCCTATTAGGGTTTGGATATATTTGAGGCCTATAAATACATGACAAAGGGAGAACACATACACACAATAACCTAGAGATACATTGAAGCATTGAAGCAAAGGAGACGACATTAAGGGTTCAAGAATTGGAGATTGAAGAAGCGCTACAAATATTTTATCCTTTATTCTTTTATCTTTAATTTTTGCTAAGATGTTGTTTAATTTGTGGAATTATTTTTATTTACTTATGAACTAATTTTATTTTAAGATTACAATGGAACCCAATGTTTAGTATAAATTAATTCTCTCTTGTTTCAATTATTAATCTTTATGATTCATTTATCATATTTTATGCTTACATGTTATAATTGTTTGGCCATACAATTATTTGATTTCCTAGATGGAATTGGAAGATAAAATCTAGGTTTTGATCTAAATATGATAACATGCATTATGTATAAAATAGGAATATATTTATACGTTGCATGTAAGTGTTTTGGGAATTTAAACTTAATGAATCTATTCTTAATTATTTTACATAGGAATATAGTAGATTAATTGGAATAGATATTTTTGTCAAACTCTTGGAAAAGGTTTAATAAATATTTATGAATTTTCACTTAATGAATTGTATTTATTAAATAGTTGTCAAGAGAGTGAAAATATTTTTACGAAACATTGGGGAAAATTGTAATCTTAACTTTTAAATATGATATTTATCTTTGCTTAATAATTTGCTTATTTTAGTTAGTTAATTTAATTCCATAAAATTTGAATCGGTTGCTTAAATAAAATTGAGTTGATATAAAATTAGTACTTGAATATTATTATTATTATTTTCTCGTGGGATCAATACTTTACTTACTATTATATTACTTGTTGGCCGCGTATACTTGCGTGAATACAACTATACATAAATCTGACAATAATGACCATTTTATATTTATTTATTTAATATTTTTAGACTTAATTATTTGTGTGTTTTTAAGTATTTTTAGTAATTTTAGTGTTTTATTTAATGTTATGTATTATTATTAATTATAGTATTTTTATATTATTTTTATTTATTTTTAATTAATTTATATTTTATTTTGTAGGAAATTAATCACTAGTGGCATTGTTAAAATTTCTGGAAGAAGCTGGGGGCAAAATTATAATTTCCGCAAATTGGGACAGCCGCGCATGGCGCGCGTATAGGTAGCCAAGACACAAAGATCAAACAACGTCGTTTCAATCAGAAACTGCTGGCATTCGCGCATTGTGCGGTCATGGACGAAACAAGCGTAAAACGGCGTCGTTTCAAGGGACGCGACAGAAGAACAATTCGCGCAATGCGCGGCTGTTCAATGGGAAAAAAAATAGAACTCGCGTTGACCAAGTCAACGCCGCGTTTGGCTTGCGCGGTAATTTCGAATTTCGCGAATTTTGAGATTTTTTGATTCCAAATTAGATTTTAATTCTTATTAGGGTTTGGAAAAATAAATTCTATTAGGGTTTGGATATATTTGAGGCCTATAAATACATGACAAAGGGAGAGCACATACACACAATAACCTATAGATACATTGAAGCATTGAAGCAAAGGAGACGATATCAAGGGTTCAAGAATTGGAGATTGAAGAAGCGCTACAAATATTTTATCCTTTATTCTTTTATCTTTAATTTTTGCTAAGATGTTGTTTAATTTGTGGAATTCTTTTTATTTACTTATGAACTAATTTTATTTTAAGATTACAGTGGAACCCAATGTTTAGTATAAATTAATTCTGTCTTGTTTCAATTATTAATATTTATGGTTCATTTATCATATTTTATGCTTACCTGTTATAATTGTTTGGCCATACAATTATTTAATTTCCTAGATGGAATTGGAAGATAAAATCTAGGTTTTGATCTAAATATGATAACATGCATTATGTATAAAATAGGAATATATTTATACGTTGCATGTAAGTGTTTTGGGAATTTAAACTTAATGAATCTATTCTTAATTATTTTACATAGGAATATAGTAGATTAATTGGAATAGATATTTTTGTCAAACTCTTGGAAAAGGTTTAATAAATATTTATGAATTTTCACTTAATGAATTGTATTTATTAAATAGTTTTCAAGAGAGTGAAAATATTTTTATGAAACATTTGGGAAAATTGTAGTCTTAACTTTTAAATATGATATTTATCTTTGCTTAATAATTTGCTTATTTTAGTTAGTTAATTTAATTCCATAAAATTTGAATCGGTTGTTTAAATAAAATTGAGTTGATATAAAATTAGTACTTGAATATTATTATTATTATTATTTCCTCGTGGGATCGATACTTAGTTACTATTATATTACTTGTTGGCCACGTATACTTTCGTGAATTTGTCTATACATAAATCTGACAACAAGCTTTTGGCGCCGTTGCCCGAGAATTATTTTTCTAATTGTTTTTCAATATTGATTTCAATCAAATTGATCTTAATTTAAACTTGTATTTTTATTTTTATTTTGTACTTTTTATTATTTGTTTTTTGTTCTTTTTTGTTTTTGTTTATGCATGTCATATCTTAGCGTATTGTGGAGACGGTCATTATTGTGGATGACAACTGATCAATTGACAGGGAAGTTCTTGGAATTTAATTCTTTTATTGCTTATTTGTAGACATTGTCAGTTCCAAGTTTGCGGGTTTTCTATATTTCGTTTTGATATGTATTGTTATTTATGTGTTTTGTATAGTTAGGTATAGATTTTCTTTTTTTAGGTTGTGTTACTTTAGTAATTAATTTTATTTTAGTTTATTGTTTATTTTTTATTTTTTATTTTTTATTTTTTATTTTTTATTTTATTTTATTTTTTTATTTTATGGGTATATTCACTGCAAACCCTCACGAGACACAACTCGTCCACTTGGGGTAACCATGGGGTTTAAAGGCTTGTTGCACATGCTAAGTGCAATCGTGAGTCCTACGAAAGTGGGGTAGCTTAGCATTTTTAGTTTTTTTATTTTTAGTTATTTAGTTTTTGTTTTATTTTTAGTTTTATTATATTTTAATAAAGTGATTCAATTAATTTGCAGGTTATTGCGTGTGGTGCCTTAGCCTTTTCGATGTTCCTATCCTACAAACCAAGCTTAGCAGAAAAGGGGATGAATGCTATATTTTCAGGGAAGTCATTTGTTTTTCAATTCTCTTATTTTATACATTGAGGACAATGTCTGTTTTAAGTTTGGAGGTGTGTCACAATATTTTTTTATTTTTTATTTTTTCATTAGTTAGGAATGTAGGTATTTTGCATTTAGGAAAATTGTGTTTTCATTGTGTTTTTAGGAGTTTGTTAGATATGCATGTTTTCCATTATTTTGTTTTTTAGGATGTGTCACTTTGGCAATGAATTAGTTGAATTAAATTTTTTGGGCAGTGATAAAAATTAGTTTTTATTTAATAACTTTTGAAAAATGGATAAATTTTTGCATAGTTTGAATTTTGGCTTTTTATTGGTTATTATTTTATTTGAGATCGTTTAATTTGTATGCACATGTCCAATTGTTTGAGCTAGTTTAACTTAAGGGAAGTTTATTTGGTTAAATGCTCATGATAGATATTTTTGAATTCTATATATTTATTTGATCGTAACTTAAAGAAAAATTGTGGTAAAATATAATTTTGGAGAGATGATTTAAGTAAATTTTCTGGGATTATTAAAATTATTTAATCTTATGAAAAAAAAATAGTTAAGAGAATTATGTGATGAGTTGAGATAGAGCGTAAAACGCACTCACTCAGAAATACGTGAAGAGAAGCGAGATGGAGCGTAAAACGCACTCGCTGGTGAGATGGAGCATAAAATGCACTCATCGAGGAAAAAAAAGAGAAAGAAAAAAATAAAAAAATGGGATGAAACATAAAATGCACCCATTTAATTGAGAAAAAAAGCTTAAAAGAAATTAATAATCCTAGTGGTGATTAAAAGATTAAAAAACTTTTTGATCTCCTAAGTTATATTTGCATGTATTAGCTTTGAGTGATGTGAAAAAATAAAAATATAGAGTTTTGTTGTATATTTTTTTGATATCTTTTATGAGACATTTAATTATGTGAGCGAATCTAAGTTTTTTTTCGTTAGTTTGATACATTTGGATTCACACACACACAAAGGGTCTTGAGTAAAGTAATACTAATAAATATGTTGAAATTTTATGACTTTGCATAATTTTGAAATTTACTTTCAGTTATTATTTAAAAATGTTTGAGGCTAAAATTGAAATTCATGTTGATTCATTGCTTGAGTAATTTTGGTTTAATTAGTAGAGTCTTAGTTTCTTAGTTTCTATTTTTTGTTTTGCTTGAGGGCAAGCAAAGAGTTAAGTTTGGGGGTATTTTATAATTGGATTTTATTCCTATTAATTGAATATTTTTAGGCTTAATTATTTGTTAGTTTTTAAGTATTTTAATTAATTTTAGATCATTTATTTAATTTTATGTGTTTTTATTATTTTTAGTTTTTTTATATTATTTTTATTTATTTTTAATTATTATATATTTTATTTTGTAGGAATTAAAGAAGCTAATGGCAATTCTGTAATAATCTGCACAAGTTGAGGGCAAAAGTGTAATTATAGCAACATTGATGGCATTTTCGTAAATAAGCAGAACAGTTGTTAGGCGCGCAATGCGCGGATGTGGAGCAGCTGAGCTCAGCAGGCAGCCAACGACGTCGCATAAGGCCGTGGGAATTAACCGTGCGCGCCATGCGCATATGAAGGCTGAAGTTAGGTTGATCCTGGAAGCGACGTCGTTTGGCTGTAGCATACGAGGTAATGCAAGGCGCGCCATGCGCGGTTCAGTTTAGCGTGCGTTGAGTTGGTCAACGCCGCGTTTGGCGACACGAAAATTGTACCAGGATAGGATTTTTCGCGATTTTGCATTAATTTGATTCCGAATTGGATTTTAATTCCAATTAGGATTATGAAAAATAAATACTCCTATAAATATTCTCATTCTATGTATTATTTAGGTGTTGGGAAAAAGCCAATGAACATTATGAGAGGCTAATTCCTTTCCAAATTTTGGAGTTCAAGAGCAAGCAATCTA
Organism: Hedera helix; assembly: GCA_947179155.2. NCBI lineage: Eukaryota > Viridiplantae > Streptophyta > Magnoliopsida > Apiales > Araliaceae > Hedera > Hedera helix. The sequence goes on from OX359270.1 coordinate 25,334,142, forward strand.
TCAACAAAGATGGATGCCATGGATGAAATAAGCTTGGAGATTGAAGATTGGCGGGAAACTATTTTTCTTCTCTAGTCTTTTTATTATTTATGTCTTTCATTGTTGTTGAATATTTTGTGATTATAATTTTATCTGCTATGAACGACTTTTTAATTTAAGATTTTAATGGAGGTTAATGTTAGTTTAAATTGATGATCTTTCCGTTTAATTGACACTATATGAATTGATCATTATATTTTGTGCGTTCATGTAATAATTGCTTGGCCAGTAATTAATTTGAGATAATCTATATGAATTGTGAGATTGATTATAGATTTGGATCTGAATATAATAACATGTGTTTGTGATATTCTGCGTTAGTTGTAATCCATAATTTGTGTATAGGATAGGAATATACCTATATTCCATGTGTAACCAATTTAGGGAATTTGTTCTTAATGAATCAGCTCTAATTTAAATTACATAGGAATATAGTAATTTAATTAGAATGGATAATTTTATTTGCTAATGGAAAGAGGCTTATAAATAATTAAGAATTCCTGGTTAACAATTCATCGTGACCGTATAATTAAATGGAGAATTATGAGATTTGAATGAAGCATTGGGTAAAATTAATAATCTTAGATTTATTTATTTTATTATTTATTTTTATTAGTTAGTTTAAATGGTAATTTTAGTTTAATTCATATGTTTAAATAAAATTGAGTTGATATAAAATTGGTACTTGAAAAATATTAGATGTAATTCTCTGTGGGATCGATACTTGACTTATCATTATATTACTTGTTGATCGTGTATACTTGCACGTAAATATTTATATAGAAAATACCCAACAATTAACGTTTTAAAGAAGGGGTAACTAAACCATATTCCGCTGCGCTAAACTATTTGATTAATAATTCATTCTTTCTTAAAACCAAAATAAGAAAAAAGTTTTAAAGTATCTATTCAACCCCCCATCCCTTCTAGATATCTTTCATGTCATTGGGAACTAACAATTGGTATCAGAGCAGGTTATCACATTTGAAGCCTTACAAGCTTGAGTAGATCTAATGGCACACAATAAGAACGGATCAAAACTCGATGAAGGTAACAGACCACCAATGTGTAATAAAGAAAAATTTGCTAACTGGAAAGTTCGTATGCAGGCTTACATGGATGCAATAGACGATGAGCTATTCGAGATAGTACTTAATGGGCCATTCATACCAATGAAGCTTGCGTTAACAATTGAAGATCCAGACAAGCTAGTAGCAAAGAAAAGAGAAGAATGGACCGACAATGAAAAGAAGGATGTTCAAAGAGACAAAAAGGCCAAAAACATCCTGTTTCAATCTCTAGATGATGAGCTGTTTGAAAACGTTGTCAACTGCAAAACATCTCAAGAAGTCTGGCAAACTCTGTTGATCATGCACGAAGGAACAGAAGAAGTCAGAGAAAATAAAAAATCACTGCTTATTCAGCAGTATGAAATGTTCACCCACATTTCAGGGGAGAACATTACAAACAGCTATGAGAGATTCAACTTGCTGCTAAATTCTCTCAAATCATTTGAAGAAGTCTATCCGAACAGATATCTCATCATCAAATTCATGAGATCTTTGTCGAGCAAATGGGATGCCAAAACCACAACCATCAGGGAGTCAAAGAACTTACACGAGATGACTGTACAACAACTCTATGGAAATCTTCTTACCTACGAGCTGGAGCTAAATCAAAGAGCGAAAACCTTATCTGAGGGAAGAAAGAAGGAGAAAAACATTGCTCTCAAAGCCTCAACTTCAACCCCTATCATAAACGTAGAGTTATTTTCGGAATCGAAAAGCTGCTATTAGAGTCGACACCAAAGTTAAGAAAGTTATTTAAAGAAGAGGATCGTAGAGTTTTCTCCAGCATCATAGAGCACAGTTCGTAGAGCAGATCATAGAACATCTTACTGACTCGTATAAAGACATTCGTAGAGTTGAGAATATTGAGTATCCTATATTAGATTCTACGTTCTATATCAAACTTAACGATTAAGCCAAGCTTGAAGATAGCGTCAGAACGGTCATTAGTCTGACAAATACAGAGTACTACAGAGTAAAGATTTCAAGGATGTTTCTTACCATTTTCAAATTCAGAAAGAAAGATAAGAAATACTACTTTGTAGAAAGTTTGTCACCTCACTTCAGAGGTAAGTGAGAATAACTGACCGATGGAATATATTAGGATCAAAAGCAAGTCTATTATCTACCCCCAAAAGTCAAAAGAGCATTAACTGCAACATCGGAGCATTAAATGCTTCCATGAAACTCTTCAACAAAATAATTTTTGAAGAACTATAAAATCGTATGAGGATTCAAATCCAATTACAAATCACACAAGTACAAAGTTGAACCTCTACGAAAGCTAAACGAAGAAATCTACTTTACAAAAAAGAAAAGAAAAAGTAGTTGTTCAAAGCTACTAAGTACTAGAAGAAGTCAAGCATCATTGCAAAGCTTAGCAACACCTCAAATTCAATCAACAATTAGTTGTGATTTATTTTATCTGTGTGATCATTATACCATGTCAGAGTGACTTAAAGATGTTTAAGTGTCCTAGACTAGGTGTACGAATATTCAAGTCAGAGTGACTTAAAGATGCCTAAGTGTCCTGAACTAAGTGTTTGAATATTCTGAAACTAAATGACTTAAAGGAATCTCAGTGATTTAGTTGTAATAGATTTTTGTGTCCTATCCTTAATGGATATCCTACTAATTGAAGTAAAAGAGTGGACTAAAAGTGTTGATACTCCGAACCACTTAAAAAATCTTGTGTCATTTACTTTAAGCACTTTATATTCTATCATAAACTGTTATAAACTGCTATATTTGTTAATGACTAATCTTCACATAAACTAAAGATAGAATCAAGACTTCATTAAAATTTTAAAGGGGATTTTATTCTAATATTCCATTATGCTAAATTAATTGAAGAAATTAATTATCTGGTAATTGGTCTTTAAAACAAGCAAAAGTTTTCAAAGATCTATTCACCTCCCTCCTAGATTTCTAATGTGCCTTTGAAAAACAACACTTTTATTAATAAACGATTAATATTACAAAGTATATACTTATCATATCAAATGTGATTGGGGGCATACTACTTTCACCATCTTGGTTTTACTTATTTTATGCAATGGTTTATAATACCAGACTTTTTAACTTAATTTTACACTTTAGGTTATCCAAAAAGTACTACACAACAATTACATATTTGAACTCTACACAAAAAATTGAATAATATAACAAATATTTGTGTAATGCCCAAAAATCAACTAGGCAAATCAAAATAGCTCGGCGTGCCAAAAACAGCCCACAAACTTCCCAGAAAAATTCTGTACAATCTAGAAATTTTTATTTTCATGATTTTCGTGTTAGTTTCATGAATTTTTATCTCATTTGTTATGCATCAGATTAAATTCATTTTCGAATATGTTCTACCTTATACTTTATAATATTTTTAAAAAATATAACATGTGTGAAAAGAGTTGGCAAGACCTGAAAACAGTGGGGTGAAACATCCTGCTCAAAACAGTTTTCATACTTAGCTTTCTACAGATTTTGTACAACTCTGATTTTTAAGACAGTTTTGAGGAATTTTATCTTGATCATTATACACAAATGCGATCATTCATGGACATAATTATAGATCATACAACATAGTATTTTACAGAAATATAACTTGTATAAAAACATTTCATTAATACTCTAAATCAAGGCCCGAAAAAACCAGGCTCAACATAGAAAACATACTCGGGCTTCTTTGAACAATTTGATTCCAAATATTCTTACAATTTATTTTGGTTCCTTTTTCTACCCATATACATGGAATAACATTTAAGACTCATTAATACACATCATAAGACTCTTAGTTCCCACATAACACATTACTTAATTTTAAAATCAACTCTTTTGAAAATAGAGTTTTAAAACTCAGATTTTCTAGTAAAAATCTAGATTAAGCCTATACGACATATATCGAACCCATGAAATTACCAACATAAGACTCATGAAGTTTTACCTACTTACCATTACAAAGCTTCAATCGTTTAGGCTTTTGAATCCTCGCATGCTAATTGAATTTAACAACTTATCACAACATTTTATACATGCATAGACCATTTACATAGCCATATGCACACCCTTTTGGTTCTTAGAATTACTACATATTATATTCATATATAGTTTGATCACTCAACATTTACTTGGTTTTATTCCTTTTATTCATAACTGTCAAAACATACCATACATTGACATCTTTTTAGTTTGAAAACAAAACTTATCTTTTGCTTCTTAATTTCATGAATTAGTATTTTAAGTCATTTATTTACACATATATACATAATTTCTTAAATCCTCAATTGATTTAATCACTCAAAATATCACATCTTAGTAGTTTTAGTTCTCTTAGGAGTTTTAATAAGCAACTGGTGGGCATTCCCTTAATAATAAAAACTTTATATGTTATCTATTATAAAATAACACAAAACTCCGTAACATATCATGCCTTATACCTCCTGGATCCATCATGATCCTCAATCATTCACAAATCCTTCCACAACAACCGATGAAACAACTAATAATTATATGATTAATCTAGATGTTTAAGGTTAGTAAATTTATAACCTTTCAAAGCTAAGTTCATTGCTTGATATTGCCACTGGTTAATTGATGTTTGATCTTTGTTATAGATTGCTTGGATAATTTCTAAAACTATTATCTTTCCTCTTTTATTCTCCCTTCAGTCGGGTTCATCTTTCTTTCTCTCTCTACGAACTTTCTTCCTCCCACATAGCAAAATAAAAAAATGTCAAGGTGTTTGGAAGCTAATAAGGACAGAGCATACATGTATATGTACATAATAACACTTCCCATATTAGTTTTATTTGCCTCCTATAACAGCCCCTGGTTAAACCCCTAAACTAGCTTTCAAACTAGTCTATTCACTTAGCCCCTAATCAAATCACTTCCCCGCTGCTTCTTGAGATGTCGAGCTGTCATCTCCCCTGCCCACTAGGTTACTGAAATAAGCTCTTCATGTCCCTAATGTCTTATCCCAAAATGCCACAATGCTGATTGGATCCAACAATATGACTAAATAAATTTTCATTAACCACCAAGACTACCGAAATGGGCTGGGAAAAAAATGCAATAAGGATGGGTTTATTTTTAATTTCAAACCTTGACTGAACCCACTCCTATTAACCCCAATTAGCTGCTGAAAATGCTTAAAGAAAAGAAAACATGGCTGGACTATTTCTCCAGCAATTGGGTCAATGATTGACTTGATTCGATTTATCCATGTTAACTCTCTTAACTTTGGGCTTGGTAGAGCAAATAACTTTGGCCTTTAAAACCTCCTACCCAAAATGATTGGGCTTAATTGATTACAACCTTGATTTGTTAACCAAACATTTGACCTTACATTAATAAAACGTCACAAACCCCTATCTTTCCAAATTAAAATTCTGGGCCATAAAATAATTATTGAATATTATTTCATATATATTAATTAAGTTAGTTCCTTAATTAGTTAAGCATTTAGTCTAGCCCATGTAATTAATTAAATAAATTAAAGTACATGGCTCACCTTATTGTTCCATATGTAATGTAATTATATTTACTTTATTAATTACATTACTTCTTTCTCCACATTATTCTCATACATATCCTCAACACATACATAACTAATATATATTAGCTTTCCTTTTCATTCATTAATAATCTTGGTAAATAAATATATATTTATACATATACATATTTATTTCCCCCACATTTTTAGTACAAAAATAATTTCATATAACTATTTATTCTTAAAGTCCTTTTGTATTAAAAGTCTCTATTTGCACCTTATAGTATACAATATAGGTTCTTTATAGTACAAAGATTATATATATATAGTAATCATTGTTTCACATTTCCTTTTTCAAAACTAGGTTCTAATCTCTAACCTTTATTTAACCTTTTAAATTTTCCTTTAAAAGAAATCTTGCCAATATCCGGGATATCATATTTAACGCATCAAACAGTGTGTCATTTGAATTTCTCCATAAAAGGTTATGACCATTTTGGCATAGACTATCTAGACTGGTTATTTTGGCAGAAGTACATGTTTACCACCTTAGTTTTTCCATCTTGAGTACTTTGTATTTGGTATTTGAAGGTTTTTGTGACTACCGTTTCAAGTCTCAAAGTTCTCTAGTATTAGTTATATTTGATTCTATTTTACCAAGTAATATAATTGGTAGTTTGAAAGTCGCATAAAAAATGGGAAGGTATTTCATTAACCTAAGCATTGAGGGTTATTCCTTGTTAATTTATAAATACCTATCTTGTACATGCATAAGAAATCAGAGTTTATTTTGAATGAATTAATATTTGAGCTTTAAGTTTGTTTAGAAGATGAATTTCTTCTTATTCTAACTCTTATCCCTTGAGCGGATTCCTTTTGGTGGTGAGCTTTATCTCTTATCCTTTGGATTGCAAGTTCCCATTGGTTGCGAGTTATTCTTATCTCTATCAGTGAACTTCCATAAAGTGACGAGGTTAACCCCTATTTCTATTCGTTTATTTCACCACTCCATTTTTTGACGTTATTATGATTTTACTTTATTAAGTCACTCATCAAATCAAATAGCTCATATTAAAAATATATTAATTAAGAGTTTAAACTATAGTCACTCTGACTTAATTTTGCAATAAAGAGAACGCGTATGTTCAATATATGGGATGCCATATTAGTAGGATCACAAACTCAATTGCTTAATTAATTAGGCTTTAATGTTAATCAAAATTTCATATTAAGAACTCAACTTATCACAAAGGCATACTTGAACGCGGATTAAAGTGTTATAATATGATGGTGATGATCTATAGCTTAATTAGTAAGAGGACACTAACTTATCAAGTAGGTGAAATGCTTTAATACTAATCAAATTATCAACAAACAAGGCCTACAAGTAATAAGTTTCACAAAACTCTGAAGATTATACAATAATAATAATAATAAAAAATCATGTAACACAAACGATTAGAACAATCTAATTAATTCTTACTTTTTTTTTGGTAATTTAAAACACACCCGACACTAACACACCTAATATTCGAACCCCCGACCTCACGGTAACTATGAGACTGGTCATATCACTTGAGTCAATGGCACTCGTTATTCTTACTTGAACTATTGTCCTAGTCAAATTCAAGTCTTTACTATTGATCTTTCCCCCTTCTTACAACATGTGATGGTTATGATGAAGGGAAGAAAATGACCAATGATATCATAAGCCAAGCTTACCCGGATCACTATGGCTTTTCCAATTTGTAAACCATGGATATTAGGGTGCGATCATATTAACATTAATATATAAAATTCACCTTTAATGTGTATCCAAACACTAAAATAGAAGTTTAAGTTAGAGGCCTATAAGCTTTACTGTAACGACCCCGTAATTCAACTAACTTTATTATCTTAAATTTCATATTTATTATACCTTATCTTCCTTATGTCCAAATTTCAGTTCGTTAATAATCTTTAATCACCTCATTTAATCCATTAACTGACTCTACTATCATCAATTACCATATTTCTCGGTATAATTTTTTTTTTCTTTCTTTTTCTCAATCATTGTATTAAAGTATTTGGATATTTAATAATCTAACTTTTTGATCTTAGTCCCTGGTTCGCAACCTTCACTTTTTCTTTCTATTACACGCATCATAAAACTCAACATTCAAAATTTAATATTATTATATTCATACAATATTTTTTGTTTCACGATTCATAATTAAACATATAATATTCTCTATCGTAACAACTACCTTGAACAATCACATTTCACATTTTAATTCTACTCGTCCTATCCGGACCAAATTTGTATGTATACATATACAACGTATCAACATAAACTTGGCAAATTTATCCACATTGAATTATAATATTGAAAATATAATGACATTCACGACCTTCTATGGTAAACCGTCTCTACATAATCTGATATTCTTAAATTTCATTTCTTTACCTGCAAAAATGTATATTATGCAAGTAATGAGTACAACGGCTCAGCAAGTTCAACAGTTTACACATTTCATGCTTCACGTAGCACATACCTTAACATGTTTGGTGTGCGTCATACATCATGTGCTGTGCTTCTACTATAGTAATATATCTCACATCATTGCACAAAGTACACATAGTTGTCATATTATCCACAGATTACATAACACATAATGTATATGCATTTGAACAAATATTAACATATCATAACAGACAACATTTAACATTAAAGGATTGAAGAACTTGCCTATTTTGTAGAACTAATGATTACCCATTCTATAATGCTTCTCGTACAACCTATTATTATAAAATAATCAATTAATAATTATTTATCTCTTTATGATATTAATTTAATTAATTAATATCATATCCGGGGAAATTATTAAATAATATGATTAATTATATTAACCTCGTCCTGTAAAATATTAAAATAACTTAATATCAAACACATTTAATACGGACAACCCGGCTCATCGGATAAAATTTAACATATTTGGTTGTCCGAAAGTTTTTTATTTAACCATTTTCTAAATTATAACCTTATTAGATTAATATTTAAACAATTAAATATTAATCCTCAATATTTAATATTTTTACAAAAATATTAAATTAATGCCCAAACATCATTCTATATTTTTAGTATTTTTCTATATTTTTCTATAATTTTTAAACAATTTTTAAACATTTATTTCAATTAAAAAAAATTTCTGGGGGCATTTTGGTAATTTTCGTGGTTCAAGGACACGTTGGTTATTTCCTAAAAAGGTCGGGGCTATTTTCGTAATTTCCGCGCTCTAGGGACACGTTCGGTATTTTCTTAAAAGGTCAGGGGCACGCTGGTAATTAACCAGCGGTGTGACCGCCGTGCATTGCGCGTGGCACGTTACTGTAGACGCCAAACGACGTCGTTTCCCCTGCCGGTTTTTGGCCTCCGCGCATGGCGCAGCTCCCCCCTTCAGCGTCCCAAAACGGCATCGTTTTGGCCCCGACTTTCGCAAGAAATGGCTGCCGCGCAATGCGCGGATAGCCCATAATTTATTTATTTTATTTTCTTCTTCCAGGAGCTTCAACATACACCACAAAATCCAATTTTGATCCATATTTTTACCATATAATTACCCTAAACACTATAATTCACATATATACATCCTAAAAATTATTTAGAACAATTCTTCTAATTATTTTCTAATTATCCATAAAATTTATTTAACATCATAAATACTTAAATAAATCACATAAAATAATTTATACCTTCCTTGGCTTGTAATTTTTCCTCTTGATGGCACCAAATATTTCCTCTTGGTGGTGGCTATGGTGGTTGTCGGTTGTGAGTGGTGGTAGCTTTGGGTGGTGAGGTGGTGGAGAGAAGAATGAGAAATGGTTATCTTTATTTATTTATTTTTTTTTCTCTCTCTTTTGTTCCTTTTTCCTTCTCTTAAATAACCAAAAGGCTTAATCACTTTTTAGCAACATAATAAGTCCACCGACTTTGAAGCTTGCGGATTGACACAAAATTTTTCATGCGTAATTAATTAATTTAGTACATTACGTAGTTATTTCGTGTAATAAATATTTTATATAGTGTATATAAAATATTTATTTTAATTCACTAAAAATCATAAATTGATTTATAAATAATATTTATACCCTTTTTAGGTGCTTTACATGATAAATTTTGTACACTCATAATGACATGCATGTGATTATATGAGGTAATTTGTACCTCTAAAATTCATAAAATAATTCATATAACATATAAAAATTATTTTTTGTAATTTTTTATTTTATTACTTGAACAACATGTTACACTAACATGTTCACGTTTCTAAAATATTATTCCTCATAAAAGTCATAATAATTCCATTATACATAAATATAAATTTTAATAAATTAAAACCTTCCTTTTTCCTTATTTATTTTTCATTTCCTTACTATTTACATTAACTTCTTTATATATAAATTATATAATTTAATTTTATGTAATTTATATATTTACATTCTCCTTTCTTAAATAATTTCTTAAATTACACAATAATTATCAATTAATTATATAACCAAAATAATACATTTATTAACTCTCTTAATAATTTAATCCTCTTATATAAATTATATAATAATTCTTATATAATTTATATAATTATTCTTCCATTAATCTTTTACTTTAATTTTCTTATATAAATTATATACTTTATTAGTATATAATTTATAAAATTACTTCCTCCCCTTATTAATTTCTAAACTTCCTCCACAATTCTTGATAAAATCTGAAATCAATACATACAATTTTACTAATTCCCTCATTACCTTTTCATTATTTTTCGGATTAATTTAATTATTAATCCCTTTATTTTCATAATTAATGAAATTTATAATTATCACAATTAAACATGCACACCTATATATATATATACATATTTAATTCATATATTTCACATTATCACATTAAATTATTTAAATAATAATTTCTACACTTCCACAATAATTTTATTGTACAATTTATTGTACCATTACATATAATTTCTCTTATTCTTAATAAATTATTTTTAAATAATTTATTTACTTTTCAATTATTTTAAAATCAACACAATTCATCACCATATTTGTACAGATTTAATTTACCAATAAACTCCCTTCACCTACTTTAAATCACTTAAAATATCACCAATAATTTAAACAACCTTGACAATTTCATTAAATTCTCATTTAATATTATTAAAAAAATCCTGAAAATTTGGATCCTCATATTTACTGTTTTAAAAAAAAATGAAAATGAATCACGGGATTCTAAGGTGTGATTATATTAGCACTAATATACCGAATATGCCTTCAATGTGTATACAAAACACAGTTATAGAACTTATATTACATTTGTGTTCCAAGATTAAGTTGGAGGACTTATAGTTGGAAATAGATTCCGATTACTCCCATTAACGGACCATATAGTGTGTTTCAATACTTGAACAGTTAGAATAACTACCTAAAAATGAAGGTAAGAGAAATAAATATAAAAACATACAATAGTAATGACGAAATATTAAATATTAATAATATTATAGTAAGAATATTATTTTAATAATTTTCAATAAATAGTATTACAAAAATTCCTCTAAGAACAAGCTATAGTAGGGTCCAATTGCTTGAAAGTAACGGAAGTATCCCATGCGTAAGTGAAACTGATGGAACTATGTGGGTAGATAGGGTTTCCGTTGTTAATAAGACATTTGTCACCCTGCTTCGATAAAATTGTCGGATCAACTTTTTCCACAGTATGAAAAGCAGGACAAGATAATATTACATTTAACTGAGTACAATAGTTATTATTAGAAATTGTAACATTCCACTCTGGCTTTTGTAGAACTCGTAACCCAGTCGGATTTTGATAAATAGTAACATTTTTTTCTTGGCTAGAAGAAGCATCTGTCACATGATAAACATATGATTACATATATATAATAAAATGAAATGTCATTTTTTTATTTTTTATTTTTTTGCAAAAATGCTAAAGAAATTCATTACTAAAAAATACAGATTAGAATTACCTCAATTACACTTATGCTCAAATTTCTTCCAATAAAAATATTATTTTTAGCGATATTTTTAGTGACACGATTATAATCAATGACACATTAAAATTCGTCACAGACAATTATGTTGCTGAAAATATTACAAAAAATAATGTTTATGTCGCTAAATATGTATTTAAAAAAAATTGAATGATGGATGTAATGAAAGTGATCTTAAACTAAAAAAGACCCTTGATCTAAAAGGATTAGATAAGTGGTATGAGGTGTGTGTATATATATATTGACACCTGAACACTTGTATATACCTTTATATCTTAGCATCCATCACACTTTTTGCTTGTTACTTGTTACGACATCATTCCATCATTTATTTGTGTGTATTATGTACAATATGTTTGTCTAAATTCAAAACGAATTTCAAAATATTTTTATGTTTTTGCCACCAGTGAAGAGAAAAGGAAAAACTTACCCAAAAAAAAGCTTTAAAAGAAAACGAGTTAAAAAGTTGTGTATTTACCTTTGTATAGAAGTGTAAGGATTAAAACTGAAAAGATGATCTTCATGGTGGCAGCCATCAAGACTAATTGTATTGCTTTCTAATGTTCAAACTTTGATAGAGGCACATATCATACTTATAGATAAGGGAAAAACTATTTCCACATGTCTTTTTGATATTTTTACATAATTCTTTATCATATGAGATCTGACTCATTTTATGCTCATGTGAGAGAAAATCGTGTGAAAATATCAAAAACACATATAAAAATATCAGTTCTCATAGATAAAAACAAACGAGATGGGAAGATATTTTGAATTATTGTAATAAATTAGATATCTAACTTTATTTGATGGTGTTGAATATTATTGATAATCAGATTATGCCGATAAAAAACTATTTATTATGAATTTATGACATTAAAATTATTTCTATAAATGTCTTACTTTTTAAAATTAGCTTATTAAAAATTGCTAAAACAAGACAAATATAATCATATTATAACAATTAAATTGTAAACATTAGGTTATTTATGAATATTAATTAGATTGAGCACGTTGTTAAAACAAGACAAATAAATTGGAAATATATATGTATTGACTTACTGAAAATAAGATTATTTATGAATATTACACAGATCGTGTTTGAATATATTGTTTCTAATTTTGACTGTTCTGGTTATAGAAGTAATATGATTATTTTGATATATTGTTCAGATAATATGTAAAAAAAAAAAAATAGTAGGATTTGCTTATTTAAAAATGTCATAAAAAGAGAAATAAGCAAAAAGTCTATATAGATTTAAGATTTGCTTAGTCATAATAAAATAATGAAAATCATTTCTTCAAAAAACAATGATGAAAATTAAACTACTAATGATGTTTCATTGGGCCTGTTTGATTTTCATCTATTTCTTATTATTGTTATTATTAATTTGGATTTGCTCACTCAAAATGCAGAAAAAAGACGAAGAAGCAAAAAATTAATTTTTCATTTGCATTGATAATCAAACTATCATAATAACCCTAGGCAAAAATCTTAGCATTCATATCAGATCTAGGGAGGGTTCTTCAAATGTTGGAAAGACCCTCTCCTAGGTCCCTTTTTCTTTTAAAAAATTGTTATTTACATTAATAAAAATTAATATTTTCATAAAATCTCTCTCATATAAGTGTGAGATTCATTTACTATTCATGCGAGAGAGATCTTATGGAACTATCACTTTTTTATGTAGAAATATCAATTCCATTCTTTTACTCTTTATTGCATAATAATTTATTCTCCCATTTTATGGAGCTTGTTTTCCTCTTTTGTGGGATTTATTCTGCACAAGATGATTAATTTTTTCTTTTTTTTGAAAGGGTTTCATTATAATCACTTGTGATATTTTACTTTCTTTGTTTTGGAGATAACATTTTCCGTTTATGAAAGTTTTTTTGGGTGCACAAATTGATGAAAATAGATTATTTAGATTTGTGTGTGACATTATTATGACAGCTTATTCTTCGATTTCTCGTGTTGAAGAATTATTCACACCTACATATTCTATTATTATTTTTATAATATAATCGTGTTTCAAAAATACCTGTGGTGTTTACTAATTGTTGCTACGATTGATCCATTTCTCAATTATCTATTATTTTGTTTGAACGGATTGTAATATTTTTTTTTATTGTAATTTTTTCGTCTTTTTATAACATATTATAGTTTTAATATATTTCAGTCTTTTGGATTGTTTGATCGAAACAAAAAGACCACCACAAAAAAAAGAGTTAAATTAGATATTATGAGTATTAAGTTGAGTATGATTGAAATATTTCATCATAAGTGAATAATGATAGTTTCACAAGTTCTTGTCTTATATGAGCATGTGATTCACTTACTATTTATGCAAGAAAAACAATCTTAAATTATTATTATCACTTGTAAAAATATCAAATCTCTTAATTCTTATAAATCTCTTTTACGTAAGTGTTTTTTTTTTTAAAAAGAAGAAGTAAATTTTACTATATTAATTCTAAAAATAGGGATATGTTTTTTTATTCATTACAAAATTATATATATATATTTCTATTTTTAAACTGTAAAGTGAAATTAAATTCTCAATATGTTATTCCTTTCATTGATAATTAATCATATCACCTAATTATTTGCTAATTGGTACAAAAATCTTTTCTTGCGCTCGTTCTTTTGAGTCCACTTGTCATTTTTTTTTCTTCTGTAAATCAACCAACAAAAAAAAGAAAGAACCTCTTTTTTCTTCAAGCACACAATATAATCAATATATTAACTCCTACTGACCATCACAATCTTACAACTATTAAACTAAATATTTCAAGAACTTTGATATCATAATGAATTCACATATTAACTTCACATTAACCTTCACAATTACATTATAATTTTGTAGCTATCAGGCTAAATGTTCAATAAATTTAAGATAAACATGAAATAAACTTATATACTTCAATTTATTTAATTTTATAAATAAGATTTTTTTTTAATGGAAGGAGTATATAACTTAAATCCTTTTCATAAATACAATTTCTCTTTCAAGAGAAATCTGGTTTTGTTCTACTTTATATATATATATATATATATATAGGAAATTGTTATTTTTACAAGTAAAAATTAATATTTTCACAAGATCTTCATCACATAAGTGTGATACCCATTTATTATTCATATAAGAGAGACCTAGTGAAACTATTATATATATATATATATATATATATATATATATATATATATATATATATATATATATAATTACTAAAACAAGAAAAATAAATTAAAATTGTATATAGGTTTGCTTATAATAATAATTTGTAATTAAAGCAAGATAACAAAGTGTTGAAAATTTATTATTTATGAACATTACATTGAATTTGTTTAGATTTTTTTTATTAGAATAATATGTAAAATTATTTTGGTTTACTAATTCAAAACTACTAAAAAACAATATTTAAGCTAAAAAACTATTTTGATTTGCTTGTTGATATTTAAATTATGACAATCAAATTGCAAAAATCAACTTATTTATGAATATTGAACCTATTAAAAAAATACAAATTATTTTGATTATTGAAGTAGTTTATTTTTTGTGATTATTGAAATAATTTGTAAAACTTTTTGGATTTACTAATTCAAAAATGTTAAAGATTATAATCAGTTTCAAATCAGTAAACTATAAGTTGTAGGTTGGATTTTGTACAGACATGGAAAGGATTCAAATTGAAACTTAGTTTTAACATAATTCAGGTAGTTTTTATTTATAAAATATTAAACATTTCTTATAATAATCTTTAATCCCCCCCCCCCCCCCCCCCACACACACACACATAAATTGGCGTCGTTGATAATATTTGCATATTATCCAACAACAAAAATTAATAGTGGAACCCACATAGAATTGTACACTCTCGTACAGTTTTAAAAGTTATAAGAAGATGAATGGGTTAAAATTTTTGTACTAATGTTCCTAATGAATAACAACGTGGTAGTTCTTGTAACGTTTATTATTTAAATAGTGAACGTCTCATTTTGTACGTTAGCCCAAATTATCAAAAAATAAATCAACTTACACAAAGAACAGTCAAAAATCATACCAAAAAGCTTGATGGTTTCAGCCGTCGGGGGATAGCTCTGGTGTGAGAATTAGTACAGGCCAAAAGTGATATCAATTGAGAGTTTTAATTGTATTGAAAGTAATAATAGAAGAGTAATTGAAGTACCGTTGACCTCCACTTATGACTGTATTTGTAGTTTCTTTGCACTTTGTCCATGCACGCTCGAAACCAATTAGAAGTAAAAGTCTAAATTAGAGTACCTTTATAACTGAAACTCACAACTAAATGAATTCATAATGGAAAAAGTCTCCTTATCCCTTCAATGTTGGAAACCCAATTAAACACAACCAACCCAATTATATTAAATTGTAGACTCCAACCCTTCTAGAATATCAAACCGTAAAAATATATTGTAATGATCTAGCACTTGTACTGAGCCCAAAGTACTATATTAATATAGGCCAGAACCTGAATCGGGCCTTAAATATAAGCAAATCCAGACCAGCACAAGTATCGGGTCTTGAATAATTTTATTCTAGCATTACCCCCCACTTTCCTATTATAAAAAATTTATAATAAGAGAGTAATGCTAAAAACTGACCAAATTAATTGAAAAATAAATTCCACTTCTCCATCACTACATTTGTAAAAAATTGCCATAACGCACGTGCCTAAATAAAATTTTCATTTCGTCTTTTCAAATCCGTCGTCTGCGAGAATCATGCCCATCATTAGGTCTCAGCCCCTAAATCAAACCCAACCTTTCATTTTTAGATTACTTTCGCAAAAAAATTCCCAGCTTCTTCACTTTCCTCTCCACAAAAAAATAAAATAAAATTGGCACCCCTTCTCTTCCTCCGATCATTTTCCCCAAAGTGAACTTCCTTCTTTCTCAACAACAATGACCAAAACCCCCTCCCCGTCCAACCTTACAATCACCTTCAGTCCTCCCCTAAACCTTTCTGAGTAGAGGAAGATGGACAACTGCAAAGTCAATGAATTTGAAAAGGTATCCACCGTCGCCAACATCAGATATAATGTATCAACTTGCCACCTTAAAGCCATTCGTCAACGATACCAAATCCCAAGTGAGTACCTGATACGAGCCCTCAACCTAAATGAAAGGATATACTAGCGCCTCAATGTGGGCTCGATCAGTATGCCCATCTATGCCCTCAAATACGGCGTCAGATTTTCTCTTTATAAATTCATATCCTCTTTCCTCGCTTTCGTTGGGATTGAGTTTTCTCAACTCGTTCCCAACTCCTAAATTCACCTCATTTAGTTCATAACCTTCTACTATGAATGCGAAGTAGAACCATCCCTTGATTTCTTCTTTTTTATTTTTAAATTAAGTCGCTCCAAAGAACCTTAATTCAGACAGCTAACAAAACAACCGAGTCGGCAAGTATGGATGACCACTCCTACCAGCAAGAAATGGTGGATTTTCGTCTGAGGACCAGACACTCATCTTCTTCCGCCCTAGGGGTGAACCTTCTAAAAATACCCTCGGCCTCGATCATGTCCCCCTACTTCGGGAGAAGGAGTTCCAAGAGTTCTGTGCCAAGATGTCGACCTCTCCCTAGTCACTTGACCTACTATCAGACTAGGAATGGTTGTTTAATCACAAATATAAGTTCCTAACCTTTTTCCTACAAATTATATGAACTTACCTTTCCTGTTTAATTAACATTTCTTTCTCCTTCTAATCCTTCTTCTTTTTTTCCTTTTTAGTAAGTATCTACAAACCCAAACCCATAACTTCTCTTTCTCTTCCTCCCCCTGAACACCCATCTAAAGCCTCCGAACCCCTTATACCTCTCCTAAACTCTTCTTCTGACCTCGCCGAACCTATAATTACACCTTTCAAACCCTTGATTATAATCGTCGAATCCATTTAAATCGAAGAACAACCAACCTCCAGCATCCCTGAACTCACCAATCCTCCCGAACCAATTAAATTCCAAATAATCCCAACCAGCATCACTGTTGAACCCACCGAACCCCAAAAGTGGAATAATAATAAAACTTAAGAATTGAAACTCAGCTAGGATTTTAATAAATAAAATATGATTAATGGGTCAAGATTAGGGTTTAGGAACTTGCCTTGATGTCCGATTATTAAATTTACGGCTAAAAATCCTTTCTTGGTCAACATATAATAATAACATAATCAAATAATAATAATTTAGTAACTCATGATATTAATTTATGTATTTAATATCACTCACAACATAATTATTCTACCCGTCAAATCTATTTCATTATAATTAATTATAACATAATTTGGTTATCTAATTTAATTGTACCCTTTTTATGTCCTCATATGTAAAACACTTAATTATTAATTGAAATTATTCTTCAAAATTGGAAAAATGATAAATTTAGTTTATAAAATATTTTTATATATTTTACTGATTTTCTAATTACTTTTTATTAATTTTTAAACATTTATTTTAATTAATTAAAATCCTTGATGGCATTTTGCTAATTATATTGAAAAATCCGGACCGGTGGCAAAACCGTAATTAACCGAAACTTTGGTCCACCGCGCATGGCGCAGACCTGCCTCTTCTTAGCTCCAAACGACGTTGTTTCATATGCCGGTTAACAAAAAATTTGGTCGCCGCGCATGGCGCGGTTCACCCCTCTCTCTGCCTCGAAACGACGCCGTTTCGTTTCAACAAAAGAAAATTTTAACCATTTTTGAACACCATTTTAACAACATAAATACTCTAAAAAAGATATAATCCATAAATACACATCCAAAAATTATCTAGAGCAATTATCTTAATTATTTACTAATTTTTCACAAAATTATTTTATCACAAAAAATAGTAAAATAATTCAAATAAAAATAGTTGTATACCTTCCTTATGCTTGAAAATCTTCCTTTGGAGCTTGTTATACCCTTTGATGGCACCAATATTTTCTCCTTTCTTAGTAGTGGGGGTGTTCGGGTGGCGGCGTGGTGGTGGAAGAAGGAGAAATGAAGTGGAATGGTTATTTGTTAATTTGTTTTAATGTTTGGTTTAATTATTATTATCCTTCACTTATTCTTATTAAGCTTCAAGTGTATCAATTAAGTTTAATTACCACTCCAAGTCCACCGACTTAGAGTTAATTTGGTAAAAATTTCATGCATGCTTGCTAATATAATACATTACATAGTTATTTCTTATAATAAATATTTTATATAATGTATGTAAAATATTTATTTTAATTTACCAAAATTCATAAAATGATTTATAAATAATATGTATATATTTTTAAGGTACTTTACTTGATAAATTTTATACACGCATAATGACATGCATGTAATTATCTGAAGTACTTAATATTCCCAAAATTAATAAAATAACACACACAACTTAATAAAATTAATTTTTTTCACGTTTCAACTTTGTTACATATACATTACGTAAACATCCATGTATTTTCTATTACTACATAATATATACATATATCAATTATTATTATTATTATTATTATTATTATATATATATATATATATAATATATATATATATATATATATATATATATATATTATGTATTATAATAATTTCTTTCACATATTTAAATCACAAAAATATTAAATCTCATAAAAATAGAAATAATTCTATTTTACCTAAACACAATTTATCTTATTAAAAATAAGAATTATTCATATTTATTTATTATTTTTTTATCACTATTTCATTTATTTTATATAAATTATACCGTACAATATTGTATAATTTATATAATTATTACCTTTTCCTTAACAAATTTATTTTCTTGTATAAATTATATATTTACTCTCACATAATTTATATAATCATAAATTCTTTTATATTTAATTATATTTCCTTTTATAAAATATAAAATTTATTACTATATATTTTATATAATTAGTTACTCTTCTTAATAATTCCCAAAATTCCCTATAATAATTAATTAATCTATAATCAATAATTTTGACATTGTTAATTCTTTTGTTAACTTTAGTTTAATTTAGAATTAATTTCCAATATTAATCCCCATTTTATTAACACAATTCATTAAATTAGTAACTGTAACAATAGAGTATATATATATATATATAAAATTAATTTACACAGTTCACATTACCTACCTAGTTTAAATAATTAAAATATACATATTTTATTTATTTAAACTTTTTACACGTCATAATATCCTGGATATTACATTATTTCCCCCTTATAAAAATTCCTTCCCGGAATTTCTACTCTAACTATTCAAATAAACGGGGTAATTCTTTCGCATTTTCTCTTCTAATTCCCACGTGGCTTCTTCAATGTTATGATTTTGCCATAGTACTTTAACGGAAGGAATCACCTTATTTCTTAAGACTTGCTCTTTCCTATCTAATATTTGGACATGAATTTCTTCATAAGTTAAATCCTTCTCTATCTGAATAGGTTCATATGCTATGACGTGCTTATAATCTGGCTTGTACGGTTGGAGTACTGACACGTGGAAAATATTATGTATATGCTATAATTCTAGAGGTAGAGCCACTTCATATGCCACTTCCCCAACTTTCTTTAATACTTCGAACGGTCCAATAAATTTAGGACTTAATTTACCTTTCTTTCCGAATCTAATTTTTCCCTTCCATGGAGACACTTTAAGAAACACGTGGCTTCCCACCTCAAAATCCCGACTTTGCCTATGAAATCTGCATACTTTTTTTGCCAATCCTGAGCTGCTACTAACCGAGCTCATATCAACCTGACTATATCCGCCGCTTGTTGAACTATTTCGGGTCCTAACAGTTGACGTTCACCAACTTCATCCCAACACAAAGAAGTTCTGCACTTTCTTCCATATAAAGCTTCGTAAGGCGGCATTCCTATACTTGTGTGGTAACTATTGTTATACGTAAATTCCACTAAAGGTAGATGGTCATCTAAATTTCCCTTGAAGTCCATAATGCATGCCCGCAACATATCCTCTAAGGTTTGTATCGTTCTTACACTTTGACCATCGGTTTGAGGATGGTAGGTCGTACTTAACCTCAGTTGTGTCCCTAACCTCTCTTGTAGACTCCTCCAAAAATTTGATGTAAAGTCCGGATCCCGATTTGACATAATTGACACTGGTACCCTGTGCCGCGATACTACTTCTTTAATATAGATTCTAGCCAATTGATCCAAATTGTATTTGATCTTGATTGGCAAGAAGTGGGCCAACTTTGTTAGTCTGTCTACGATCACCCATACAACATCGTAGCCCTTTTGAGTAGTTGGAAGTCCTACCACGAAATCCATGGTAATATGTTCCCATTTCCATTCTAGAATTTCTAGAGGTTGTAGCAGTCCACTTGGCTTTTGATGCTAAGCTTTGATTCGCTGACACGTCAAGCACCAACTTACATAGTCTGTAATTTCTCGTTTCATGTTTGACCACTAAAAATGCTTTCGTAAATCTTGGTACATATTCGTACTTCCTGGATGAATCGAGAATTTTGAATTATGTGCTTCCTGGAATATCTCTTCTTTCAATTCACATACTACTAGTATCCAGATTCGCCCTTCAAATTTGAGAATTCCATTACTATCTATTTGAAATTTTACTTCATCACTTGATGTAACCCTATTCCTTACTCGGGTACAATCATCATTTGCTAATTGGGCTTCCTTTACCTTATCTAACAATGTCGGTTGCATTTTTAAAATAAATAACATCTTATTTGCTTTGGAGGGATACTTCACTTCAATTTCCAACTTTGTCATCTCCTGAATTAGTTTATCCTGAACAGTTAATTTCATCAACTTTTCTCTCTCCTTTCTACTTAAAGCGTCCGCTACTACATTAGCTTTTCCTGGATGGTAGAGGATTTCACAATCATAGTCTTTTATCAATTCCAACCACCTCCGCTGACGCATATTCAACTCCTTTTGCGTGAAGATATATTTCAAACTCTTATGGTCTATATATATCTCACATTTCTCCCCCATATAGAGGTAATGTCTCCATATCTTCAATGCAAAGACTACTACTGTCAATTCCAAATCATGCATCGGATACCCTTTCTTATAATCTTTCAACTGTCGTGATACATATGCAATAACCTTACCGTTCTGCATAAGCACACAACCTAACCCTTTATGACAGGCATCACTGTACACCACAAATTTTTTTGTTTCATCAGGTAGAGCCAACACCGGAGCTTCACTTAACCTCTTCTTTAACTCACAAAAACTTTCTTCACATTTATCTGTCCACACAAACTTTACATACTTTCTGGTTAAATTGGTTAGCGGAGTTGCTATCTTAGAAAAATCTTGAATAAATTGTCGATAATAACCCGCTAGACCCAAGATATTTCTCACCTCTGTTGGTGTCTTTGGCTATTCCCAATTAATTATAGGTTCAACTTTTGTAGGATCCACAGAAATTCCATCTTTATTAATAACATGACCCAAAAAGTGAACACTTTCTAACCAGAATTCACATTTCGAGAATTTAGCATATAACATTTCTTTTCTCAAAGTTTCCATCACTATCTTTAAATGATCTGCATGCTCTTCCTGAGACTTGGAATATACCAAGATATCATCTATGAACACTACTACAAATTTATCCAAATAAGGTTTAAAAATCCTATTCATCATATCCATGAATGCTGCTGATGCATTCAGTCCAAACGGTATCACCAGAAACTCGTAATAACCATAACGAGTTTTGAATGCTATTTTTGGTACATCCTCCTTTCTTATTTTCAGTTGATGATACCCTGACCGAAGATCAATCTTTGAAAATATTTTGCTCCCTTTAACTGATAAAAAAGATCATCAATCCTTGGCAAAAGGTATTTATTCTTGATGGTCATCTTATTTAACTCTCTGTAATCAATACATAATCGTAAAGTTCCATCCTTCTTCTTAACAAATAACACTGGTGCTCCCCATAGAGACACACTCGGCTGAATAAACTTCTTATCTAATAGCTTATGTAGTTGCTTCATCAACTCTTTCATTTCCATTAGAGCCATTCTATACGGAGCCTTAGGTATTGGAGCAGCTCCCGGTGCTAAATCAATCATAAACTCGATTTCTCGATCTGGTGGAAGACTAGGTAAATCATCTGGAATCACATCGGGAAATTCGTTCACTACCGGTATTTTTTATATTTTCATTTCCCCTTTTTGGGTATCCATTACATATGCTAAGTATCCCATGCCTCCCTTCCTTAACGCCTTTCTAGCTTGCATGACTGACAGACAACTAAATTGCCTTGGTAATTTGCTACCATAAAATACTACTTTCGACTTTTTGGGAGTCTGTAAAGTTACACACTTCCTTTGACAATCAAATCATAGCCTCATGGTTATACAACCAGTCCATTCCTAAAATGACGTCAAATTCCCCAAGACGTATCATAATTAAATCCATATATAACTTATGCTTTCTTATCAATATAGGACAATGTTTATGCACATGATTAACATGTATCACTTCTTTGTTTGCAATCTTTATATTCAAGTTTTCATGTGTCAACCCTAGTCTTCTAGCAAATTCATTAGATATAAAAGAGCACGTAGCACCCGAATCAAAAAGCACACATGCATTAGTATTGCAAATTGAAATGGTACCTGGCACCACATCTTTAGACTTTTCTGCATCAAGCACCGTCATGTTAAAGGTCCGAGCGGTAGGACAACCTGGTTGAGTTGGTGCGGGGAATGTCAGTTTTCCTCCAGTGTTTGTTCCTTTCACTCCACTCGTTACCTCTTGTTGGCACTTATAACAAACCTTCTTCCCTTTCAAACAAACCCCTGAATGATTTTTCCCACAATTACTACACGGTTCAATTTTCTTCTTTACATCTCCGGATTTATTTCTGGAGGTGTTGGTACTACCATTCCACCTTTTCTTACTAGGAGGGTTAGTATTACTACCACTCCCCCCCTTGGAATCTCCTTCACTCTTCCTTTTCTTTTGTTCCTGATGATATTTCGTAATAGCTTCATTACCTCCCTCAGCTAAGATTGCCTTTTTCAATACATCAGCGTATGTTGTTATCTGAAACATATTCACCTTGCTATAGATCCAGGGCTTCAATCCCTCTTCAAATTTTTTAGCTTTCCGCTCTTCTGTACTGACCTGGTATGGAGCAAACTGGGCCAATTCATTAAACTTGGTTGCATACTCAACTACTGACATGTTATTCTGCTTTAATTCCAAAAATTGAATTTCTAACTTATTCTGCAAACTAGTTGGAAAATAAGTTTCGAAAAATAGTTCCTTAAACCTATTCCAAGGAACTATTTCTCTTGCCTCTCTATTCCAATTTGCTTGCCACTAGTGAGCAGCCTCTCATTTCATTATGAAGGTTGCAAAAGCAGTTTTTTGCTCTTCTACTACCCTAACCACCTTAAAACCCTCTCCATTTCTATAATCCAAGTTTGAGCTTCTATAGGGTTTATAGAGCCCTTAAATTCTGGTGGCCCAGCTACTTTAAAATCTTTAAAATTTGCAAAGTGAGGGTGTTGGGTATTCTGTTTAGTAGGAACTGAATTCCTATTTTGCATCGCTCCTGTTAGTAAATCTACTAACCTTTGCACCAAATCCACTAGGGTTGTTTCTGGTTCTGATCTTGCACCTGTCCCAGTGATTTCATTCACTGATTCTTCTGGTGCCCGTCTAGCAGGCCTACCTCTCTTTGGCGGCATTCTGAAATATGAACTTCATATCAATTTACATTACTATATTTATTAGACAAAATTTAAAATTAGCAATTTATATCAAAAAATACTTCATAACACTACCATTCATATATTTACATTAACAGTCAACTACTTTACAAGGTACATACATACCCCGGTTCGCACATACATCCTATTCACATATCCTATCTCTACCATTTATATCAAAAGTAAGATCTCATACTATTTACATAAACACAAGTATATATATTTATATTTATATATACCCTAACCTCAGATTACCCTACGTTCCATGGATTCATTGCTCTTCTCATTGCTTCCTCGTATTCTTGTCTTATAATATTGATCGCCACATCGCGATCAATGTCTCACCAATATTGGCCATCTTCCACTCAAAAATATCGAATCCGGTTTTGTGCTCTTTTAGATGCGCACTTAAAGGCGTACTCCATATCGTCCATCTTTACCTGTTTAGCCTTCACCTCATTTTCTGTGAAGCCTACTTGTCTAGTTGCTCTGCCCCAAGCATTTTCAATCCTCGTATGATCTGCCATCTCTTTATTTAACCTATCAACGAGGATCTGTCTTTTTGTAGACAACTCTGCTATTCTATGTTCGGTTTGGGCTAGTTTATTTACTACCTCATTTTTTTGTTGGGTGAGGACCTGAAGTTCTTCCTCTCTTTGCTGTGACACAATATTTTGAACTACAACTTGGGCTTCCAACTCATGTACTTGGTGTGTAAGATCGGCCACCTGAATCTCTAAACCATTTATAGTGTCTATGGCATTAGCTATTAATTCCTCATTTGGGTCAAAATTTTCATGCGGAGTACCTTCAGAAGACCCTCATAATTCCTCTTCTTCTTCTTCTTCATTTACTTCCATAGGTTCTTCTGGTTCAAGGTCCGGTCCATACTCTGACCCTGGCACAGACACTGGTGGACTACCAACCACTCGCTCAAGTACTATATGTATATCCCTAACTTCTTCCTCTTCGAACCTAGCCCCACTTGGTTCGCCTGCTTCCGGCATTTTATAAATCAACAACACAATAACCCTCTATTAACGTTAATCTAACAATCACATAATAACTTTTTAAATAACACATAAATTATTGACTTTTGGACCGCCTAGACTCCCTAATTCCCTTTTTCTTAAACTCGATTTGAGTTGCATACTTATATCTAGGTTTTGTACTAACGTTTTCTCCCACCTATAGTCTTAAACCCTTTGGCTCTGATACCATCATGTGACACCAAATTTGAGGTTGAAGGAGCCCGAATTTGGGGGAGTCACAAAAAAGGTGAGAAGATTAAGGCCATCAGAAGTGACCATGGAAGAGAGTTTGATTTTTCAGATATGGACCAGTTCTGTGAAGAAAATGGAATCATTCACAACTTCTCAGTCCCAAGGACTCCTCAACAGAATGGAGTAGCAGAAAGAAAGAATAGGACTCTGATTGAAGCTGGAAGAACTCTTTTTGCAGCAGCCTATCTTCCTGAATATTTCTGGGCTGAAGCCATCAACACGACATGCTACACCCAGAATAGTTCACTCATATACTCCACATTAAAGATGACTCCATACGAATTATGAAAAGGAAGAAAGTTAAACATAAGCTACTTTCATGCATTTGGCTGTCTGTGCTACGTACTCAACAATGGCAAGAAGCATCTAACCAAATTCCAGCTAAAGTCAGATGAAGGAATATTTCTTGGATATGCTACGGATAGCAGAGCATATAGAGTGTTCAACAAGGAATCTTTAACTGTCGAAGTCTCCATCCATGTCACATTCGATGAACCAGATCCAGAAAAGAAAAGCTCAACACTCAATAGTTCATCAAAAATCAGCTCAACGATCGGAGAACTCAAAATCGTAAAGTCAGACTCTACGATCATGGAACCAACAACAGAAATCGTTGAACCAGAAGAAGAAATCGTAAAGTTCACCCGAAAGACATTGAAACTCTACGACCAGGACAAGAAGTGGATTTGGAAGAACTCAGGCAATAAGGCACTAGAACAGATGTTCCTAGAAGAATAAAGTGGACCAAGGATCACACTCAAGATCTAATAATTGAAAATCCAAACGCCTGAATCAAGACAAGAGCTATAACTTCAAATGAATGCTTCTACCTAAGCTTTCTCTCTCAAGTGGAACCCAAAAAGATCGAAGACGCCTTAGGAGACTCAAGTTGGATAGAGGCTATGCAAGATAAGCTAAATCAATTTAAAAGAAGAAAGGTTTGGAGATTAGTTGCCAGACCTCAGCATAAACCAGTCATTGGCACCAAATGGGTCTTCAGAAACAAAATGGATGAAAATGGTGTGATTACAGGGAACAAAGCAAGATTGGTGGCCAAAGGCTATTCTCAAGAAGAAGGAATTGACTACGATGAAACCTATGCTCCAGTAGCCAGATTGAAAGCCATAAGGATCTTTCTTGCCCATACTGCACACATGAAGGTCAAAGTCTTCCAAATGGATGTCAAGAGTGCATTTTTGAATGGAGAACTTCAAGAAGAAGTCTACGTGGAACAACCTCCAGGTTTTATCAATCCAACCTTTTCAAATTATGTTTATAAATTAGATAAAGCCTTATATGGTCTAAAACAAGCTCCCAGAGCATGGTATGAAACCGTAACTAACTTTCTTATTGAAAAAGGATTCATTAGAGGAAGAGTAGATATTACTATATTTTAATGAAAACATAAGATAAAACACTGCTAGTTCAGATTTATGTGGATGATATTATTTTCGGTTCTTCGGATGAAAAACTGTGTGAAAGGTTTGCCAAACTTATGCAGAGCAAGTTTAAGATGATCATGATGGGAGAACTCAACTTCTTCCTCGGAATTCAAGTAAAGCAGACTGATGAATGCATCTTCATAAATCAAGTCAAATACATCAAAAACTTATTAAAGAAGTATGACATGGAATCTACAACTGTCATGAAAACTCCTATGCCACCTGCAACTAAGCTTGAGAAAGATGAGAAAGGTAAAAATACTGATATCACTAAGTACAGAGGTATGATAGACTCACTCTTATACCTAATTGCTAGTCGGCCATATATAATGTTTGCTACATGTATATGTGCCAAATTTTAGGCTAACCCTAGAGAGTCTCATCTAATAGCTGTAAAAAGAATTTTCAAATATCTTAAAGGAACTCCAAACTTGGGATTATGGTATCCCAAGAAATCTTCCTTTAATCTAATAGGATATTCAGATGCTGACTATGCAGGATGCAAAATAGACAGAAAGAGTACAAGTGGAACTTGCCAGATGCTTGGCAGCAGACTTGTATCTTAGTTCAGTAAGAAGTAAAACTCAGTATCCACATCAACTGTAGAAGTTAAATATATAGCCGCAGGCAGTTGCTGTGCACAAATCCTATGGATGAAGACTCAGCTTGCTGACTATGGGTTTGGGCTTAAATTTAATCCTTATATACTGTGATAATACTAGTGCAATTGCTATAACTCATAACCCTGTCATGTATTCAAGAACTAAGCATATAGATATAAGATATCATTTCATTAGGGATCATGTACAAAATGGTAATATATCACTACACTATATCCCAACTGAAGAACAACTAGCAGATGTATTTACAAAACCTTTAGATGAATCAAGATTTCATAAACTAATAAGTGAGTTAAGAATGTTAAATCTAGACTTTTGATATATATATATTTCATGTTTTGGAAGCTACTAACTCTGCAGGAAGAAAAGTGTTCAAGGAGTAAAGTAAGGACAAGTTCGTAGAGCTCACTCAACGATCATCAAGCTGAGGATCGTAGAGTACACTACAAATCGTAAAGTTCACTCAACGATTGTCAAGCCATGGATCGTAGAGTACATTCCTGTCGTAAAGCTAACTCAACGACCGTCAAGAGTCGCTGTGTCAAGAAGGATCGTACAGCTCAGGGGGAGACAAAGGGCAAAATGGTCATCAACAAACTAAAAGAGCTCCTATCAAAACTTGATACGCGTCTCAACAAACATAGAGGGAAGTTTTAAATACTCTGAAAACTGTGCGTCGTTCATTATTCTTCAAAAATCAAAAACATAAACCTCTCTATCTTTCTCTCTCTCGAAAATCCAGAACCCTAAAGTTTCAATACTCAGTTAAATTATTCTTCCTGTTTCAGAAAAACAATCAAATGGCGCATGCTTAAGTTATTTCTAGAAACAAACTAAACTTCGAAACCTTCACAGCAGCAGATAAACAGTACCGGAGGATAATCCATCTGCTAGAAAGGGCTGACCTTCGAAAAGCCTTGGGAACAAGCACAAAAATCCTGTCAAAGCTAGTTCGAGAATTCTATACGAATGTAACCTATGAAAATGGAACTTTAACCACCACGGTTAGAGGGGTTCAGTTCAATCTCTCCTCTGAAGAAATAAAACTAGCCCTAGGTTTTAAACATGGGGGCCTCATAACTTTTAACCTGGTGAGTGCAGAAGAGGGCCTAAAGATAATGCACCACAAGAAGATTCCTGAACTAAAAGGATTGAAGAAGAAAGAGTTTCCCCAAAAGTATGAATTTCTGGCCGACATCGTTGGAAAGTGTCTCCTCTACAAGGACTCTGCTCACGACTCTATCAGCGAGATCCAACTAAAGATAATGACAGCCATAGTAAAGAAGATGAATATCAACTTTGGCTCCTTACTAGTTGAATGGATCGGGAACTGGATCCAAAATGCAGAAAAAGGCAAAGGGCGTCAGAAAAATGCCCTACGGGAGATTCATAAGCATTCTCCTTCAATCTGTTTTGGGGGATAAGATTGAGCACGCAGAAGGGGAAGTCCTAAACGCTAATAAGAGGATAACCCAAAGACTATTCGATAACTGGAAAAGGAACCCAATTGAGAATAGGAAGCTATCCCGATCTGGGGATAGTGAACGAACACAAAGTGGAACTGGGCCCTCACAAATGAATATCCTGTCTGCAGAAGTAGAGTCTCAGGAGGTCAGCAGGCTATCTCCTGGTCTGATCAGAAAGAGGAAATGAAAGACAACCCTTGAGATCCAAAGACCTCAAGGATCATCAAATGAAGCCTCTAACGTTGCTCCTGAGGAGAAGGCTGACACAGAGGATGAAGAATTAGATCACCAGAGGGAAACTTGCAGCAATCATAAGGCTGGGGAGGTCACTTCAGCAGAGCCAAGGCAAAAAAGAAGAAGGCTAGTGAAATTAGCTGATCAAATAACTAAAAAGGGCTCAGTAGCTGAGGGGGGGCTACCTGAAAAATCAGTCACTGCTCCAGTTGAGAGGAAGCCATTTGAAACAACAGAACCAATGGGTACTCCAACTGAGGGGGAGACATCAGCAGTTCCTGAGTTAGCAGATGCTCAGGCTGAGGGGGAGATTTAAGAAGACATTTTAATCCTTTCAGCCACAATGAATAATGATAAAGAGAATGACATCAAAATAGTAGCAGTAAGAAGAAATGAACAGAGGCACCTCAACTACAACTGCTTGCTAAAGTTCTTACCACTGATGCCATTCCACCGAGCCTTGGTACACAATTCATGGGATCAACTCTTCTGGACTTTCAAAGCTTATCCCAATGTGTTAATTTTGGCTCAAGGCTATCCGCAGAACCTGTTCTTTGCCCAAAAGCTGCTTTCAACTAGCTCATTCTCACGTTCTTTAGGGCAGAAGGTACATTTCATCCCTTTCACATTCATACAAAATCATACACCTTCCTGGACCTTCAATTATTTTGAGAAGCCGTCTAACGTAAGCACTGGAACAGGCTAATCTACTTAAGCCGTAGATTCGCAACACTCTACGGCTAGTGGTCAAGAAAGCTTAAATGATCAAGACGTAGAGTGCCCTCAAGACTCTCCTCAAACCCCGCCTACTACATACACAATACCTCCTACTCAACATTTCCTACCTCCAAGACTTCTCCTCATACAAGAAGACATTCCCTTAACCTCTGGTCATGAATACTTTCACACTCCAAGCTCCATGGCTGACCAGGGGCAAACAACTCGACTCCTCCAAGAAGTTCTGCAAAAGATATCTCTGCTTCCTACTACTGAGGGCTTAACGAACCTTATGAGCTATATGCAAGCAGAGATACAAAAAGAGCTGACATCCATGTCCCACAACACTCAACGAAGAATAGACAATGTCATTACTGCTGCCAACGATCTTTCTCAAAATTTGGGAAAGTAATTCTCCACAAGACTGAAGCAGTTAACGACAGCTGTTTCCAACACTTTCGAAGAAAGGGACAAAAAGTTTATGGAAGCAATGGTCAATCACCAGAAGTCCAGCAGCATTCTTCAACAAACCAATGCTAAATCTATAGCTCTTTTCGTTGATCAGCTCTTCAAAATAAAGTTATCCCTCAGAGAACAAGTTCTACGATCAGATACAACTCTATCAGTGGTCGAGCAGAAACAAATCCTAGTTGAGACACAACTTCAAGATCATCGCAATAATGTAGCTGCCACCCAGACTCAACTTCAAGAACTGGTTCAGGGTGTGCAAGAGTTATCGGCTGAGGTGGCCAAAATTAATAATGCCAACAAGGGGGAGAAGAGAGCGAACAAGAAACACAACAGCAGAAGAGGAAGAGCACCTCAAGGGATGAGAATGGTTCAAACATCGATACAACCTCCTAGATTTGAGACAGTACCATCTCATCCCAGACAGGTCTCAACAGCAAGACCTTTTTCTTCAACTGTGGGACCATGCAGCTCTCAAACATGGCACCAAGTGAAAGAAGAAGAAGTTATGCAAAGGGAAGAAATGGAACTAAAAAGAGCAGAAGAGGAAAGGAGAGCACTCTTCAGGCAAAGGCAGGAAGATGAGAGAAGAAGATCTCCTAGGAAAAAGCATGAAGATGAAAGAATGAGATCTACCAGCAGGAGGAGATAAATATTTGTTTATTTTTATTTTTTTGTTGTTGTTGTTGTATTCTATTTACACTCATTGTTCAACTAACTATACATTAATAAAATTCATATTTTTTTCATTAGAGAATACAACTACTCACTGTATGTTAGGCATTCACTTACTCATATGCATTTGCCTAATTAAGTTGTTCAAATTACGTTCTGCTATTTATGTTGTCATCATCAAATAGGGGGAGATTGTTGAACATTGCATGTTTGATTTAATGATAAAATCTAAGGTGTTAAATGCATTCAATAGTAGAGTTGTAAAGTCCTTTGATTGTGTATGATGTACAAGGACTTAGTTAGATAAGATCAAAACTGTTAGGTTGATCTGTTGGATATGAATATATTGAGTTATAAAATCCTTTGATTATTTATGATGTACAAGAACTTAGTTAGATAGGATCAAATCTGTTAGGTTGATCTTGTGTTATATCTATTTAGTCAGTCTGATCGTAGAATGGACTCTACGACTCCAAGCAAAGAAGACTCAACGATTCAGTCTGTTCGTAGAGTAGACTCTACGACTTCGCACAAAGAAGTCTCAACAACTAAATTTATTCGTAGAGTGAACTCTACGATTCCATAACAGGAAAAGACTACGATCAAGGAAGAAGCCCAAGCATAGAACGGACTCTACGACCAACAGAGTAGCCGTAGAGTAAAACTTTCGTAGAATTAAGCAAACAAGAAGCATGTAAGCAAAACTACGATCAAAAACTTAAAAGTTCTTATGACTCTTCTCTTGTCCTATAAGACAAAAGCAACTTCGTTAAGAAGAACAATCTGCATCATTGTGTCAGATAAACCTCTACCAAGAGCCTAAAGTCAGAAATATCAGAGGACTGACCAAAGCGTACTATGCAACAGAGAGAGAAGACTTTTAAGGCAGTAAAGTCAGAAGATGATGTCCTATCAACCATATTTCTATGGAAGACCAAACGACTCTATGAAAGTTGGTAGAAACCTACGACTGTCACAAGGAAAAAGGAAACACCTTTTTGACAGTATTTGCAGGTAATGAGCATTAATGAACTAAATGAATATCATATTCAACAACTCTACATTGTGAGGTAACAGACAGAAATTGAAGAGAAGAGAAGATTTCAAATGGGAAGAAATGAACAGCTTCTATAAGAGAAGCCCAGATTCAATATTCAAAGACAAGCATTAAACAAGAAAGAAAGATATACGCAAGAGTTCAAAAAGATAAAACTGAAAAGAATCTTGCCTCGCTACCGAGTTCTTCAGAAACTTATGCAAAACGCAACTTAGTAGCACACCAAAAAACCATCACTACTCACAATAAGAGTTCTTAGTGAACTAGAGTATCCAAGTCTGCTGGACTTGAAGAGTTCTTAGTGAACTAGAGTTCCAAGACTGCTGGTCTTGAAGGAATCTTAGTGATTCAAAAATTATAATAGTATCCTTAGGGGATTTGCTGTTTAAGGAGCAAAACAGTGGAGTATGAGTCTTGAGAATTTTGAACCACTTAAAATTTGGTGTCTTTCATCTTGTGTTTATTAATTATTATATCCACTTGTTGAATTATTACATTAACGTTTTAAAGAAACTAAACCATATTCCACTGTGCTAAACTATTTGATTAATAATTCATTCTTTCTTAAAACCAAAATAAGGAAAAAGTTTTAAAGTATCTATTCAGCCCCCCCCCCCCCCCCCTTCTAGATATCTTTCGTGTCATTGGGAACTAACAAATGCAAATGGTCGAAAAGTACCAAGGCAAAAACGATGTGTGCTACCGTCTTGAGTTTGAATTTTTAGAATGGAGTAACACTATGCGTGAAAGTGTTTACTCCGTTGGTAAAGGGTTTTTTATATGGAGACCTTCAATGGGTTTTTTATATGGAGACCTCAAAAAAGCAAATGAAGAGATCAAAGAGAAATTCAAAAATAATGAGACTAACTATTGTCCTATTCTAGGTATTATCGATGCTAAAGCCAAAGACCGGCTTGATAGTCCATTGCATTTGGCGACCTACCTATTGAACCCTTATTACTTCTTTAAAGATCCTACCATACAAAGCGATCCACTTGCCATGTGAAAGCAGTATGCCCTCAAGTCAATCACATTTGATGTGATAAGCATATACTTTGTAATCTTATTCATTTATTAATAAAAGTATCAAGGCATTTCTTTATTTATGATTAATTACTTGAATTAATCAAATAGATAAACCCTTAGTTTTCGAGCAATGCTTTTAGAACCATGATAAGGATCATGCTAATGAGATCTAAATTCAAGATAGCTCAAAAACTAAAAAAATTTCAAATCATTGGATCACTACAAATGGGATTAGTAGATCCGGATAGATTGGTACATACTATGCTTGCTCTTATGAAGATGATGATTGATCTCATAATCATTTGTGAAGAGACACTAAAGCAAGCATGTAGGTGCTTATTAGAGAATAAGTTCACTAAACGTGACTCACTCAAGAAACACCTAATGGAGTTTTACTTGTCTGTCAATAGGAGTTCCTTATGTGATAGTCGTACAAGTGATCCTTGGATTTGAGATTATCATAGTATCTTGTGTGTACTAATTTATACTTTGACATATTCCTTAAGACCTGTTGGTATATCAAAGGATATGCTTGGGTATAATAAGGTACACACGGAGATAGGTGAATGATCAACAAAGAATCTACCACTTCCAGTAAAGGAAGAGAATGTCCTATGTGATTTAATAAGTGACAACTCAAAAATCCCTGGCCAGGGTTAAATGGAATTAAAAAGGAGTTTCTAATTTATATTAACTAGAATTGTGCATTTGTGAATTGAAATGCATATGATCAAATAAATAAGACTTGACAGAAATTTCGTGTCTTATATTTGATTGGGACATTGTATGGTAGAATGATTGAATTGTATGGTAACTATTCGCTGAAAGGTTCTTTTACGATCAAATGTTAAAATCTATATTATCTGGAATGTCGACTAACCGCTAAGGGGGCTTACCCTTATTGTGGAATAATTATTTATTCTGAATTAAAGAGTTAATTCATAATAAATGAATTAAAATTATTCTAATTTATTTATTATACAACCGCAAAAGAGTAATATTTATTTTAGAAGTTGATGGCATAATTGTAATAATAAATTAAGTGTATTTAATTTATACTATGATGATAGAATAAATTAAATAGCTTAATATTTATAGTTTAGTATTTTAGAAATACTAATTATAAATTAATAAGTGGAGTTTTATTATTAATATTATTATTACTACTATTATTATTATTTAGTTCCTAAATGATTTAGGAATTAATTAATAATTAGTAATATTATTGTAAATAATTAAGTTCCTAAATAGTTTAGGAATTGTAATTATAATAATTAATTAAGTTACTAAATGGTTTAATAATTAATTAATTAATAAGAAGTACTCTTATTATTAAATAATTATGTTCCTAAATGATTTAGAAATTGTAATTAATTAATTTAGTTCTTAATTAAATTGAGAATTAAATTAAAACCCTAATCCTAAATAGTTTAGGAGGGTTGACTAGATCTATAAATAAGAGTAGTCTTATCATAGATTAAGGTTACACACTTTTTCACTAGAATAGAGAGAGTACTCCATAATTCTCTACATCTAAGGAGTTAGAGAGAGAGAGAGAGAGAATTAGGGCTAGCTACCCATAGTTTGGAGAAATCATAATTCACTTCTTTAATTAATAGATCTCTAGGTGGATCACCTCTAGAGGTTTCACACTTGGGGAGCTAACATTGATCTGTGGAATCTAATTGATAAATTTGAAGAAGAACGCGAAGGATTAAAAGGAGTTGAACTTGTACCTGTGGAAACTTGGTTCTACAAAGGTAAAAATTCTTTTATCCTTCCTCAATTAATAATAGTCGCATAAGAAAGATCCGGGTTATTGGTTTGTACAAAAGAATTTAAAATATGTTTTTTATTGATTCCGTTGCGCTTATATCATTTGATTATATGTATGTCATATTTTTGCAAACCAATAGTGACATAAAGAGCCAAACTTATGCGAATTATTAATTGTTTTAATTTCATATATGTATGGGTATGTGTTTTGAATAATTTATTGGGCATAATTTGTTGTATTGAATCATGGGTATTGAAAATCAATTGCAAAAATTGTATTTTGAAAAGAATTTTTTTTTTTTTTTTATAGAAAACAACGGAGTGCTACAGTACTCGGCGTGCAAGGCGTGGACACTACATGCTGGTGCGCATCATGTGTGATCCGGTAGGCTCACATTGCGCGGGATCTGGGTAAGTGTGCATCGTGCGGGAGTTGCGATAGGCGCGCATTGCACGGAAGGCAGATTGCGCGCGTTTCGCAAGGTACTGCGTGCGGTGGCATTTTCGTAAATAACCCAAACTTTCGAATTTTCAACTATTTTTTGTATTTTTAGCAAATTTTTTAAATTAAAAAATAAATGGTTTGTTTTGAGTGATTTTAAAAATCCAAAAAATATAAAAAATTAATAAAAATAAATAGTTTATTTTTACATGATTTTATAATTAAAATAAATGGTTTATTTTAAATATGAAATTGGATTTCATGCAACTTTAAATTGCCCATTAAATGATACCAATACATATATGGAATATTTTATTTAATTCATGCGATGAATATTATTTATTAATATATATGTTGATATATATGATAATAAATGTGATTGATTATAGACTATTGACCAATATGATTGGATTTAATTTTATTTAAATGCATGAATGAATGGGTTTTAATAAATGGGGTCTGTGTACCTCGTCTTTCTAATTTTTCTTATGTATAATTATATCTCCCTCCTATGTACTTCCCCTTAACTGTTAATCAAGGTTTCTATTTATTGTAAATAATTTGTAATAGGATTAGTTAGAATTATTTTGAAGAATTAGAGCAAAAAAGCAAAGGGTGCATGAAGACCCGTTTGTAATGGAGCCCGAATTTAAATGTAATAGTTACATTTAATTTAATTTATTTTTGCACCATAGGTTTGACCTTTTGGTTCACTTGGTGGCTCTAGTGAACCAAACTAGAATAAAAGTCCATAATCAATCCAAGTAGAATATAGTATTCTATATGTGCATGCTTATTTATATAAATTATATATTATCAAACATGTTTCGCATGTTAATTAATATGACGCATATTTTATATATATATATATATATATATATATATATATATATATATATATATATATATATATATATATATATATGCATGTGCGCTAAACAAGATAAGACAATTAATATTAACAATCCCCTTATAATATAGAATAAATATTATTTATAAAATGAATTAAAATGTTTAATTCATGAATTAGAGGAGTTTAATTCAATTAAATAAAATTAGAATGGTTCTAATTTATTTATTCTACTACTCATAATATTAAGTTGTAACGTTCAAAGATATTTATTAAAAATATCGAACGTCGCCTTCTAGCATAGTAAAACGATAGAGTATCAAATAGTCAATATATTTTGTTGTGTCACCCAACGCTTATATTAATTTTTTGGATGTTGTTTTATAACATTTGATGTTTATAAAAGAATTGAACATTACTGTTTTGTTGTGTCATACAAGAACGGTCTTTTTCTCTTCTAATATAAGAAAATGTTAGGTTGGACTTAACTTGGATAATTTTGATTTGGATATGTCACATATGATCATAATAATCTAAAAGGCAAAATAAAAGGAGTTACATGTTGATGTAATTGACAAAGAGTTGTCTACAAGGCTTATATTAATTTTTTGAGGTGTTGTTTTATCACAATTGATGTTTATAAAAGAATTGAACATTACTATTTTGTTGTGTCACACAAGGACGATATTTTTCTCTTCTAATATAAGAAAATGCTAGGTTGGACTTAACTTAGATAATTTTGATTTGGATGTGTCACATATATCATAATAATCTAATAGGCAAAATAAAAGGAGTTACATGTTGATGTAATTGACAAAGAGTTATCTACCTATTTATTTATATATCGTTTGTTGTGTCACACAAGGCTATATGCATTTGAAATAGGATCCTTATTCTCACTAGCAAATCTTTATTGTCGAACTATATAAAGAGGGTAATATAATTTGATGAAAATAGTGGGAGACACCATTTTAAATAAAGACCTAATTTATTTTGGTAATTAATAAAATGAATGCATGTTAATGTTTTTATTAATTCACTTAAAGAATATTGCTATGTTTAATTCACTAACACTACATAGCATATTGGATGCTAACAATTAATCGAACCGAATTGTTCGGATTGATTAAACAAATTTGAGAATAGTTCTCAATGTTGAAAAGCTAGCAAATGACCTTAATTTGCCTATTCCTGTAAACATTATAGACTAAGCCTCTGAAAAAGATATTACTATTTTAAATGGCAAGATGATGCAAAGGTGGCTCAATGCATCATGCTCGTATCCATAAGTATCGAATTACAGCGTCAACACGAGAAAATGGATGCACCTACTATATTGTTACACATTCAATAGTTGTATGGTGAACAAAGTAGGTCAACTAGATATAAGATATCTAAGGAGCTCTTCCGATCTATAATAGCTAATGACACTACAGTAAAGACATATGTCCTAAAGATGACCAATTCAATTGATCAATTTGGACAATAGGTTTTGTCAAGGATGGAGAGTTGAGTCAAGATTCGATCTTGCAGTCACTCACTGACTCTTATTCACAATTTGTTTTGAACTTCATACATTATTAAGTTAGATGTCAGTTTACCTGATTAGCTAAACATGTTGAAGACTGTTGAAAGTCAATTTTCTTCCTAGAAAAACCAAGTCTTACTCATAGATGAATCTTCTAAGCGGAGGAAGATGGCCAAAGGTATTTTCAAGGAGTCAGAAAGATTAAAAGACAAAAGAAAGGCTAAACAAATGACATAAATAAAAGTGATCCCGAGGGCAAATGAGTTTGCTTTCATTGTGATAAGCTGGGACACTGGAAGAATAATTGCAAGAGAGTCGCGGTAGTTAAGTAGAAGAAATTTAGTGAA
Organism: Hedera helix; assembly: GCA_947179155.2. Lineage (NCBI taxonomy): Eukaryota > Viridiplantae > Streptophyta > Magnoliopsida > Apiales > Araliaceae > Hedera > Hedera helix. The sequence continues at coordinate 25,372,444 of OX359270.1, forward strand.
ACTTTAGCTACAGATATAGATTTCTTTATAATGAAATAAAACTTTCTATAAGTCAAGTTTCTACTTAGGCATTAGATACTGGCTGATGGTCTCACATATGCAAGTCGTTGCAGAGACTAAGCAGAAGTATAAAGCTAAACAAAGGATAAGTAATCCTGTGCGTGAGGAATAAAGCAAAGGTTGCTGCATTAGTCATGAGAACTTATAGTTTAGCACTGCCTACGGGCAAGCCTATTAAGTTAGTAAGTTGTTACTATGTTCCAGTTCTTAGAAACATTATTTCAGTTCCATGTGATGACAAGGAAGGGTTTTTGACATTATAATAATGAACAATCGTTGTTCTATTTATAATGATAATGTTTTATTTAGAACTGGTTGATTACTTAATGGACTTTATATACTTGACTTACATGAAAAATATTTCAATCTGAACAAACTAAAGGCAAAGAGATGATATAAATCATACCTTCATGCAATACTGTTAATTCGGTCATGTTAATGAAACAAGACTAAACAAGTTGTATAAAGATAGGCTTTTAGAGCTTTTGATTATGAATCAAATACAACTTTTCTTGTATCATGGATAATATGACTAAATCTCCATTTAGTAGATATGGAGAGCGAGTTGCAGAGTTGTTAGAGATGGTACACACAGTCGTGTGCAGGACCTATGACAACAAATGCAAGAAGAGGGTATTCATTCATTATTTTCACTGATGATTCTAGATTTTGATATATGTATTTGATGAAATACAAATTCAAATCGTTTGAAACGTTCAAAGAATTCAAAAGTGAAGTACATAAACTAAAAGCTAAAAGTATTAAAGTTATTCGACTAGATCGAGAAAGGAACACTTAAGCAATAAGTTTCTAGATCATCTCAAGTGAAATGGTATTTTCTCACAATAGACATGGTGATGATTTATGATGAGTTTTACCTATCTTCTAGTATCCTTCTAGAGTTATGTCTTAGAAACGATCGCATATCTACTAAACAAGGTACCTTCAAATTCCGTCCCTAAGACTTCATATGAGTTATGGATAGGGAGGAAACCAAGTCTCAAGTATGTTAAGATTTGAATTGTCTAACTTATGTCAAAAAGTTTGACATAATAAGCTTGGGATAAGATTTGACAAGTGTAAAATTGTGGGATATCCTAAAGAAAGTTTAGGGTATCACTTCTATAATCCGACTAACTAAAAGATGTTTGTTTGAAACACGCTGCCTTATAGGAAAATGAGTTTTTCCTTAAAGGGTGAGTGAGAGTAAAATAGATCTTGAAAAAGTTCAAGAACCACAAAACACTACAGATCAAGTGAAGGAATCTATACAAGTAGATAAACCTATTGTACCATAACCAAGTCGTAAATCTGGTTTAGTACCGAAGATACCCGAATGGTATGGATTCATCATAGACGATGATGATATATACGATGAGGTATGAGTATTAGATACCCAAGAGAAATGGTTGATGACTATAAAATCCGAAATGAGTCTTTTAGAAAGACTAATAGCAAATAGCAAGGTGGAAACCTATAAGACTTGACTAGTGGTAAAAAGATTTTAAATAAGGTCAATGAGTTGACTATGATGAAATTTTTCAATAGTGAAAATCCATATATCCATTCAAATTTTACTTACAGTTGCAGCTTACTATACAAAATGATGTATGTATGATACAACCAAAAGGATTTGTCTCCATAATGATGGAATAAATCAAGTATGTAAGTTACAACGATCCAATTATGGATTGAAGCAAGTTTCTCGAAGATGGAACATCCGTTTTAATGAGACAATCAAAAGAGTTTGATGTTATCAAAGACGAGGATGAACCAAGTATGTACAAAGGTTAGTGGGAGCACTATGACATTCCTAGTATTATATATTAATATACCACCGATAAGGAATGACATACCGATGCTACAATCAATAAAAATGTGATTGTCTAAAAACTTCTCTATTAAGGACTTGGGAGAAGCATCCTAACATTTTATTCAGGATAAAGGTCTATAGAGATAGATTGTAAAGGATGCTCGGCTTAACCCAATGAATGTACATTAATTCGTTGATAAGTACTAAACTTGATATTACATATGCATGATAAGAAGATATCAGTACAATTATGGAGAAGAATATTAGAAAATAGTTTCTAATGATGGGTCTGATATAAAACTAGAGGGTTTAACATACTCAAGTTTGTTCAGACTAATCAATATAACAGTATATCCGTTTTAGGGAATATTGTAAGACCCCGAATTTTATGAAATATAAAATTTAATTTTTCTTCATATTTATTTTTTCATGAAACAGTAAGTGGTTAAATTGACGAAATTGAAAGTTAAGGATGTTATGTGCAAATTTTATTTTGTCGGACAATATTCGTTTTGTCGGGGAATATTCGGGTCGTACGACGGCGCCGAAATAACAAATTATTGGTGGACCCCACAACGGAATATTTGTCGGATATAGAAAACGACAGAAGTAACCTTTTTAATAAAAATAGTCAACGGTGCTAACTGTTAAAATACCGGTGATAAAAGAATAGTAGCATACGGTAATTTATGGTATTTTACTGTAGCATGCGGTACTCTACAGTAGCACACGGTATTGCACAGTGTCTCATATTATTGACACCGTAACTGTTACGCATCATTTCATCAATAATTGTCACTGCATAATATTTTATATTATCAATTCAATTATTGTTGCTACACAGTATTTTGCATTATTGACTCAATAATTGTCATTACACTGTATTTCATATCATCGAGTCAATAATTGTTGGTGCACTGTAGTTTAAAATTATTGAATCTAATAATTGTCACAGTAGCAAATACACTATAATTTATATTATTAAATTAATAAAAATATGTAAAGTGTTTCTTACATTATTGTGGTAACATTATTTTATATGTTGGACTCACAGGAAGAATAAATAAATAAATAATAAAATAATTAATTTTACTATTTGAAATAGTAACGTGAATAGTGACGTGAATAGTAAATGAATAGTAAGAAACATGTGGACCCATTGGTGGGGCCCACATGAGTTGGTGAAGTTGAAGAAGTTGGAGAAAAAAATTGCAGCACGAAGCTGCTGCTGCTGGCGAGCAGCAGCCAGCCACCTACCCCCACCTACCGCGCACAGTAACTTCTTTTCTCCTATAAATAGCTTACTCAGCTTAATAGAAAAATCACACCTAAAACATAAAATTTTTCTATAAGAATTTTATGAGTTTTCTCTGAGAATAGTAAGGCTATTTTGAGTGTTTGAAAGCCAAAAGGAGTGCAGGAATTTTTCAAGTAAGTCTTTTATTAAAGAGTAGTAATTTCATAAATTCCTATTTTTTACGGTATTCACAAATCTTCCTTTAGAAGACTCTTCTTTGAGAAGATTCATTTTTAAAAGGTTTCTTTGGAAGATTTATTTTGGAATATTATTTTAAAAACTATTTTAAAGTTGTTATATTATACTACAAAAATTATGCTAAATATATATAATTTTGATAGTTCATATTATACGAATTATCATACACCTTGAAATTTATATGTGGTAATTACTAATTTTATTATAAATATATAGGTTGATCAACCTCATTTAAATCAATATTCAGTCACGTGTTAAGGTAAGGAATATTATTCTTTTCACACTCTTAAATTTATTACGGTAAGGAATACCATTCATTTCATACTCTTAAAATTACTATGGTAAGGAATATTATCTTCTTTCATATTCTAACTTACTACGGTAAGTGATATCACTCTTTTAATCATCATAAATGGATATTATTTTCTTTCTTACTTGAAGGGATTATCATTCTTTGATTCTCGAAAATAATATCGTTTCTTTCTTGTGCCATTTATTTCCATGTATTAAATTGTGGGAATAACCTTACGGCACGGTTTACCGCCTGTTGGTGAATAACCTTTTGTATTCATTCCTTATTAATCTTTGAGAATAACCTTACGGTGCGGATTATCGCCTGTTTGGTGAATAACTATTCGTATTCAAATTGATGGGAATAACCTTACGGTGCGGATTATCGCCTGTTGGTGAATAACCCTTTTTATTTGTCTCCTGTGAAAATAATTTGTCTACACGAATTATCACATGACACTTTTATTCCATATTCGTAAGTGATATCATTTTCCTTTATACTCATAAGGGATACCATCTTTTTCATCTTCCATTATTCAAACTTACTATGGTAAGGGATATTAATTCCCTTCACCTTTTGTTAATCAAACCTGCTACGGTAAGGGATATTATTTTCTTTCATACACCTAAATCGAAACTTATTATGGAACTATTGCTTCTATAATTCCTGAAAATATTATATATTCCATAATAGTTGAATTTCATTATTTCAACTGAACCTTCCTATTTTTTAAACATTCCTATTGAACTGTAATCGTTATTCTGAACTGTGGAGCTTGAATATCATTTTTAAATTTCACTTCACATCATGTTGGCAATTTGGACATTATTTGAATCTGCACAAAGTAAACTTCCGATACTTATTGTTTATCATGTTCTTCTGTTCATCATTTGTATCACTGTTATTTGTATTAATCATCAAGAATCAAGCTGTTGTGAATATCTGTGGCCAGGGGCACAGATGTGATATAATTGTTGAACAGATGATAGGTTAAAGGCGATATACTAGGTTAAAGGCGATACATCTGTTCGGTGTCTTTTATGGCACGTGGTTAATGTTCTCTTTGGCCCGTAGTGCAAAGATGAACTGTTGATTGGTATGATTATGACCAAAGGCTGAATCTGGTATAATCATGACCGTTGGTGTTATATTGAATGTCTTTGGCCCGTCGTGCAAAGATAAACTGTTGATTGGTATGATTATGACCAAAGGCTGAATCTGGTATAATCATGACCGTTGGTGTTATATTGAATGTCTTTGGCCCGTAGTGCAAAGATGAACTGTTGATCTGCATGATTATGCCCAGGAACTGTGAAGTTGTATTGTCTTGACTAATGGTATTTCAGATGATAAAAGTTGATGATATTTTTACTAAAAAGAGAAGCGAGTGGACATTATAGTCTGCATTATTCTTCTAATAGATTGCTCATTCCGCTGCTATTATTGATCTGAACATTGTTTAAGAATTTAACTACAGTTTTTGATATTAACCTTGTAGTCTATTGTATTCTATCAAGAACTCAACTGTTGAAGGCTAATGATAATTTATTCGTCATTATCTTAGTCATGATATTTCTTACTGGGCTATTTGAGCTCACCCTTTCTTTTGTTCCATTATTTTTCAACAGGAGATGAAAACGTAACGGGGTCTAGCCGGGGAATGGAGTGAGGGTCCGTGGAATAGCTATCATAGTCTTCACGTGTTGTAAAATAGTGTGGCAATAATAGTGAAGACTTAGTTATGTATTATTATACACTGTATTGTTGTACGATGTACTTTGTTGTAATAATTTTGTTGTAGTCTTTTGACGACTCAAGTTTGGGCTGTGTGGGCCTAGATTTGGGGGCGTCACAAATATGATTACAGTGAACGGTGCTGCAGTGAGTTGGAAAAGTTCCAAACAACAAAGAGTTGCTGATTTAGTGACAAAGACATAGTGAATAACTATAAGTGAAGCTACAAAGGTGATTGTTTGGTTCAACAAGTTCATTACAGAACTTATAATGGTTCCTAACATTAAAGGAGTTTAATTCGCCAAGGAACCTAGGTCTCATCTGAAATTCAAACATGTGTTGTAGCACTTTCATACGATTAGATGAATCATTGAAAAGGAGACGACACCATAAAGATGGCAGACTCTTAGTACATCATTATAGATCCATTAACTAAAATATTTACTAAGCAATTTGTACGTCACTTAGAGAAGAATGGTATAGGGATACCAAAGGGCGATTGACTTTAGTGCAAGTTCGAGATTGAAAGTAGTATGCCCTCAAGCCAATCACATTTGATGTGATAAGCATATACTTTGTAATCTTATTCATTTATTAATAAAAGTATCAAGACATTTCTTTATTCATGATTAATTACTTGAATTAATCACATGGATAAACCCTTAGTTTTCAAGCAATGCTTTTAGAACCATGATGAGGATCATGCTAATGAGATCTAAATTCAAGATAGCTCAAAAACTAAAATTGTTCCTAATCGTTGGATCATTAAAAAGGGGATTAGTAGATCCGGATAGATTAGTACATACTATGCTTGCTCTTATGAAGAAGATGATTGATCTCGTAATCATTTGTGAAGAGACACTAAAGCAAGTATGTAGGTGCTTATTAGAGAATAAGTTCACTGAACGTGATTCACTCAAGGAACACCTAATGGAGTTTTACTTGTCTGTCAATAGGAGTTCCTTATGTGATAGTCGTACAAGTGATCCTTGGACTTGAGATCATCATAGTATCTTGTGTGTACTAAGTTATACTTTGACATATTCCTTAAGATCTGTTGGTATATCAAAGGATATGCTTGGGTATAATAAGGTACACATGGAGATAGGTGAATGATCAACAAAGAATCTACCATTTCCAGTAAAGGGAGAGAATGTCCTATGCGATTCAATAAGTGACAACTCAGAAATCCCTGACCAGGGTTGAATATAATTAAAAATGAGTTTCTAATTTACATTAACTAGAGTTGTGCATTTGTGAATTGAAATGCATATGATCAAATAAATAAGACTTGACAGAAATTTCGTGTCTTATATTTGATTGGGACATTGTATGGTAGAATGATTGAATTGTATGGTAACTATTTGCTGAAAGGTTCTTTTACGGTCAAATGTTGAAATCTATATTATCTGGAATGTCGACTAATCGCTAAGGGGGCTTACCCTTATTGTGGAATAATTATTTATTCCAAATTAAAGAGTTAATTCATAATAAATGAATTAGAATTGTTCTAATTTATTTATTATACAACCTGTTTAATATGGAGAACCTAAAGGGTCATACCGCAAAAGAGTAATATTTATTTTAGAAGTGGATGGCATAATTGTAATAATAAATTAAGTATATTTAATTTATACTATGATGATAGAATAAATTAAATAGCTTAATATTTATCGTTTAGTATTTTAGAAATACTAATTATAAATTAATAAGAGGAGTCTTAGTATTATTATTATTACTATTAGTATTATTACTAGTATTATTATTATTTAGTTCCTAAATAGTTTAGGAATTAATTAATAATTAGTAGTATTATTGTAAATAATTAAGTTCCTAAATAGTTCAGGAATTATAATTATAATAATTAATTAAGTTACTAAATGGTTTAGTAATTAATTAATAAGAAGTACTCTCATTATTCAATAATTAAGTTCCTAAATGGTTTAGGAATTGTAATTAATTAATTTAGTTCTTAATTAAATTGAGAATTAAATTAAAACCCTAATCCTAAATAGTTTAGGAGGGTTAACTAGATCTATAAATAAAAGGAGTCTTATCATAGATTAAGGTTACACACTTTTTCACTAGAATAGAGAGAGTACTACATAATTCTTTACATCTAAGGAGTTAAAGAGAGAGAGAGAGAGAGAGAATTAGGGCTAGCCACTCATGGTTTGGAGAAACCATAATCCACTTCTTTAATTCATAGATCTCTTGGTGGATCACCTCTAGAGGCTTCACACTTGGGGAGATAACATTGATCCGTAGAATCTAATCGGTGAATTTTAAGAAGAACGTGATGGATTAAAGGGAGTTGAACTTGTACCCGTGGAAGCTTGATTTTACAAAGGTATAAATTCTTTTATCCTTACTCAATTTATAATAGTCATATAAGAAAGATCCATGTTATTGGTTTGTAGAAAAAAAATTTAAATTTGATTTGCTTGCTTCTGTTGCACTTATATAATTTGATTATATGTATGCTATATTTTTGCAAACCAACATGTTGATGATTCTGATGAAGCACACACTGGAGAATATATTTTCAAATATGTTGATGATTGCATTGAACAAATTGGGCCACAAAATGTAGTGCAAGTTATTACTGATAATGCTTCCAACAATATGGCTGCAACAGACTTGTTAATGATAAAGAGGCCACATATGTATTGGACTTTTTGTGCCACTCACACTTTGAACCTCTTACTTGAAAGAATTGGTAAGTTACCAAAGTTTAAGGGAGTGATTGAGAAAGCAAAGACCTTTACTATATTTACTTATGCACATCATAAGACATTGACATTGATGATGAAGCATACAAAAAAGAGAGACAAAAAAGAGAGACATAGTTAGGTCGGGCGCTACTAGATTTGCAATTTATTTCTTAAATTTGAAAAGTTTGATGCAAAAGAAAGAGAAGTTGAGGTATATGTTTACTAGTAGTGAATGGTATCAATGCAAATGGTCGAAAAGTACTAAGGGAAAAACGATGTATGCTACCGTCTTGAGTTTGAATTTTTGGAATGGAGTAACACTATGCTTGAAAGTGTTTACTCCATTGGTAAAGGCGCTTCGCCTTGTTGATGGAGGCCGAAAGTCATCAATGGGTTTTTTATATGGAGAACTCAAAAAAGCAAATGAAGAGATCAAAGAGAAATTCAAAAATAATGAGACTAACTATCGTCCTATTCTCGGGATTATCGATGCTAAAGCCAAAGACCGGCTTGATAGTCCATTGCATTTGGCGACCTACCTATTGAACCCTTATTACTTCTTTCAAGATCCTAGCATACAAAGTGATCCACTTGCCATGGATGCGATGTTTACTTGTATTGAGAAGTTCTTTCCCGATGACTTTGATCTATAAAGTCTTATAGTAAATATGGAGTTGTTGAAGTATAAGAAAAAAGAGGGTGGGTTTGGAAGACCTTTAGCTGCAGTAGGATGTGCAACAAGTAATGATTATTATGATTCGGGTATAACTATTTATTATTTAATCTTTCTTTACTATTTAATACTTGTTAAAATATTTGTCAGTAATTTTGATTCTTTAATGACTAGTTGGATGGTGGTCCAATTATGGCAATAGTACACCTAACTTGCAAAGGATGGCAACAAGGATTATTTCGTTAACTACTAGTTCATCCGGGTGTGAGAGAAATTGGAGTACTTTTGAGGGGGTAAGTATCAAGTATATAGTAACTAGTAAGTGGTTGTGTTTTATTAAGTAAAATCTAATATAAATATATAATTTTTTGATTTTTTTTTTTGTAGATTCAAACAAAAAAAGGGAATAGACTAGTCGCAACAAGGTTGAACAATCTAGTCTATGTCCAATTTAATGCAAGGCTTAACAACAAGAAGCAACTGGAGAAAGAGAGGAAAATAGATGTGTTATTAGCAAGTGATGCTTCAAGAGCACAATGATGGATTGTTAAATGTGATGATGATGAAGTTGAGGAATGTTTGGGCCTTACTTGGGAAGCAGTTGATGAAGCATCCGAAGCGAATACCGTGTTAGAGCCTAGGAGATGTAGTAGAAATATTGGAGTAAGAGAACTCCATGAAGAATTTTTTTTTGTCTGATAATAACACGGAGGAAGAGGGAGATGATGACTATGAGTGTGAGTCCGATGGGGATATTATCTTGGAGGGATATAGAGAATAAGAGTTAAAAATATAGAGGGATATTAAGATGAGGACTATTAGTTTATAATTTTGATTATTTATTTGTGTTTGAACTTGGAACAGTATGCAGTGGATATATATATAAATATATATATATATATATATATATATATATATATATATATATATATATATATATATATATTTGAACTGTTAGTAAATACTTTTATTATCTTTATTATAGATTATTTTTCTTTATATTATTATTTTGTTTGGATAAATGTAAGATAAAATATTATAATTGGCTTAAAATAAAAAAAAATCGCCTACCCCCCCCCCCCCCCCCCCCCGCCTGCCTCCCGCTTAGCGCCTTTTAGAACATTGAATCTAGGTAGAAGGTTTTACCGCGGTGAAAATCAAGGGATAAGTGTAGCATCAATTTCTGGCAATCTTAATTTTTCTTTGCACTACTTTGCATCTCATAAATCTATGTTGATTTCCAGGTTCATGAATGCAACTTCTTTATTTGGTTGGACCTTTCAACTGCTCTAAGAGCTAGGCAGATCATACTTGGACTTTTGAGAAGTAATAATAAACTAGAAGCAAAGCTTAGGAAGTAAAGAGTTAAGGACAAATGCCTAACATCAATCATTGTATTTGCCACTTTAATTTGGTTTTTTAAAACCATAAACATTGGCATTGAATTAGCCAGTATGTAATTTTCTACCAAACGCAACTATGTAATGTATGTAATAATTAAGGCATTTATATTAATGAAAAATGGTTTTCAATCGACATTACATCAATCTTATAATCTCTCACCGCAACACACTAGTTTTATCCACATTCAAAATAACCTAGCAGTACCATAACAAGTTACTTGATAATAACACTGTTAGAATTAACCCAACAACTGACTTAACAAAATTTAACAAAACAAATATGTATCACACCCAGAAATTAATTAATCTATAATCCATTAGTCCATAACAAACTGCTAACCACAAACTTTCATAACAAACTACACAATATATTCACCAATCCATAATCCATAAACTGGATATACACAAACTATTTTAAGTTGCTCTTAGCAGAGATTAACAAAAAAATACATTCTAAGCCCTAAAAAATCTATAAAGTTCTAAACTGGATATAAACATACTTAGGCCTATTGATAGAAATTCACAACAATCACATTTCAAACCCCAATTTTTTTGCATAAAGTTCTTAAACTAAATTGACATACTATTTTTTGTTGGACTTCTTTCTAGTTGGATCCATCGTACTATGAAGATTCTTCAGTGATCCATACTTCTTGCTTCCTTTTAATTTTTAATGGATTCTTAGTTGGTTTTACTGCCCCTTTAAATAATATGCAACAAATGCACCTTATAAGTATTACAGTCAATAATATAAAAAATATAAATTACTAGGAAGCTTACTGAGAGTTTCCTTACTATTAGTAACAAGTGGTTGTGAACTTTTTACCTTAGGTGCTTATGATGCCCTTCTCACCTTTAAACAACATAAAAAATATATACCTCATTAGTACTACAATAAAAAAAATATAGAGAATAAAAATTACTAGGAATTTAAATTGCTTACTGGGAGTTTTTCCTTTCTCTTGACAATAAGCGATTGTGAAATTGTTGCCTCAACATTATTTGAACTATCATCCTTGTTAACGCTTGAATTTCGTTTGCACGTCCTGCTGGCCGTCCGGGAAGAATACCTGCACAAAAGTCCTAACGGCTTGGGTCGCCGGTGGACTCCTCCGGTGTGAGTGTTAGTGAAGGATCCAAGACAGATCAATAATGGAGGCTTAAGTATTTAGTAGAGTAAAATTAGATCTGTGTACCTCTAATATTCACCATGTATTTATAGTACTCATATTGCTCAACAGGACTCCAATTCCTAATAGGAATTGTGTAGCAAAATCCTTCTTAGAGAAGGTAACTTTTACGCTAATCAATGCTAGATAGGTAACCCCCATACCAATTAATATTAAATATAGTAACTAGTTAGTATCCGAATTGATAAGGAAAGTGATCCCAAGCCTACTGGACTTAGGAGTCCTCTTGTGCGTGCATTAGACTTAATGGTCTGTAAGGCCAAGCCCATCATTGGTATTCCATTTATTCTAGTAAAATACGTAGCCCAATATTTCCCCCCCCCCCCCCCCACTCCTTCAGCATATGAAATAGGTTGGAGGAGTATATAGGAGGCTCTAGGAGTCCAAAGACTGCAATGACTGTGATGGATGAGTTCCTTCGGGAGCCCAAAGGCATCAGGCTGAAGGGAAAGCTCCATCGGGAGCCCTAAGGCATCAGACCGAAAGGAAAGCTCCATCGGGAGCCCAGAGGCATCAAACCGAAGGAAAACACCATTGGGAGCCCGGAGACATCAAATCGAAGGGAAAAAAGCTCAATCGGGAGCCCGAAGGCATTAGACCGAAGGGAAAGTTCCATCAGGAGCCTAGAGGCATCAGACCGAAGGGAAAGCTCCATCGGGAGCTCGGAGGCATCAGACCGAAGGGAAAAACTCCATCAAGATCCCAGAGTTATCAGACCGAAGAGAAAGCTCCATCGGGAGCCCGGAGGCATTAGACCGAAGGGAAAGTTCCATCAGGAGCCCAGAGGCATCAGACCGAAGGGAAAGCTCCATCGGGAGCTCGGAGGCATCAGACCGAAGGGAAAAACTCCATCAGGATCCCAGAGTTATCAGACCGAAGAGAAAGCTCCATCGAGAACCCGGAGGCATCAGACCGAATGGAAAAACTCCATCAGGATCCCGGAGTTATCAGATCGAAGGGAAAGCTCCATCGGGAGCCCAGATGCATCAAACTGAAGGAAAAAACTCCATCGGGAGCCCGAAGGCGTCAGACCGAAGGGAAATCCTTCTTTTTAACAAACAAAGTTGGTGCTCCCCATGGATACACTCGGCTGTATATATCCCTTATCCAGCAACTCTTGTAGTTGTATAATCAATTCATTCATCTCAATTGGTGCTATTTGATACGGAGCCTTTGAAATCGGTGTCGTTCCTGACATTAAATCTATTACGAACTCAATTCCCCTGTCTGGAGGTAGACCAAGCAATTCATCTAGAAATACATCTGAAAATTCTTTTACTACCGGTATATTATTCATCTCTGCTCCCACTTTTTGAGTATCTAAAATATGGGCTAAATACCCCCACACATCCATTCCTTAGTAATTTCTTGGCCTACATCATCGTCAGACAGCTATATTGCCTAGGCGATGTACTACCATAAAATACTACCTTAGACTGATTCGGGGTCTGAAGGTTCACACTTTTCTTCTGACAGTCAATTACTGCCCCATGATTATATAACCAGTCCATTCCTAATATCACGTTAAACTCTCCCAACCTTATATGGATTAGATCTATCAGCAACTTATATCCCCTAATTTCTGCACAATAATTTCTATGTACAAATTCTACGGGGATTACTTCTTTGTTAACGACTTCTATATTTAAAGGATTTTCCAACCATTCTTAGGGTAAATTTAAGCGTCAAGCAAATTCATCAGACACTAAAGAACAGGTAGCACTCGAATCAAATAATACATAAGCATTTATATTATTGATTATGATAATACCTGACACCACGTCCTTAGATGTTATCGCGTCCTCGATCGTCATGTTGAAAGTTCTGGCAGTCGGTCGGTTCTGCTGAATAGGTCCTCTAATCATTAGCTTCCTTCCTCCACCTTTGTTACCGCTTCCTCCACTATTTTCCCTTTTTGGTCAGTCTTTGATCTGGTGGTCAGTTGTCCCACAAGCAAAACATCCTCGAATCTTCTTCGGGTTTAGGCAATTTGGTGAAATATGCTCCTCTTGACTGCAGTTGTAACAAACATTACATCCCTTCCAACATTCACCTTGGTGACTCTTACCACACTTTGAACATGCATCACTTCTCTTTTTCGAACCTCATTGCCTGGATTGATTATTGTTGGTGGTAGTGTTGTTGTTGCTGGTGTTGTCCCACTTTTTTTTCCCTAAATTACTTCCACCGCTGCTACTACCTCCTCCATGATTATCTCCCCCACTTTTCTTGTTCTTCTTCTCTTTATTGTACAGACCCAAGGCCTCGCTTCCTCCGTCAGCTATGATGGTCTTCTCCAACAAACTTCCAAAAGAGTCAATTTAAAAAACAGACACCTTGCTATATAGCCAAGGTTTCAACCCTTGTTCAAAACATCGAGCTTTCCTATCCTCAGTATCTACCTAATGTGGTGCAAAACGCGCAAGTTCATTGAATTTGGCAGCGTACTGTACCACCGTCATCTCTCCTTATTTTAACTCCAAAAACTTAACCTCCATTCGGTTCTTCATGCTTTTGGGAAAGTAATCCTTGAAGAATAATTCTTTAAACTGGTCCCACGATATGACTCATTCTCTAGCCCTTTGTTGATTCGCCCCCCACCAGAAATCCGCTTCCCCTTTCATCATATACATAGTAAATGCAATCTTCTGATCGTCTCTTACCCCTGCGATTTCAAACGCTTTCTCTATCTCTTTAAGCTAGAATTGGGCCTCGATCAGATCAGTCGTCCCTTTAAATTTTGGGGTCTTACATTCTTAAAATCTTTGAAATTTGCCACAGGAACTGTTGGGGGGTTGGGATTTACTGGTTCCGGGTTTCTCCCCTGAAAGGCGCCTTCTAATAATTCTACCAACCTCTGCACCGGGTCTCGCTAACCTCCTTTGTTGTTTACAAACTCTTCTTGTGTAGGTTATACTGGTTGTCTACGTCGTGGCGACATTTTCTGTGTATTAAAGAAAACTTAATATTATTTCTTATTACATTCTTTTAAATTTATCTTTTAGTGCACAATGCAAATATCACAATTTAATAAAGACGTTTATATTCATATGCCAATAAGTAGTACATCATACATGAAACACCTATAGCATACTGTTATAAACGTCAGCATTAATCCCCTAATATAACAAAAGGTAGGGATCTACAAACATACTACCCCGCTAACAAATACAAAAGTTAGGGCTTACACGTACCATCCGATATAAGAGTTCAGGATTTACAATACATCATAAACAAAAGTAAAGGTCATCCTAATATATATACCTAAGGACACTGAAAACAAACTACACCAATTAACCAGTCCATCAGTGCATGCCGCGCTCCATAGCACTCTCATACTTGATCTGACCCATATAAATCGCCAACTCCCTGCTAATAATGTGATAAGTCTGGCCTACCTCAGCTGGATAATGACGAATACCGTCCATCCATCTCACAAATGTTGTGCTAAAAGCGTAACTCATCCCGTTCATATTTCTTCTTTTGCCTCTCACCTCATCCTCAAGATCACCAACTCTCTATCTGACGTCCTCTAACATCTCTTCCTGCTGGATCCGATCAGCCACTTCTTTCTCTAGCTAGGCTCGTAGAGCCTCCTTCTTGGGTCTCTCATTCTGTATTTGATGCTCTGCCTGCTCATTTCCTCGTATGTCAGATCTTTCTCTAGTTGAATGGGCTTATAGGATATCACGTGCTTATAAACAGGCTTATATGGTCATAACACTGAAATGTGAAACACATTGTGAATATGCTCTAGTTTAGGAGGTAAAGCCACCTCGTACGCCACTTCACCTATTCGCTTTAGTACTTCGAACGGTCCTATGAACCTTGAACTTAATTTTCCTCTCTTTCTTAACCTTATCTTCCCTTTCTAGTGAGATACTTTCAAAAACACGTAGCTACCCACTTCATAATCTCGACTTTGGCGATATAGGTCTGCGTATTTCTTTTACTGATCCTGAGCTGCAACTACTTGAGCTCTTATTGTCTCCACTACCTCAGCTGTCTGTTGCACTAATTCTGGCCCCAAAAGTCGACGTTCTCCTA
The DNA here is from genome assembly GCA_947179155.2 of Hedera helix. NCBI lineage: Eukaryota > Viridiplantae > Streptophyta > Magnoliopsida > Apiales > Araliaceae > Hedera > Hedera helix. The sequence continues at coordinate 25,387,865 of OX359270.1, forward strand.
CTTCGTCCCAACATAAAGGCATTCTGCATTTCCTTCCATAGAGAGCTTCATATAGTGGCATGTCAATGCTCGCATGGTAACTATTGTTATAAGCAAATTCGACAAGAGATAGGTGGTCGTCCCAGCTTCCTTTAAAATCTATCACGCAAGCTCTGAGCATGTCTTCCAAAGTCTGAATTGTCCTTTCGTTTTGCTCATCAGTCTGTGGATGGTATGATGTACTCAACCTCAGCTGTGTTCCCATTCGCTCTTGTAAGCTTCTCCAAAATTTTGACGTGAAGCGCGGATCTCGATTTTGACTGCAAAAATTACCTGTTTGCCATCCAATTCACTTTTGCTACAAAATTAAATTTAAAATAATAAAAACACATAAAATTAAATAAATAGCCTAAAATAAATTCAAATACTTAAATACTCACATTTACCCTAACGCATGGCGCACTAGCCATGCTTTGCCCTAACGCCTAAAATGACATCGTTCTCTTTCTATGCTACTGATGCCCATGCGCGCCATGCGTGAATGATTTCAGCCTCTAAAATTACAAAATTGCTATCAAATGTTGCTGAAATTCCAATTTTGCCACCAAGACTTGTAGAAATTACTAGTTTGACATCGAATTCACTTTTCCTACAAAATTTAATTAAAAATAATATAAAAATAATTAAAATGCATAAAATTAAATAAATAACCTAAATTAAATTAAAATATTTAAAAACTCATAAATAATTAAGCTTAAAAATATTCAATAAATATGGATAAAATTCACTTATCAGAGAAGCTGCTACTGCTATTGTGAATTAGGGGTTTCTTCTCTTATTACTGGAATGAAGAGAAGGGAAAGACCACAATCTGGTACACATGAGGAATTAAATGGGTTACTAGTATGTAAATTCCTGCAAAGCATGGGATCAAATCTTTTAATATTATATTAAATTGAATTTTTAAGAAATATGTTATTGAATTTATTATGTAAAGTGATTTTTATGAGAAAATAATTTTTATATGAAATTATATTTTCTAAATAATAATAAATTTTTATTTATAATTGAAATATAATAATACTTAATTATATTTCAATAATAATAGCAAATTCAAGTTATCTAAGTGATTTTCTTTTTCTTTTCAAACTATATTACCTAAGTTTTAATAAAATCTAATTTAATAGTGGTAACAAACTAATATTATATAAGATGATCTTATGATTGTTTCTTGTAAATTATATTGCTAATTCTTATTTTTAACTCAACTGAACTAAGTGAAAGCTCTTGTTGTAGAACTATGTTGTTGTTGATGTTTTTAATCTTATTTTAAAATTTCTTAATGGAAAAAGTAATTTTATTTTATTTTTATTTAAAAATTGAATGATAAGGTCGATTAATATATTACAGTTTTATTTTTATTTTGATAATAGTAACGATTTAATATTAGGTCAGATAATTCTCATAAGAAAATTATTTCCTTCTAGTATTATATATCTAATTTATATTTATATTTGATAAGTAGATTTTATATCTATTTATTAGATATTTTTAGACTTAATTATTTGTGAGTTTTAAAGTATTTTTAGTGTTGTAGGTAATTTATTTAATCTTATGCTTTTTTATTATTTTTATGCATTTTAATTATTTTTATTTATTTTTAATTTCATTTTTTTGAAATATTGAAGCTAATGGCAATTTCGTAAATTAAGCAATAAGCATGGTTCGCGCATGGTGCACACAAGGGGTCAGCATTCAGCAGGGGACTTATAGCGGCATGCGTGGGAAAAGGAATACATGGCGCAATGCGCGATTATTGTATAAAGCAACAGGATTTGAGCGCATATCAGCTAATTCCTTTTCTTTCTTCTGGGCCCATTGGTTAGTAACGGTAATAAAGACGAAGGCGTGTGGCGTTGGAGCAACTTGGCACATTTATTTCCGCATAGGACCTAGGCGTAATATTGCTCAACTTCCGTGTTGGTCATCTAGTAATGTAATAAAAGATTGTAAATAAATTAAAGGTTCCAATTGCAAATCGGAAAAGGATTAAATTAAGAATTTTATTTAATAGTTTATTTTAAACTTTATTAGGATTAGGAGAATTATGTAGCCTATAAATAGAGAGTTTGAGATATAATTGAGAACACAACTTTTGCTAAAAAATTCTCTCTTTTCTTTTTGGTGTTTTTTTTATAGTTATGTGTAGCTAAATTATTTTTCTTGATTTAAGTGATTGAAGTCATCAAGATTAATACACTGTAAGATCTAATTTATTTTAATCGTTCAATTTATATTTTGAATATTTTTCTGTGTTTATTTATATGATTGATTCGTTTAATTGCTAGGAGGCCTACTAGTTTAATATTCATATTAATCGACTGCTAGATTAAATATCAAATCCGTAATTATTTGGTCACTTTAATTTATGAAGCAACTAAGATTAATAATTATTTTATAGATCAAAAGATTGTTATATCTTAGGAAAAATATTCATCTAAATTAAATACAAACGTTTGATTTGTGTTGTTTAGTTTCGCGATTTCTCTATTTCTTTATATTACTACTAAGTTAAATCTTTAGCGCTTGTCTGATGTTATTTAGTAGTAAGAGTTATTTAGATCGCTTGTTTCTGCTTAACTAAAACTAAGGAAATATAGAAAAATTATTCGAATGAGAGTAATTATTCCACGTTGAATATTTAAAATATGAATTGAGTTATTCTTGCGTCAATGATCAGTTGTAAATTCTTAATAGTGGATGTTAACTTAAACCAAGGCTTTTTATTCTTATTTATTTCATTAAATTACTTACATATTTATTTTAGTTAATTTTATTTAAATTATTTCTTTAATTAAAAAATCCCCAATTTTGGTTTACGAAAACATAAAATTAAATTAATCATTTTATGTGGGATCGACTCTTACTTGTACTGCTACATTAATATTTTTCGAAAGTAAGATTTTTTTTTTTGGTGCCTGCGATAGCACACCAAATTTTGACGCTGTTGCCAAGGTATGATTTTAATTTAATTTTGTGTTTTGTAAACTTTATTTTAATTTAGTAATTTTTCTTAGATTTTTTTTCTTCTAGTTTTTCATAATTTAATTTAGTTATGCAGGTCAAGGATGAAAGTCATGCACGATTATGTCAATGAGGTAACTATTTCTTCTCTTGAGTAACAAATTGATAGTCTAACTTCTCTTGTTTATCAAATGACTATAGGTAATGCGCAACCGGTGAAAGCTTGTAAGATTTATGGGGCAATAGGACATTTTACTGATATGTACCCTATTCTTCAATATAAGTCCTATGAACAAGTCAATGTAGCAAGTGGTTTCCTTGGTCAACCACAAAGGAGATGTGATCCCTATTCAAACACGTATAATTCAAGATGGAGGGATCATCCTAATTTCAGTTATAGTAATCCACAAGTGAATTGGCACGTAAATCAGAATTTTTCAAGTTATCAACAATATATACAGCCATACCCCCAACAACAACAGAGCCAATCAAATAATTCTGATATGTCTTTAAAGGATATGATTAAACAACTTACCACTAACATTTTACAATCAAAACAGGGTCAATCATTTTATTCTAATATGCCTTTAGAAGATATGTTTAAATTACTTGAAACTAACAATTTATAATCTTAACAGGATACTTTGCAATTTTAACAAGACATGAAGGCACGTATTCAGGAAAATAATGCAATTATTCAGCGTTTAGGTACTTAAATGGCAATCACAATCGATCAATTGGAGGAGCAAAGTTCTGAGCAAGTACCTTCTCAAACGGTGGACAATTCAACAAAGAATATAAGTACACAAGTGTTAAGAAGTGGTAAAGATATAGAAGATCCAGAAAAGACAGTCTCTCCATCGCCGAAGCAAGAGAATGTAGACAATATCTATGAAGCGGACAATATTAATGTAGACGATGGTGTTATTTTTTATGATGACATGCCTCAGGTGGAGAAAAATTTTGGGGAAACAAACAAGAAAAATTTGAAGATTACAATTACCATTAGTGGAAGAAGAAGAAATTGAGCTGAAACAAGATTTGAAGAATGATAAAACTGTATTAAATTTTTTGCCAGTGATTTTAAATAATAATGCAATTATTTTCATTCCATTACATGTTATTCATAACAAATTTTTATCTTTTGTTTTGTAGGATCTCATTCTAAATCTAAAGAATGTCCCTAATCATCTCAAATATTTATTACTTGAAAAGGGAGTCGAACATTCATATCGAATGCAAAGGAGATTGAATCTATCGATGAAGAATAACGTGATGGATGGGGTACGCAAAACTCATGAAATTGGAGTGACGTAGTGTTTAAGCATGCTGTCAAGTCAATGACAATAAACAAAGGCGCTGCCGCTGCTTGAGATGCAACCCAAGGAGAGGAGAGTATAATTTTGTTTCTTTTTATTTTTACATTTGTAGTTTAGTTATTTGTGCATTTTTCTTTGCATTTTACTTTACATTAGGGACAATGTAAAGTTTAAGTGTGAGGGAAGAGAATTAAGATTTTTATTATTTTTAGGTCATATTTTGAAAAAATTTAGGGAATTTTAAAATTTTAAATTTTTTGAATTTTGTGAGTATATTCGCTGAAAACCCTCACGAGATAAAACTCGTTCACTTGGGGTTTAAAGACTTGTTGCACATGCTAAGTGTAACCGTATTTCCTACGAAAATGAGATAGTTTTTTATGTTATTTTTAAAATGAGTCGCTTGAACAATGAATTAATTAGATTAAATTTTTAGCCAATGATTAAAATTTTGGTTTTGATTTAATAACTTTTGAAAAAAGGATAAATTTTTGCTTAATCTAAATTTTGATTATTTGTTGGTCATTACTTTGTTTGAGATCCTTTAATTCTTTATGCACTTATATCTATTTGTTTTAGTTAGTTTTAGTTTATAAAAAATTTATATGATTAAATGCTTGTGGAAGATATTTTTGGGCTCTATATCTTATTTGATTATTATTTAAAGTGAAGTATAAAGTAAAATATAATTTGAAAGAGATGATTTAGGTAATTTTTCTAGAATTATTATTGAAGGAAAAAATTATGTGATGAGTTAAGATGGAGCGTAAAACGCATTCACTCATAAACACATGAAAAAGTGAGATGGAGCATAAAATGCACTCACTGAAGAATAAAAAAAAAATAGAAGAAAAAATTGGATGGAGCATAACATGCACCAATTGAAAGAAAAAAATAGAAAAATATTTGAAAAATTAATATTAATAATCCTAGAGTGCCTAATTGTTTGAAACATTTTGATCTTCTGGTATACTTTTGTCTATATAAGTAAGGAGTGATGTGAAAAAATAAATGTATTGAGTTTTGCTATATATCTTTTATAAGGTAATTAATAATCTAAACTTATCCGAGTTTTGATTAATTTGGTGCATTTGAATTCACACATGCACAAAAAGTCTTGAGTAGAGTAAAATTGATAAATATGTTGAAATTCTAGATTTTGTATGATTTTGAAATTTTCTTTGAATTATAATTTAAAAAATCTTTGAGGCTAATGTTAAATTCATATTCATTTGTTGTTCAGATAAATCAATCATGTTAGTTGGTTTATTTGGTAGAATTTTATTTTTATAGTTTTTGTTCTTATTTTGCTTAAGGACAAATAAAGATTTAAGTGTGGGGGTATTTGATAAGTAAATTTTATATCTATTTATTAGATATTTTTAGGCTTAATTATTTGTGAGTTTTAAAGTATTTTTAATGTTGTAGGTAATTTATTTAATTTTATATATTTTTATTATTTTTATGCATTTTTTATTTTATTTTGTAGAAATATTGAAGCTGATGGTAATTTCGTAAATTAAGCAGTAAGAATGGTTAGCGCATGACGCGCACAAGAGGTCAACATTCAGTAGGGGACATACAGCACCATGCACGAGAAAAGGAATACATGGCGCAATGCGCGATTATTGTATAAAGCATCAGGATTTGAGCGCACATCAACCATTTCCTTTTCTTTCTTCTGGGCCCCACTGGTTGGTAACGGTAATAAAGATGAAGGCGCGTGGCGTTGGAGCAACTCAGCACATTTATTTCCGGGTGGGACCTAGGCGTAATATTGCTCAGCTTCAGTGTTGGTCATCTAGTTATGTAATAAAAGATTGCAAATAAATTAAAGGTTCCAATTGTAAATTGGAAAATGATTAAATTAAGAATTTTATTTAATAGTTTATTTCAAATTTTATTAGGGTTAGGACAATTATGCAGCATATAAATAGAGGGTTTGAGATACAATTGAGATACATCTTTTGCTAGAAAATTCTCTCTTTTCTTCTTTGGTGTTTTTCTATAGTTATGTGTAGATAAATTATTTTTCTTAGTTTAAATGATTGAAGCCATCATGATTAATATACTCTGAGATCTAATTTATTTTAATCGTTTAATTTATATTTTGAGTATTTGATATTTTCTGTATTTATTTATATGATTGATTCGTTTAATTGCTAGGAGGCTTACTAGTTTATTATTCGCATTAATCTACTGCTAAATTAAATATCAAATTCGTAATTTTTTGGTCATTTTAATTTATGAAGCAACTAAGATTAATAATTATTTTGCAGATCAAAAAATTGTGATATCTTATGAAGAATATTCATCTAATTTAAATGTAAACGCTTGACTTGTGTTGTTTAGTTCAGCAATTTCTCTATTTCTTTATGTTGCTACTAGATTAAATTTTTAGCATTTGTCTGAAGCTATTTAGTAGTACTGGGCTATTTTAGTTGAGCAGAGGCTATTTAGATCGCTTGTTTCTGCTCAACTAAAATTAAGGAGAGATATAAAAATTATTCGAATGAGAATTATTATTCCACATTGAATATTTAAAGTATGAATTGAGTTATTCTTGCATCAATGATCAGTTGTAAATTCTTGATGGTGGATGTTAACTCAAACTAAGGCTTTTTATTCTTATTTATTTCATTAAATTACTTGCATATTTATTTTAGTTAATTTTATTTAAATTATTTCTTTAATTAAAAAACTCTCAATTTTGGTTTACCAAAATATAAAATTAAATTAATCATTTTATGTGGGATCTACTCTTACTTCCACTGCTACATTAATATTTTTTCAAAATAATATTTTATTTTTAGGTGCCTGCGACAACATACCAATATTATTTATAAGTATATTATTGAATGATTTATTTTATATATATATATAGTTTATTATTTTAAGGTGATTTTTTAAAATTATATTATCCAAATAATAGTTAAATATTACTTATACTTGAAATTATAATTATATTTATATTTTCATAATAGTAACAAATGATATTTGAGATAATTTTTTTTTTTTCTCAAACTATATTATCTAAGTAGTATAATAATATTATTTAAATTTACATTAGTATATATATTTGAATAAAAGTAACAAATCAATATTAAGTAATATTATGTTGTTTTGATTATTTTCTTATGAAATAATACTACTAATTCTTATTTTCTTATAAAATTATGTTATTAATTTTAGTTTCTGATTTGAATTGATAAATAGTAAAAGTTGATTTAATATAGAAAAAGTCAAAGGCCGAACTAAAAAACAAAGAGAACGAATCAAATTGTCTATTTAATTATAATATAGATTTTCGATTAAAAAAGGAGAATGTACCGTGAGAATAAATTTTTTTTTGACTAAATTTATTTCATTGAAAATAATTCCGAGAAGAATAAGCTATTTCCATGTAGTGAGGGGTATATATCAATCAAAATACATTCTTAAATTCATAAATCTAAAAAATTCATAAATCAAAATACATTCTATTTGTATTAATTTAAAGTTATTTTCGACTTTTTTATCTTATGATGATGGATTATAAGTCCCTTAAATAGTTCTTGGATTTATTTTTTTTTATCATTCTCAAGGCTATTTATGAGGGATTGTATAATCCTATGATGAATTTGGGATTATATAATCCCTCATAAATAGCCTTGAGAATGATAAAAAAATAATACAAGGACTATTTAAGGGACTATTAATCCCTCATGATGGGATAAAAAAGTCGGAAATAATTTTAAATTAATATAAATAGTCTAATCCCAAGTATGTATTTTGCAAACAAACATAACCTAAGGGTATTTTAAATACTTCATTCACAATAAATTAAAATTATTTTTTAATAATACACATATTTGAGACAGCTTAACCTTAACCATCTCTAATAGATAATTATTTAGGACGATTTTTATATCACTGTCTCTAATGGCTACCTATTTAAGAAAGAAAGAAAAAAGAGAGTCAAAGGTCAAACTAAAAAAAAAGAGAACGAATCAAATTATCTATTTAATTATAATATAGATAGTCGATGAAAAAAGAGAGTGTAACATGAGAATAAATTTATTTTCGACAAAGTTTATTTCATGAAAAATAATTTCAAGGAGAATAAGTTATCTTCTTGTAGTGAAGAGTATATATCAATCAAAATACATTCTTTAATTTAAAAAATAAAACTCTTTTTGTTAAACTAAGGGTATTTTAAATACTTAATTCACAATAGAATAAAATTATTTTTAATAATACACATATTTGAGACAGTGCAACCTTAATCGTCTCTAATAGATAATTGTTGTAGACACCCAAATTTTGCACTTCTCTACTAACCCTGGCAGGAGGGCAAAGTCGTCACTTGACCCGACATGCGAAAAGGAAGGTGGACCCCAACACGAAGTCACCCCAACGACTTACGGTCAAAGCCGCCACAACGAACAACGAGCATCAGGTTACTTGAGGCAAGGCAAACAGTTGATCCAGAAGAACCTGATTTGATCACAAAAGACGACTAATGGCCACTACGCTTACGATGTTCGGGGGTCTCGCTCCCCTGTGAGCGAGCGGCTGCCCAGCGATCCGATCCGATGCGCCCAGAATCTATGGAACATCAAAGAATTGCAAAACGACTGTCTGAAGCACCTTCAGCTAATCAACAAGGATGACAGCTTAAAAGCATGGCTATCAAGAGCGATCTACGAGGACGAACCCCAAGAATGACAAGTCAAACCAAAAGAAGTGGCTGGCAAAAGCGATTTACGAGGACGAATCCCAAGGAGGGCCCACAAACTAATCAGGTATGCGTTCCTTTTAAATTTCCTCAAGAATTATTGCATTTTTTATGATGTACAATACGATGCGAGTCCATTTGGGACAATACACAACGATTCCTGATTTGATCACAAAAGACGACTAATGACCACTACGCTTACGATGTTCGGGGGTCTCGCTCCCCGGTGAGCGAGCGGCTGCCCAGCGAGCCGGTGAGCTGGCGAGGGTGGAAAGGGGGCAGCGCCCCCTGGAAGCCAAGTACAATTAGCAAATTCTATATCAAGTCGCGGCCCTCCGAACTAGCCTCCCAGAACAATATGGCACGTTTCCCAGGGACTTCCGGATTGCAAAATACGAGCCTTCCAGCGAAAAAACGAAAGACCGACATCAGATGCGAAAATCGAGGAAACACCGAGGACAGCCGCAGTTGCACCTGTGGCTGGCCGCAGTTGCACCTGCGGCCAAGATCTGAAGATCTAAATCGCCACTTCCAGTTCATTTCTTGAGCGGGGGACGAAAACGAAAAAGAGAGAGAGAGAAAGGCGACGGGGAGAGAAAAAAAAAGAGAAGAAGAGAGAAAAAAGTGAGATTTCTTCCTCTTTTGTACAATCTTTGTGTCCTATTTTGATTTCCAAGTGTTAAAGCATGTATTTCGTCATTTGAAATGTGAAAAAATCCATGTTTATAGCATTTGAGGTTTTATCTAGTTAGATCTATTTTCATTTCGTTTTTATTGTATTTGTTGGGTGTATCTACTATAGATCCGAAAATATTTGGTGCATTGCTATTTAAATAGTTTGATTTTGTGTATTGTGAAGTTAGATCTAATGTAGTCAATATATGTTGTAGATCTGTGGATTAGGGACGGTTAGGGAGGATTTATTGCGGATGGAATCTCCTCCTAACCTCCCGATGATATCCTTTTAGTTTGTTTTTAGCTTTTACGTATGTAGCGATCGCGATGCACTTTTATGTAAATATGTAAATTTTTGGGCCTTAAAACGACATCGAGTCGAAAATCGGGTTTAAGGCCCCGTGATAGTGAAATGTGCGATTGTGGGCGTTTGGGGTTATTTGGATGGCTCACATGCCCATGAATAACTCCAATGCCATTTTCACGCTTGGTTTTTCCTTTTGACGCGAGAAAATGATTTTGGAATGAAATGATAAAGATTTGCATAAAATAAATCAAAGTAGGATATTAGATCATCCGTAGGCTAAAATAAAATTGTAAGTGTCGGACGAGCTCTATTCCTATTTGGCGAAGGATTTGAAAAAATATGTTTTACAAAATATCATCGGTTTTATTATCGAAATAAAAACAATAAAAATGAACTCTTCGATTAAATCAAATCCTTCGTGCATAGGGTTAACGAGATTTCTGAAGCACTTTCAAAATTAAGTTTTCCAACAACATTCATTTAGGCACACACGCACACACACACACACACACACACACACACACATGTTTTAGGATTTAAAAGGATAGGAAAATATCGAGATTGCGGTAACCGTGTTTCACAGAAGTCGGGGGGTGCCTAACACCTTCCCCTCGCTTAAGCAAGCCCCCGAACTCTATGAATCTCGGTTTGCGGACCAATTAACTCGGAGTCACATATGAGCCAGCGATTACGAAAATAAAATTCGGATGAGTTGGTACATCCATTTTAAATATACCAACTGGCGACTCTGGTCAATTGGCTCATTATAAAATCGACCTTTCGAAACCCCGTCGACACTTAAGCCGACCCTTTTCAAAAAATTACATCTTAAAACCAAAGACTAAAATTGGAGAGGACATTTTAATATAAAAAAACGAAACGACAAAAATTCCGACGTCGACAATTGTTTAGGACGATTTTTATATTACTCTCTCTAATGGCTACCTATTTAAGACATTTTGATTAGAATTGTCTTAAATAGCTTGATTATTTAAGGCATGATCGTAAATCGTATCAAATAATAGGTCTTAAGACAGGTTTACCATCGATCTTAAAAACTGGCATCACTTTTACCCATTTTTTGTAGTGCTTTTAGAAGCGGTACCTAACCTAAACATTCCTTAAATATTAAAAGTATTACTATAATTATACTAAATAAGTAAAATAATAAATAAATGATTGTTCTTAAAATTTATTTTTTGTTTTAAAGAGTAAAATTTTATACCGGCGAGATCTTAACCTAGTGATTAAAATTGAGCTATTGTGATTTTTAAGTTTCGGATTCGAGTCTCATTTGTGTGACTTTATTTATTTCTTAATCTACTTTCTTAATGTATTTTTAACCCTCAAAATGGGGCTTTAGAATTTTTTTATAAAAAAAATCACTTTAAATAAGGATGACATTGAGAATCTACAACGAAAGCTTAACCGGTGGTAATAGGGGTGTGCATTTGGTTCGGTATTTTTGGTTTTTTGGACTAGTCCGAACTGGTTGGCTCGGGACAAAAAGAACTGGTCCGGTATCGATTTTCGATATCGAGTTTTTATGGTTCGGTATTTACCGAACTCTGCCGATTATCTAATTTTATTTTATTTTTTATTTTTATTAATAAATAATAATAATAATAATAATAATAATAATAATAATAATAATAATAATAATAATAATAATAATAATAATAATAATAATAATAATAATAATAATAATAATAATAATAAATTAATTATATTAATATTTGGTATTTATTGAGTTTTTACTAGTACCGAACCGGCTTACCAGTTCGATAAACTAGTCTAACCGGTATCGGTATCGAGATTTGGCTAATTTCGTTACCGGTTCAGTTCGGGCCAGTATTTACCGGTTGCACCCCCCTAGGTGGTAATATTATACTCTCAGCTATTATTTTATAAAGAATATTGCTATATATGATCATAAATTTATATTAATTTTAAATAACAACGTATGTGATTACATGAGATAGAAAGAATAAAGAAAAGACTGATAAATTACTATTTTATATTTATCGATTATAGTTTCATGTTAGTCAAAAACAATTCAAAATTCATCATAAATTAGTCGAGATATAAATCTATTTTTTTTAATAAAAAAAATGAATTAAAAAAAAGAAAAGAAAAGGTGGGAGGGAGCAGTAAAATGAGCTTTAGAGCATTGTCTATACTAATATATAAAGAGATAAAATGAGGATAATTATTGGTTTGGTAGGCTAATTAAGATGGCAATAAAAAAAATTGGCTGGAATAAGTTTTCTCTAACAAAAATTATTACGCAAAATGTTGGTTATGGTTAGTATATACCACAAGTATTAAGCATGCACACCTGATGAAATAAATTTTGGTATAATTATCACATTTAAATAATTGACATTAGTTACATATTAAATATAACACGAAATTGAAAATTAAGTCAACGTTAGATGCATTGTTTGTTAGTATATACTATGAACATGATAAAATAAAAATGGGGATAATTGTTGACACTGACTAGCAGACTGTTGTAGCTGTTTAAGTTTGTCAAATGTGTCAAGCCTTGTTTGTGTGCTATGGCAGACTACTGTTTTTAAATTTAGCAATTAGAATTATGGCTGATTGAAAATTCTCTTTTCTGTCAACATACTTCGAGGATAATCATGATAGATGTGTGTTGAAGAAGTTTTCGATCAGAATGGTCACTGACAAGTCAGAAGTTGCACTCTAAGATCTTAATTATTTAGGATCATAGAGTCAATCCTCAGATATATCATTTTACGATTTTGGTGACTCTGCGTTTTGACTTTTTTTTTTTTTCCTGGAGTCATTCTACAATCTTGGAGTTTTCTTCAGACACTCTGCGATTTTCAAAATGCTTTTATTCTGCCCAACGATTTTGTCAAAATTTCTTAGTTTACTCTGCGAACTCAAAGTAACTAAATCTTCTTCTCTACGATCTCTTGGACTATTTCTTATATAACAAGTCCTAACTCTACGATTTGCATCAGCATAACAGATTTCATCCCTAAGTCCTTTTACAATGATTATCTCTGAAAGATTTTATAATATTTACTTATTTTTCTTTTACACATATATATTAAGCTCATATCATCATTAAATTCAAATAGATAAACACACTAACATATACCATGAGTATTAAACATGTCCACATGAAAAAATAAAATTGGGATAATTATGCCACTTAAATAATAGGCCGTAGTTATTTATTAAATAACGTAACCGTTAGGGGTCTCAAAAAATGTCTAGCAGTGCTATTTGATTTTCAAATCTTAGTCCTACTTAAATCCCCGTCGGAGATGACAGTAATAGCTTCCTCGTAGCAGGGAGAGATGGCAGGAGGAATTGCAGAGGAAGAGAGAAAAATGCGTGAAAAGAGAATTTTATGAACCCTAACAATCTGTTGATTAATTTGATTTAATTGAAAAATTGAATTTGTCAAATTGAATTTTAGTTTGGTGTATTTCATTGAGATTTTCTTTTTTAAAAGTGGTTGATGATGTGGCTAGCTGAGTTGTATTTTCCATGTCATTTAATATCAATTTGAGACAATTTTTTTAAAATCCCTAGCATTACTCTATTAAATATAGCATGGAATTGAAAACTAAAACTAACATTGGACGGAGTGTCGGTTACGGTTACTATATACTATGAACATAATAAAATAGAAATGAGTATAGTTATCACACATTCACACTTCAACAATATATGGTTGTATATTGAATTCAACAATAAAATGAGAGTAATCATTGATTTGGTTTTGTCTTGTCCTATTAGGGCCACAATAAATTTCCTCCGACATCACTAAATTTTTTCAGATAAAAGTTATTACATGGAGTTTTGATTACAGTTAATATATGATAAAATAAAAATCAGTTTTATTATTTCACTTAAATAATAGGCAACGCATTGAATATAGCATGAAATTGAAAACCAAAATAATATTAGATGGATTATCAGTCCCGGCTATTCGCAGAACATGAGAAAACAGATGATTAGCCATTTGTTTTCGAAAGAAATTGAAGAATTTTTTGAAAATTCTATAACATTCATTCGTTCTTTTTTCTCTAATAGATGGTGTGAACCAGTGCCAATTTTTTATATATAAAATAATACTAATTTAATCTAATAATTATTATGTTTGTAGGAATATATATATATATATATATTTATAATATCTCAAATTTTTTAGAGTGTTTCAATTGTTGTGTTTCTGCTATTGTTTTTAGATTCATTTTGTATTATGGTGTTTTCTAGATTTCAGGAATTATTTGAGAAAATTTTCGAAATTTGTCACCAATGAGTTCAGTGCGACTATTGCTCTTAAGATGTAATCGTATAATATTTTAACCAGGGCTGCACAATTGTCGGAGTTTTATATCTAAAAAATAATTAAATTATTTAAGAAGATTATAAAATGTTAAAAAAACAAAACCATTCAAACTTTTACTCCGTAATCGGTTATCGGCATATTCGGTCATCGGTTAAATCTATTTGTTTAGGTGATTTGAACAAAGGACAAATGAACAATTAAATATAAAATTAAATCATAAATCATCAAACAATCAAACACAATAGTTACTAGAGAGTTCTACTTCTCAAATTTTGACAAATGCTTATAGTCATTAGAAATAAGACTTTAAACTTCTTCTCAAGATAACTCAAAATCAAAATACCAATAAAGAACTCAAAAGGAGATTAAGCATACAAGAGTAATAAGTATTCATTAAGTCTAAATTTTGTAGCATGTTAAATAAAATATTATATCATATACTAAAAAAATTGAGTATTATTGTATATAAGTAAAAGTATATTCTATATATAATTATATTTATAAATATAAAGGTAGCAAATGATGTCTTCAGTTCTTCAACGACTCGTGCAACCACAAATACCTTTTCTATTTTCTCAATCCAGAGCTTCTATGGGACTCGTTGTTTCCCATATTTTTGGTGGTCCTATCAATTTGAAGTCTTTAAAATTAGCTAGTGGAGCGGCAGGGTTTGGTGCTCCTGTGGCGTTAGCATTACGATTGTGGAATGCTCCTAAAAGCAATTCCATAAATTCTTGCACTGGATTCGGTTGTCCCCCTTCTGCACTAACTAACCCCTCTGGTGGTGGTGGCGGTGGTTGATTTCTTCTACATGGCGGCATTTTCTTTTTAAAAAAATTGAAGTTATTATTTTTGTCTTTTATTTCCATTATATTTTATCATTTAAGAATTCCAAACCAACGCACAATTAATCTCATTAACGCACATAAACATAAACATAAACATAAACATAAACATAAACATAACTGCATTAATATTCATATGTCAAATCATAGTGTATAGCATTTACATTACAAGCATACTGCTATAAATGCTTCTATCCTTGAAAGGTTACAAAAAGATGGGATCAAACATAAACATATCCCACAAACTCCTAGAGTTGGGATTTACAAGCATACTAACTCTCTGTCAAAGCAAAAGGTGGGTTCTACTGCATCTATATACATATATCAACATAAAATAATGACAGTGCATCCCCCAACGAACCGCATCATCATACTTCTCATCTCCTATAACCATCACCAAGCTCCTACTGTTGGTGTGCCTGGACTGACCCTCCTCAGCTGGGTAGTAGTACATTTACTCTAAAGTCTGTTGAATGAAGAGTAATAGACATAGCTAACCCTATCAATTTTGACCCTCTTCTCTCTAACCCCGTCCTCCAGCTCAAGCATCTGTCCATGAGCGGCATCCATCTATGCCTCCATTTCAATCCTTGCCTCTATATCCTCTTGCCTATGGGTCTCCGTAGATTGCATCTAAGTATGCATCTATTGGACCTTCTGTTCTGCCTCAGCTAACTTCTGCTCCGATTCTTCTAGCCTAGCCTGCAGCTCAACGTCTTAAGCAACCAACTCATGAGTCAACACTCCAATATGTCCTACAGAGTCCATATACTTCTGAACTTGTTCCTCCAACTCTACCACCTTATCCTTCAATTTCGTATTTTCGCCCGTGAACTGATACGCTAATGCCTTGTGCTAATCCTCCATATTTTGGTGGGTCAGATTCTCCTACTCTAGATGATGAACTCTATCATCTAGCTCAATATTCCTATTTGTCAACTTTTTAATGATGTCACTAGTAATAGTGTTTATTTCATCCGCATACTCAGCTGGCTTCTTAGACTCCTCATCAGCTTCATCCCCAGTCTCAGGATCAAACTCAATGTCTGAATCAGCCCACAGATCCTCCGTGGAGTCCAACTCTGGCTCAGACTCCTCCTGTACTACTAGCTGCACTGTATCCACATGGATATCTATGTACTCCTCCTCTACCGTCACAGCCACAAATAAGAAAATAAGCAAACAATGTCAGTATTATAATAAAATAACTTCATTGATAGAATGACAGTATATTATATTATGATACAACTCAAATAGATGAATTCCCAAAAATTCTTCTCCTAGAACTCGATATGAGTTGACTCTCCTAAAGATTTTCACAACCTAAAGTTTTATAAAGTACAACTCTAATACCAACATGTGACGCCCCCAAATTCGGGTTCCATAACCTCGAGTTTAGTGCTCACAATCCAATGCATAAGTAACATCTAAATGCATAGTCTTCATTAAACTTAGCGGAATAATATATAACTGTTTCTTATAAAAGATAATACAATCCCAATGTCTTCTAACCTTAACATAATCAATACATATCTTAAGAGTTCACAAAATATTTATAACATTAAAATAAATATAACATAATAAACTATTAGCATGCAATTTTTACTCTTTGACTTTTTTCTTGCCCTTGTCTTTCTTGGAGCACTCGGGCTTAGTTGAAAAATAGTTCATGATATAGTAAGGGTGAGAAACTAGCTTGCTCAACAAGTTTAAGAACAATAATTATAAGAATAATATATCATGTTTGAATAGAAATAATTTATGAGATTTTAATAATATATAATAATTGTGAAATAACAAGAATCAAGTGCCAATTAAAAGAATTAATTGAGTCTTTATTGCGGAGTAGACACTAAGGACTATAAGCTAATACTTAAGGTAAATCAAATGTGTATCTGATCCTTTTATTGTTTTGATATTCGAGGGGATCGACCTCTTGTACCCTATGTATCTGCATAATATTCAGACATCTTACGTAATGGTCATTTTTTCGAATATAATCCCCTTATTAGGATTGTTCGTCCTCAGTTTTACTATAAGAATCCACACCAACCAATGGTTCAGATAAGTTTTAAAAATATTCAAGTTAATGAATTTATATATGCATTGTCTAGCTGAAACAATTAGCTTAGACATTCTTAAACAGTGCATGAATCAAACAAACTATAAAACTTCAAATGCACTAGGTGCGAATAGGTAAACAATATTGATGTTGATTAATTTTTAATAATTAAACCACTTATAGCTTTTAAAAAATAAATACAAGTTTAAGTATAAGAAACTTGCCTTGATGGTTGTCAACGACTAACCAACACAAATTTAATTTCCTTCGAAAGAAACTAACAATTAATAAAGTTGATCCTCCAATTAGTATCGCATCTAAGTTCATATAATTACCTTTATACATCTAATATTACAAATATTTTATCAAATAATTAATAATACACTAAACACTTAGAAATATTGTCGTCATTTGATAATATTTTAATCACATAATAACAATATTAATTATTTAATATTCTTTAAACCTTTATCTAATATTATTAATCAAATAATAATATTTAAGTCATTTACTAATATTATTAATTATTTAATAATATTTTAACAATTTAATAATACATTAAACACTTACTAATATTATTAATTATTTAATGATATTTTATTCATTTTATAATATTATTAGTCATTTAATAATAATTTTTTTCTAATATTATTAATTATTTAAAAATAATTATTCATTTACTAATATTATTCATCATTTAATAATATTTTATTAATTTTTTAATATTATTAATCACTTAATAATATTTTATTCATGTTCTAATATTATTCATCATGTAATAATATTTTATTTATTTTCTAAGATTAATAATTATTTAATAATATTTTATTTATTTTCTAATATTATTAATCTTTTAATAATATTTTATAATTTTTCTAATATTATTAATTATTTAATAGTATTTTATTGAGTTTCTAATATTATTAATCATTTAATAATATTGTATTGAGTTTCTAATATTATTAATCATTTAATAATACTTTATTCATTTTCTAATATTATTAATCATTTAATAAGATGTTATTTATGTTTTAATATTATTAATCATTTAATAGTATTTTATTAATTTTGTAATATTATTATTCATTTAATAATATTTTATCGATTTTCTAATATTATTAATCACTTAATAATAGTTTATACCTTTACTAATATTATTATCCATTTAATAATATTTTAATTATTTAATTTTTGTCAAATATTAATATTATATTAAATTATATTTTCTGGCCTATTTCATTCTCAAAAGATCCAACTCGACTCGAAAGTAATTAAATAAAAAAAACAAATTCTCGAATCGGTGCTGCAGCGCCTACTAGCAGAATGCAAAATTTTGATTTTTCATATTTTTTACTTTGAACAACTTTGATTTAATCTTCAATAAAATATGTTATACACATCCAAATGACTTCAAATTGGTGTTTTTTTAGCCTCGTAACTTAATGATCTACAACATTCCATAGATCGATTGCATTTTTGAAATCGTTTTTGACACAAAATTTAGGATTAATCGACTAGGGTTTCAAAAAGCTACATTTTACCACAAAGACCATAACTTGCATATTTCTTCGTATTTTTCAAAGGTTCAAGTTGGAAGATCTTTATAACTCATAAATATAACATTCTAGTCATAAAAATAAATAACTAACTTACACATTTCAAAGTACAAATATTTATAGCACATAACAAGTTAGGGTTTTATCGGTAAACTTTTATATGCTCTTATCTTTCATTTATTTACATACCAAGCATGTTAATGCACATTTTGAACATATATAACCATGACTATATATATATATATATATATATACACCATTGTAGAGCCTCAAAATAGATTTTAAACCATTAAAAATATATTTTGACCATGGAAAATACTTTAAGCATACATGGATAAATAAATACACATATTCTCCATTAAATCTCCATCCTTATACCTTTAAGCTCACCATAGCTCCATCACACATAAATTTCTCCCGCAATCAACCACGACAAATACATTTACTATAAAGATTAACCATGGAAATGAAAAGACTAAGGTGTAGAGAACTTTTAAACCTTATACACTTGGATGCTCTCTTCCTTGTTCTTCCAAAGTAAGAAATAAAGTTTGATGACTCCACCTTGAACCTTTCTAGCAACTCTTTTGTTGATCTAGCTCACAAACTCACAAAGCTCTCTAACTTTTTTTTCAAAGCTTCAGAGCTTTCTCTCTCTATTCTATACTTGAAATTCTAGTAAATGACTAACAAACCTTGTAAATCTTGGTGAAGGTATTATTTATAGGAGTCTAGAATTACCTCATTAGTCACTTTAATCAACTAACATCTAGTCAATTAAGCTTCTAACTAAGCTTATTATTTGATGGATTAATACATTGATTGACCATTGGAATGACTAGGGTTGTTGAGGTGGTTTAACAACTATGTCCTTTAAAAGATTCAAGCAATATGAAGCTACAAGCCACTCCAATGGGACCCCTAAAGCTACCAGCCAAATGGTCATTTCCCACCCATTTCTGCTTTAAATTTTATTCCAATAATGCTTATATAGGGCTCATTCCTTTATTTTGTTTGGGCTGAATTAATTACTTTCATTGGGCTTACCTACACAACCAATTGGGCTACTAGTTTAATTAATTAACCTAGCTACTCTTGGGCTATCAATTAATACATTTAAGTATACTTCATATGGACTTACATACACAGGTTACTAATTCACATCCATTGGACCTAGTTTATTAAGTCGTTTGTACTTAATATATAATCCAATTAGGTTTGCCTTATTAATTCCTTTGGGTTACCAGGTTGGGCTAGTTTAATAAATACCAACACATAGATCACATACATGGCTTGGACTTGTTAAGTTTAACTCATGGGCTAGTCCACTAGTATAATTTAATTGGATTTTCTTAATGTGTGCCCTTAGGGCACACACTAAGCACGAAAAACGATGTATAATATTATTTGTTTATGTAGGCGCACTGAATTCAATGTATAAAAAAATAATATACTAGTGGACCCCATGTATTGAATTCAGTGCAACTATATAAAGAAATAATTTTTAACGGGTCCCATCTCTTGTTTTCCGCGCCTAGTGTGTGCCCTTAGGGCACACATTAAGCGGACCCAATTTAATTACATGGACTCTTATTGGATTAATTTAATTAATTCTACTACTTTGATACATTATTAGATTAATAATTATACACAAACATACATATATTTATTCAATCATGTAAATGCACAATTAATTTATACAAAAATTTTCTTCATTGATAATTAGTTCTTAATTCTAATTACAATGTAACTCAAAATTCATAGTTATTACACGGACTATGTTCGAGATCATCATAACAAAACCCCGCAGGCGGGTATCCCCAATCCTATTATATAGAAAATAGCAAAGTTGGAGTAGAAGATAGCAGCGGCTCATAAAGATCGTCAGCCCCTAGATCCGAAGCCACCTATTTCACCTGCTATTAATAAGGCCAGGGCTGATTCGACCAAGAAGATGCCACCACTGGAAATATATGATGGCAGAGGGGATCCTTATGATCATACACACTCCTTTTAGTGTACTAGGTGATATTATGGTCATTCAAATATAGCTCTATCCCATATATTGATCATGATATTAAAGAAGGGAGTTCAACAATGGATGATGTCTCTACCCCCGTACTGCATCAATTCGTGGCAAGAGTTGTGCGATAAATTTCATAGATCTAAAAGGATGTTTGGCTTGTCCTAAGGAAAGTACATTGATTCAATACTAAAGAAGTTTAGCTTGAAAGATTCTAAGAGAGGGCTCATGCCGATGGGTCATGAAATAAATCTATCCAAGAAATAGGACCCAAAGACACCAAAAGAGAGAGACCATATGAGTAAGATTCCCTATGCCTCAATAATATGATCTATCATGTATGGGATGATATGTACGACCTGATGTTGCTTATGCACTTAGTGTAACAAACATATATCAATCAAATTCTGGAGAATAACACTAGAAGGTAGTGAAAAATATCCTAAAGTACTTAAGAAGAACAAATGATGTATTTCTTATCTATGGTGATTCTGATTTGAAACTAGAGGTTTATACAAACTCAAGTTTTTAAACTGACCAAGATGGCAGTAAATCCGTTTTAGGTTATGTGTTTACCTTAAACGGTGGCACAGTGAGTTGAAAAAGTTCTAAGCAGTAGACAGTTGTTGATTCAGTGATAGAGGCAGAGTACATAGCTACAAGTGAAGCTATAAATGAGGATGTTTGGATGAAAAGGTTCATAACCGAACTCGAAGTGGTTCTTAGCATTCAAGGACCGGTTCCTTTATTTTGTAACAACACGGGAGCTGTTGCACAAGCCAAGGAATCCAGGTCACATTAGAAATCAAAACACATATTGCGGCGGTTTCATTTGATTAAAGAGATCATTGAAAGAGAAGACGTCACCCTGGAACGAGTTGACTCTCAAGACAACATTACAGATCCATTTACTAAAGTAGCAGACAATTGCTGATTCAGTGATAGAGCCAGAGTACATAACTATAAGTGAAGTTGTAAATGAGGCTGTTTGACTGAAGAAGTTCATAACCGAACTCGGAGTGGTTCCTAGCATTCAAGGACTGGTTCCTTTATTTTGTGACAACACGGGAACTGTTGCACAAGCGAAGAAACCCAAGTCACATCAGAAATTAAAACACATATTGTGACGGTTTCATTTGATTAAAGAGATCATTTAAAGAGAAGATGTCACCCTAGAATGAGTTCACTCTCAAGACAACATTACAGATCCATTTACTAAAGCATTAACTCAACAACAATTTAATCATCACTTAGAGAAGATGTGTATTAGATACCATGATGATTGACTTTAGTGCAAGTGAGAGATTAAAAGTAGTATGCACACAAGCCAATCATATTTGATGTGATATTGCATATACTTTGTAATCTTATTCGTTAATTAATAAAAGATTATTTACATAAAGATATTTTCTTTATCCATATTTAATTGTTGATATTAATTGTGATAAACCTATAGTTGTTGAGCAATGTTTTTAAAATCATGATAATGATCATGCTAATGAGATCTAAATTCAAGATAGCTTAAAACTAAAATTGTTCTTAATTGTGGGATCACTAAAATGGGGATTAGTGAATCCGGTTAGATTAGTACATACTATGCTTGCTTTTATAAAGATGATGATTAATCTCATAATCATTTGTGTAGAGACACTAAAGCAATTATGTAGGTGCTTATTAGAGCATAAATTCACTAAACATGACTCGCTAAAGGAATACCTAATATAGTTTTACTCGGCTGTCAATAAAAATTCCAAATGTGATTGTAGTACAAGTGATCAATGGACATGAGATCATTATAGTATCTTGTGTATGATAAGTTATACTTTGACATATCTCTTAAGACCTTTAAGGTATATCAAAGGGTATGCTCGAGTATAATAAATTGTACATTGAGATAGATGAATGGCTAACAAAAAATCTACTACTTCTAGTAAAAAGAGAGAATGTTCTTTGCGATTCGATAAATGACAACTTTACTGTCGTTGGCCAAGGCAGAATGAATATTAGAAAGGAATTTCTAATTTACAATAAATGGAGTTGTGCATTTGAGAATCAAAATGCATATGATCAAATAAAATAAGACTTGACAGTAAATTTACGTCTTATATTTGATTGAGACATTATATGGTAGAATGATTGAATTGTACTGTAACTATTCACTAAAATGTTATTTTATGATTAATGTTAAAAACATATATTATCTAAAAAGTCGTTGATCGCTAAAGGGGCTTACCCTTATTGTGGAATAAATATTATTTAATTGATTTATTCTACAATCGAGTTAATATGGAGAACCTAATAGGTCACAGCGCAAAAGAAAAATATTTATTTAAGAAGTAAATGACATAATCGTAATAATAGATTAAGTATATTTAATTTATACTATGATGATAGATTAAATTAAATAACTTAATATTTATTTAGTATTTTTAAAATACTAATTATAAATTAATAAGAGGAGTCTTATTATTATTATTATTATTATTATTATTATTATTATTATTATTATTATTATTTAGTTCCTAAATGGTTCAGGAATTAATTAATAAGAATACTCTAATAGTAGTTCCTAATTAGATTAGGAGTTTAATTTAAAACTATATTTCTAAAAGTGTTAGGAGGGTTGACTATATTTATAAATAAGAGGAGTCTTATTATGGATTGAGGTTACATACACTTTTATAAATTTTAGGAAAGTACTCACAAGTTTTCTAGATCTAAGAAATTAGAAGAGAGAGAAAACTAGGGTTTACCATCACTCACTTCTTGAATTCTTATTCTTTCTTGGTAGATTACCTCTAGAGGCTAAACACTTGGGTGGCTAACTTTGATAAAAGGAACCTAATCGGTGGAATTCAAGGAGAATACAAAGAAATTGGAATTGAACGCGTACCTATGAAAATGTAGTATCTACAAGCATATAATTCTCTATCTTCTTCTTATTAATTAATAATTATGCATAAAGGTCGATCTTGGTTATGATTTGTAAAATTTTAAATACTGATTTTACTATGCTTCCGCTACTATTGTGTAATTTGATTATATGTTCATGGATATTACAAACCAACAGGGATTTCATCGGCCAAAGGAAAACAAAAATATGTTTTGTAACTATCATCAGACTATTGGACATTCAACTGAAGCCTGTCGACAACTGAAAAGATATCATTGAAAAGAATGTTTAGAATGGAGAATTAATTCAATATGTTGTAGAACGAGAGGCTCCATCATCGGGACATATATAAGAGATTGATTAGGAAGATGGTCAGGAAGTTCGACCATGTTGTGTGATTAATGTTATAACAGGGGGATCATCTAGGAAGCTATCTGGGAAAAAATATCGAGGAGTTACTGATACGGTGATGACAAATTAAGACCTAACTGTTAAAGTTGATAGGCCTTTTTCCAATATGATGATCTTTTTCTCTAATGAAGATTACCCAACCGATGTAGTAGATCCTCATGAAGAGGCTTTGGTTATCACGATATAGGTCAGACTGGTTGATACAGGGAGAATAATGGTTGACAATAGTTCTTCAGTTGATGTGATGTATAGTCATGATTATCAATGAATGGATCCAAAAGGGGAAAAAATAGAGGTTAGGCAAGAGTCATCGATATAAGGCTTCATCAATGCGCCAGTGTATGTAGTCGGTATGGTGGAGCTACCCATTGTCTTCGGTACGACCCCTCAACAGATGCAGATTAAGGTAAAATTATTTGTTGTTCAAGTTAATTCTGCATACAATGTTATTTTGGGTTGTACTACGTTAGCTAGATTACATCTTGTCACCTTAATCCCACACTTTAAGATAAAATTCCTTACTCCTAATGGTGTTGAGGAAGTGAAAGGGGACCTAGATATAACCCGGGGGTCTTATCGGTATACACTTACATCATCAGCAGTGGGGGTTATTAAACAAAAATAGACGATGATGGTAAATATAGGGCCTTTAACATAAGGACCCACATAACCTTTGGTTCTGCCTATCGAAGAGAAAGAGGATGTAGAGCTTATTTTGGGGAAAGCGACAAAAACTGTAAAAATACGTGTTGGGTTTGAAGAATCGATCAGAAAAGGATTGGAGGAATTATTTCGGGCTTATGCCGGCATCTTCGCGTGGACACCTAGAGACACGTCGGGCATTGCAGAAGATATACAGTGCATAAATTGTGTGTAGAACTAGAGAGGAAGCTAGTTTGGCAGAAAAGGCATATTTTCACTCTAGAAAGATAGAGAATCATTGATGAAGAGATAACCAAGCTTTTGGATGCCGGTGTAATTTTGGAGATAGACTACCCTTAGTGGTTGGTGAATGTGGTCTTGGTTAAAAAATAAAACGAGAAGTGGAGGGTTTGTATTGAGTACACAAATTTGAATAAAGCTTACCTAAAAGATTGTTATCCATTTCCTCACAATCCTCAGCTTTCTTGATATGTTTTTGGGGTACAATTAGATTTTGATATGTAAGGAGAATATCCCAAAGACAGCTTTTATAACACATCGGGTGATATATGCTTACAAAAGGACACCTTTCGGACTTACTAATGCAGGAGCGATCTACCAAAGGATGATGAATAAGGTCTTCTACAAATAGATAAATAGGAACATGAAGGTCTATATAGATGATATGATCGTCAAAAGCACTAGGGTACATGATCATTTATAAGATCTAGAAGAGTGGTTTCAGACCGTCAAGCATTACAACTTGAGGCTTAATTCTATGAAGTGTACTTTCAATTTGAAGTCAGGGAAGTTTCTGGGTTATCTAGTCAGCAAGAAAGGCATTTGAGCAAACACATAGATATGAAGTTACCACAATCATTTAAAGATGTATAGAGATTAACAAGTCAGGTGACATCTCTTCAGTGCTTCATGTCTAGGTTAGTGGAATGGAGTCTTCCATTCTTTGACACTTTAAAGGGTCTGAATAATGAATTTTTTTTCTAGTGGAATTCAAATTATGAAGATGTTTTTTAAGGGATAAAAAGATACTTATCACTATTGTTACAAAAACCTCTTTCATTTAAACCTTTTTATCTATATTTAGCTGTGAGTTTATTGGCTATTAGGGCGGTACTAGTTCGTGAGGAGATGGTCGACAGCTTCCAGTTTATTATGTGAGCCACGCATTGAGGGACACATTAACTAGATATCCAAACTTGGAAAAGTGTGCCTATGCGTTAGTCATTGTTAGTTAAAAACTATGGCACTATTTCTAATGGAGGGTTGTACTAATCAACTATTAAAGAAGGTACTTTATAAGCCTGATGCTTCGGGGAGGATGGTTGCTTGGGCGGTAGAGTTGAGTCAGTTTGTTTTGGATTATTAGTCGCGAACAACAATCAAAGGGAATGCATGTTTACCGAGGAGGATCTGAAGCCGAATTCTAATTATGCTATGGAGCTAATAGCTGGGGGAAATAGGTATCTTCGTCCTGGACCTTGTATGTGGATGGTTCATTGACTTTGGACTCTAGTGGTGCTAGGATTATTTTGATAAGTCCAGAAGGGTATAAGGTTCAGCACACTATTCAATTTAAATTCAGGGCTACTAATAATGAAGCTGAGTATGAAGTCTTCCTAGCAGGATTGAGGTTGGTTTGAAGCCTAGAGGTATGACATTTATTAATGTTTAGTGATTCCTAGTTAGTGGTAAAATAAATCCAGGATGAGTACGAGGCTCAGGGACAATGATGGAAAATATTTATCTGAAGTAAAGATGTTGCTATAGTGGTTTGATTCTTACTCCCTCCAAGGTATATAGCGAAATGGAAATATGGTAGTCGATGCATTGTCCAAGTTGGTTGCTATACAGGTAGTAAATTTTAGAGGGTCAGTCTATCTAGAGGTCCTTGATGAAACTAGTATTTTGAAGAAGGTGGTGATACCGATTGAAGGGTCAAATTATTGGCTCACACCTTACTTGAAGTATCTCAGTGAACGAAAGCTCTCATCGGACAAGCTGTTAGCGAAACGAATAAGATACTTAAGTGCTTATTCCTACCTGATTGATGGGGATCTTTATTGGTGGGCCTATTCCTCTCCATTATTGATATGTCTTATCCCGTCGGAGGCGTCATATGCTCTCTGGGAGGTACATGAAAGGATTTGCGATGATCATATATGAGCTAATTCTTTGGCTTATAGACTGATTAGGTAGGGTTATTATTGGTCGACAATGTTCCAATAAGCGAAGGAGTTTATGCAGAAGTGTCTGAAGTGTCAATTAAATAGCCTAATTCCACATTTGCCTCTTGAAAAGTTATCGTTAACGTTATCCCTAATCCAATTTACTGTTCAAGGAATTGATTTGTTGGGCCTTATGCCCAAGGCTAAAGGAAAGTTAACATATCTAATGGTCGCCATTAATTAAATAACCAAGTGGGTGGAGGCAAAACCTCTACAATATATCACTGAGCATGATTGCATTCAATTTTTAAGGAGTCAGTGGTATTTCGATTCGAGATCCCGATGATTTTGGTATCGGACAATAAGATGTAGTTTGTTGGGTCAAAATTCGAGTAATTTTTTGGCAAATTTAGGTATTCAGCATTGAAGAGTTTCTGTTGCATATCCTCAATCTAATGGCTAGGTAGAAGTTACCAAGCAGACGTTGCTTAATGGAATTAAAAGGAGGTTGGATGAAGCTAAGGGGAGGTGGCCCGAAGAGCTTTATAGTGTTCTTTGGTCTTATCGGACTACTCCTCTGACTACTACGATTGACTATTTTTTCGTATGGCATATGGGATGGAGGCCCTTATTCATGTGGAGATCGGGTCTCTTTCATTTCAGGTGGCTAAGTTTAGGGAGGTTTACAATGTTGAAGGTCTTTGGCTCAACCTAGATTTATTGGACAGGTTCAGGGATACTGCAGTATCGAGGTTGCCCATTTATTAGCAAAAAACTACTTGATACTACAACAAAAGGGTTTAACAAAGGAGTTTTAAGGTCAAGGATTTGGTACTTCAGGAAGTAGAGGCTTCGGTGCCACAAAATGTCAAGAAATTAATGTCTAATTGGGAAGCTCCTTATGAAGTCATTGAAATATTAAAGCCTAAGACTTATCGACTTCAAAACATGGGTGGTTTAGAATTAAAAAATATATGGCATGCAGGAAGACTTACAAAATACTATCAATAAGCAATGTATACATTCATTCACTTATATAAGTTGAAAGACATTAATAAAAAGTAGATTTTCATTAATCATTACTGTATTTACAAGATTTATATATTACAATTTTTTCTTACATAAAAAAAGAAAAAAATGCATTGATTATTAACTATCGGGCTAATCCCCGGACCCTTCATCTTCGGAGAACTCGAAGGATGTCGGGTTGAAA